>JACATO010000311.1:2170000-2723571 GCA_018389105.1 Nautilus pompilius | reverse complement strand
GGCAGGATTAAGTACAGAACTATACTAACTTGTATTTACCATCTTCAGTGGTCCATTTGTTATTATTTAGCCTTAGTTATGTCATTTTTGCCTTGTTTGTGTTTTTCCATAATGTTGAAATATAGTTAGCATGCAAATTCTATTGCTTCAGAGTTGATTGGCTTAGTGGCATTGTGTTTACTTCCATCTTTTTTGATCTTTTCTAAAGGTATGCCTTTTGTCATTTGGTCAATACATCTATCATTTAACACCTTGTAACAGGCTAGGTTAATATTCTTCTATTCAGGTACACAACCATTTCCTCAGTTTTGGTAGACAAGTTCTGACATCTGAGTTCTTAAACTGTTGCTGTATACTCGTGATTTTTTGCCCATTATTGTTAGATGGCATATATTTTCTTTTTTCTTTAAAACTGGGACATGGGCACATCTTATTTGTGCATGTAAGCCTGGCAGTGCTGCACATGTTTCTCTAGCTTTTCTGAAAACAAGGCTGCATCTACGAATCATCTTGTATTATTATTCCACGAAAGCCCAACATCCATATGTAGTTTTCTCTTATACGGGCTTGCATAATACAATAAGATGGCGACAATATTGGTATCATCTGCTGTCAAAACCATGTGGGCCTACCCATTTTTATTCTTGTTGGAAATATACTTTGTGGTGCAGGATTTTTGTTTGTTTCCATGTCCTTGCTATTCAGAGCCCTGCACTTTTCTCTGAGATTGGTCCACTTTCCATCATGTATGAGAAACAATTTTCTTCAAAGCAATTCATGAACATTTTATTTTAAAAAAACTTTACAGTTTGTATATGATTCCTTTTCACAGTACACGAAAAAACAGGAGAACTGTTTTGAAGGAAGCTGAGAATGATTCAGCAAATTGTTTTGGTTTGCTTTGGTTAGAGCACTTATGAGAACTTAAAGAGAGGGTGCTGGTTTGAGTGGATAATTAAACAGGCATCAAGTCAACTTTTATAGTTGAAAATAAATATAGCAGCTGTCAAAACGAGTCTTGGGTTCCTTTTGGATTGAGCTAGACAGCGCTACTGTGCAATATATAGCATCGATGTATTTTAAAAAAGTACTTGGTCACCTTTGTATGAGTAAAAGTTGTAAATCAGAATTCTACATCCCCTTATTTTTTTATGCAAAAGAAATAGTCATCAAAACTTCGTGACTCCGATATGGATCATTTGACTCAGTCTTTTGTCTTGGATGTTTGTTAAAACTAACCTTTGAGAGACATGTGACACGGTGCTAACTCAGAAGTATTTGTGGTGGTACTCGTTATTTCTAGATATTTTTTTAAAGTTTTTTCCTTTTTTTTTTTTGAGAACTGAGTTGAACCAACTCCACCGTCAATCCACCTTTCAGACTCATCTGGACATGCTAAGAAAGGATAAAAAACCGGAAGGATGACCATATCAGGAAGAGGTTAGTATTCCCACTGGCTGGTTGGACAAGGTTGGTTTGTGCGGTGTTCTGTCTATTTAACTATGAAAACCAAAACCTAGTAACTGACTAATCTTAGGAAAGGTAAAGGAGCAGAAAACAATTTTTTGCCTGTAACTTTGTTTTGTAAAATTAGAGGCAGAGTAGGATTTGACAACAAAAATCAAAGGTGCTGACCAACCCATCTGCTTTGCACATTTGCCTCCATGAATTTTTAAGTTTTCATAGCCATTTGTTTAATTTTGCTTGCTGAGATTTCAGTCTCATAACTGGCTCTTCAGTAATCTTGATAATTTCACAGACTAAATTTGATGATTTTTAAAAACAAAAACTTGTTTTTAAATTAATCAAATGCCTATCAGCTTTGTTTATTTATTTTTAAAATTTGTTTACTATTCACAGCAGTCTAGACATTTTCTGAACATAACCTATCTGCACTGTTTACCCATTCAGAATGGTGTATTTTGAAAGATTTCTTAATCTTATATTATTCTTTTTGAGATTTTACATCCCTTTAAGTTTGGAAAGTTATTTGTGATGTATTATCTGTATAAAGTATAGGATTAAATCGGTATTTTCCCATCATGTTATGAATAGTAACCCATTTTTTGATAAATCTTTCCATGTTACCATCATCAAGATTTAGTCCTGTAGAGGACTGTTTTGATTTGAGTGTTATGATGATAATTGGATTGTATGAGTGGCTTGAACTTGTGCTGAACCTTGGATTGTTTGGTTGCTGAGTTTATTAGCAAGTTCTGTTACTACCTTTAGAGAAATTCCTGAACTGACTTTCCCTTTATTTTATTAACTTAAAAATATACAGAATTCCCATTCCAAACAGTTTTACCCTCTGAAGAATGCATGTATCTACAGTTTCCCTTCTGTATATTTAGCAACCGCAGTATGGATTTCTGTGTATCTGCGGTATAGCACGGCTAGGAATACCGAACACATTCATCCATGCAACATCCTCATCACTGCTGGTTATCCCCGCCATGCAATCTCTTGCACAGTGATTTGTACCAAGGGGATGTTGTCAATTGCTCAACATTATTTCATGTTTCATCACCTGTATTTATAGTTTATTAACAATAATTTTGCCCTTAAACATGGCCCCTAAGTGTGTACTTAGTGGTAAAGGTGAAAAAAGTGTGAATAATTAGGAGTGGTTGATCAGCTCGCTCATAGTGAGCGTGCATCATTGGTGGGGAGACTCGTGGGAGTTAACGAGTCCACCATTAGGACAGTAAAGAAAAGTGAAGTATTACTCGTGGTACATCTAAAAGTGCTAAAGTAACCCTTATGTAGCGTGACCCTAACAGAGTAGAAAATGGAGAATGGTCTTAACATATGGATGGAAGACCAGGCCCAGAAAAAGCATCTTTAAGTAGCCAAGTGTCACACAAGATGATCAGGTGTATCTACATGCATCTTGTGGAAACTTTGGGGGGAGGGAAGCATTGAAGACATTAAGTCTCAAACTAGTAAGGGCTGGTTTGTAAACCTTAAGAAGTACAGCCTGGATAATATCGAGATTGTGGGGGCGGGGGAATATGATCACGAGGTTGTTGTAATGTACTCAGAACATCTGAACAAGTTGACTACTACTACTTCTTAGCATTCTCCACTAAACTGTCATCCCACAACTAGTGATAAATCTAATCGTCTTCTCCAGACCCTGCCTGCTGCCATAGAGTTTTCTTCTGAGGGGAGTAGCTGTTGGCCACATTTTCCGTCTCTCCCTCCCTCCAGAAGTGAACATCTCTGTAGAATGTGCTCAGCTGTCTGATCCTCTTGACTACAGGAGCAGGTTGGTGAAGGTACCAGCTTAACCTTTCAGCTCATGTGAGCATTGAGCCGATTGTGTCTGGTTCGGAGTCTCACCAAAGTCACTTGTTGGTCTCTGGACAGTAGGTGGTAGTCGTCCCTTTCTGTCTGTGGCCCAAATAATGCTCTGATGATGATCCTCCTCTTCTGAAAGCTAATGCTGTTGTCTGGTTGGTCTTCCTGTGCACCAGCTTTTGCTAGCTCATCTGCTTTTTCATTCCCTGGTACTCCACAGTGGGCTGGGATCCACTGGAGGGCCGCTCTTCTGCTTCTTCCAGCTAACTGTAGAGCATTGGCCAGATGGGGAAGCTTATCATAGGGCCTGAAGAATGGAAAGAATAATTTGACT
Organism: Nautilus pompilius; assembly: GCA_018389105.1. Taxonomy (NCBI): domain Eukaryota; kingdom Metazoa; phylum Mollusca; class Cephalopoda; order Nautilida; family Nautilidae; genus Nautilus; species Nautilus pompilius. Next base: position 2,719,934 of record JACATO010000311.1, on the reverse strand, counting down.
GAAGAGAAGGGTTATCTGCCAGATCAGGTCTTCAATGCTGTTGATGAGACAGGACATTTTTGGAAGCACATGCCTAGCAACTTTCATCTCAAAGGCTGAGAAGTCTGTTCCGGCAGCACCACGGGGGTATTGCTTCATCAAACTGATGCTCCTGTACCGCTCGCAGAAGCCCCATTCCCTGAAGGGAAAGAACAAAAAACCGCCACCTGTCTTTTGACACTAATCAATGCAGTGTATGGACTGGTTCAACTACTCATCTTGGATAATGCACCTGGCCACCCTGAGGCATTCCAATTTGCCCACCCAAGTACTGAAGTTGTGTTTCTGCCTCCTAACATGACGTTGCTCCTTCAGACCATTGACCAGAACGTGATAACAACTTTCTAAAGTTACTACACATGCATGCCACACCTTCACTGGAGAAGGACCTGACCATGACAGAGTGGAAAAAGTATGACATAAGACTGTATCACCAACATTAAGGAAACACTTGATGAGGTGAAGCTATCGACACTGAATACCTGCTGGTGTAAACCTTAAAGGGAGACTTACAGATATAAAGGCTTCCCTATGTTTGATGATGAAGTTCAAATGCATTGTGGAGGCTGCATAGCATTTGGGAGGTGAGGGGCTGGCCAACACGCAGGCTAATGTGGTCAAGGAGCTGCTTCAGCCACACGTGAAGGAATTAAGCAAAGAGGACCTTGAGGAGCTGATATAATTATCTAGTGATGACGATGCAGGTGAGGATGTAGTGGAGAAGCTGAAGATGACTCTAGCCAACCTTAGCCACAGAATGATATATGCTACCAATCTCTTTGACCTCTTCATGGAAAGAAATTGATCCATTCAAGGAGCGTAAAACCTCAACTTAAAGTGAGGGTTGGAGGAATTAATGAGACCATATAAGGAACTACAGAGGGATTTCATCTTCAAGAAAACGAGCCAACCTTCCATCTTAAGTTTTTAAAGAAAACCACCACTGATGCTCAAGCCACATCCTGAGATGTCACTGCACCACGGTAGTGAAATAACATAGGGGTTACGGAAACTGTGGTTGCAGTTCCCCTAACTTCCTGTCAGTGGCAGAAAGTTTGTTTGTTTTTGTTTTTTTAAAACTATGCTGTTCTTCTCAAGCTTTTAAGATGCCTGGGCATTTTGAAAACTAGCCTACTCTGATAATGCCAACAGCTCACTGTGCACACCTGTTTACTATAGACGATAAAGCAGTGTGGTGCTGATTCTTTCAGACTGACTGGAGTGGAGGTCATTTAATGTTCTGGTGTTATGTCATCTGTGCTTGCTCTAACTAGCAATCATGCTACCTTTGGCATAGCCACGGGTGTGCCAGTGTCACCCACAGAGGCAGCTGGCACAGCAAAAAATTAGATGCAGAATTAATTTTCATTTATAGTCTTACTAAAACGTTTTGTTCTAAATTTAGGCTGATGGTGACCCCCCGAGAGCATCATGGGAGACTAATGTTAGGGATATTGTAAACCAGTGCTACTCAAAGTGTGGTACGTGGCGGCGTGTTTCCAGAAAAGAAGGAAACAATAGTATAAACAATATCAAGTATTGTCCAGGTGGAAAAATAACAGGAAGTCATTGGGGGTGATTACGCCAGGGCAAGCTAACCTGGAGGGACTGTGATGCAATCGGGAGTGTTCCACTGTGGGAGACAAAAGAGAGGCCCCCAGATGGCTACAAATGCATACAAGTATTTATTTAGGCATCAAAACTGGATGGGATGTAAAATATCAAGCCTCTTTACGTTTGTGGGACGATTTCCTTGCCGCGAGGAGCGCGGAACAAGTTGGCCCGGCAGACATCGACTACACACGCATGCACATAGCAAATTCTATAAATGTGCATGGTCCACTGATCAGCGCTCAAAGAGCGATTCAGTAAAGTTCGATAAATCACGAGAGCGATTCGGTAAAACCTGATCAGCCGCTTGTGTGGGCGTGATCGCTTGTGCCAAACAAAAAGGCCTGTAAAATAAGAAAAATGTTTAAATTTTTATTATATTCATTATGTTTCCCTATAAATTAATAGTAATACAAATTTGCAAATAATATTTTCTCGGATCGTAAACAAATAATAATATGGCAGAAATTTGGTAACGGTCCTTGGCACATTGGGAAAAAACACCTGCCAGTACACCACATCATATGGTTTGAGAAGCACCATCGAAACAATGCAATGCTTGCTGCTAGTTTGTAGATACAGGAAACAGCTGGCACTATGACAATGGCTGTCCATTCATTCTCCCAGCTGGGCGGCCACATTACACAGAGACAGCCTGGAGCCTGATATAGCCCATCCCTGCCAGGCCTATTGTTTCCAGAATGCCACTGTCTTTATTTTCTCCTGGGCTGGAGTTTTCTCAAACACTTTGTTGGACAGAGTCAAGCTGTTTTCTGGTCATTTCCCCGACTGCTCAGCCACCAAGGAGATTCGGGAACAACCCTGGAACAGAATAAGCAAAGTGCCACCGTGGCCCAATGCAAGAGCAGTACTATTTCAGTCCGGGCCTGACTGATGCCCTGCCAAAAAGGGCTGAGAGAGAGAGAGAGAGAGAGGGGAGCGAAGGACACACAGAGTATGCTATGCACATTTGTCGCTTCAGGGACCAGACCAAACTAGTCTCCATATAGTTCTGCCCACAGCTATGTCCGCTACAGTTTACCAAAATGAAACAGAGTTCCCTGCTTAATTTCTTCGAGAAACCCCAGCTTGATATCCAGTCGGACACAAGGCCTACAGGTGAGGAGGATGTTTTTCCATCCCGATCAACAAGTGCGATTCCTCTGGCACAGCCAGCTGCAGCGCCCGTGGAGCATGCTGCAGAGACTGAATTGGAGGACACCAAAATGCCAGGTCAGATGTTACAGACCTTTCGGTTTTAGATGAGCCTGCCTGCCTGCCAGCCCAAACTGCATGCTTTCCCAGCCACGCAAGCAGTCAGTGGAAAGAGGAGGACCTTTTCTGCTAAATGGTATGACCGGTTTACTTGGCTAGAGATTAGCATCAAACTGGATGCTGTTTTTTTGCAAGTCCTGCTGCCACTTTCACACTGACATCAAGGAGAACAGGTTCAGCAAAACAGGGCTGAGAGACTGGGGGCATCTTGGTAAGTTTTATATAAAACACGAAGCCAGTAAAGTCCATGCTGCTGCTGTGGCCAAACACAGGTTTCATGGAGATAAAAGTGGCTGGTAAAGGTCACAAAGACAAACAGGACCATTTCGCTGACTTAATTGAAAGAAACCGGGCACATGTGAAAGTTGTTATTGACATTTTGATTTTCTGTGTGAAACAAGGCATGTCACAAGGAAGACAGAAAGCCTGAACAGAGTATTTATTTAGGTATCAGGTAATGCAAAAATGATGAGCCCTGGCATTCAAAATGACCTCCTTGAAACTGCAGCATCACTTCTCCTTCGAAAAATCAAAGCGGAATTGCATGCACAGACTGACACCTATTATGCCATTTTAGCCAATGAATACAAGGACCTATCAAAGAAGGAACTAATTGCTGTCTGTGTGAGGTACATGTATAATGGCAATCTGAGAGAGAGAGCTGTTGGATTTGTTGCAACAGATAATATGACATCCTCTGGGATTGCTAACAAAATTTTGGAAGTACTGGAACCACTGCAGCTGGATTCTGAAATTGTGTGTGGGTTTCAGTTTTGGAGCATCAGTCATGTCAGGTGGGAAAAGCTGGGGTGCAGGTGCTGCTCAAAAAATCTTTCTCCCATGCAGTGTATGTACACTGCCACTTGCACTGCCTGAATGTTGTGCTTTCAACAGCTTCAAAAGTGTTGTGCAGAACTTGGACGTAGTGGGCACATGTAACAGTGATTTGGATTTGCATTCCTTGTGGATTTTGATTGTTGACAGACAGCAGATAGAACTTAACCGTTTCCAGAGCGACTACTATGGAATAATGATGGTTGCTGCCCGCATCAGATGCATTTGGCCAGATGGAAATATTACAGGCTCCGAGCAAGCACTATGGACTTGGAGTGAAAGGGCCTGAACTAAAAGTATTTGGGAAAGTGCTCAAACGAAAGGTGGATGGTGGTCACTTGTGCCCACCCCTAATTGAAGTCTTAGACTCATATAAAGATGTTTTCCCCAACACGAACAATTTGCTTCGTGTTTTAAACAGTAAATAGGATAAAATCCAGCAACAGAGCAAACCATGCTAATAGAAAGACTGAATAGCTTCTCGTTGCTTATGTTTGAAAGAGAACTTACAGAGACATTGGAGTCTGATGAAATCATTGAAGCATTCAAGATCAAGCCATGTCGTATTGCCCTTTAAGCTGCTAACTGCACGGGTAGACACTTTTATACTGTGCTATGTTGTAGGCAAGTCTGAGTGATGTATGGTTATTATTTTGTGAAAGTGCACACCAGTTTTACCTTTATGAAAAAGAAAGTCTTTACTTGTGCAGCGTGTTCATAGTAGGTAGCTGTCCTTCATAACAGGGTTTCTCAAACGTTTTTGTTCTCTGCCCTCCCCCCTTTTAAACCCCTTTTATCACTGTTGCCTCTAAAAGTCGGAATAACAAAAATAAATGTGTAATTGGGGCCTGCCAAACTTTGATATACCTTATGAAAATATATTGTGATCGATTCAAAGTCCAGGGAGGTTGTCACCTCAGTAACTCACAAGAAACCAGCCAAAGAACTGGACAGAGGCCTACTGTTAACTTTCAATCAGTCTGAAACTGTCCTAATACTTCAAAAAGAAAATTGTACGCTTGACTGAAAATTTGTATTGCCCCCCCCCCAGACATGTATTTTGGCTCACTAAGGGGCAGTATGGCTAACTTTGAAAAATCCTGCATATAACTCGGTTCCTGAGTGCTCTGCTTAAGTGTAAATTATTTTTTTGCATTTTTTGTTTCTTAAGAAACCAGGCAGAAAGAATTTGTTGGCTTCGAAATGAACTGCAGACCATGATGAAAGAATATCCCAGACAGGAAACCCAAAGGAAGATGGTGATGTAAGTTCTAGAGTTGATTCTTATACAAACTTTCAAATCAAGAAATCTTAAAAATACTAAACATAAAATTAAGTATTAAAAATCAGCTTTATACAGTAGGAGTACATGTTGGGGTTACTGAAAATGAAACCCCAATTGGCAGCATCAAACTTTCAGCCCTTCTTTAACTTCTAAAGTAAACCAAACCAATAATTTTGGCCACTAATGTACAATATTCATATGTACAGAGCCCTGCCAGAATAAAATGAGAACCCATAAAAGTCATGGAACAAACCATGTTACCCTCAAGACCCTGTGCTTAGGCTATAAATGGTGCATGTCATGAGACAATAATAGAGCTAGTAGAATGTTAAAAATGCTTTATGCAGTTGATGCCACCATTTACACAAGTTGGGATTGGAGAATCAGACTGGTAAAATTGAGGCAGATAGCATGAATTCTTGTGCTTGCAAATTGAATAGTGCATTACATCATTGCTCGTTTTCATCAGGCAAATGAAAGATCAACTTGGACAGCCATCACTTGTTAAAGAAAGAAACAAAATAGCTCTAGTTTGGCAGGTGAAGTTCAATCAAAGCTGAAGGCTTGCAGACATTGCCAATACCGTAAATTTGTTACAATGCTGTTTGCATAAACTGGGCTACAGTGAATTTGTGGCTTGGGAAAATCCCTTGCTTATGGAAGTCAATGTAAAGCACAAGTTTACCCAGGCCCAGAACATGCTCTCTGACAAGTCTCACTTTTATCAATTCATATCAGATGGATAAAAATGGGTATGGAAAAAGACCCGTCAAGCATTTCAGAAGCATGCTTGCAGCCAGTTCAACATAATGAACATTGAAAAGACTGACTGATTATTTATTCAAGAGTGTCTGAATTCTGTTTCATACACATCTATTCTCTTATACTACATTTAGGTGTTTCACACGGTTAGGGTTAGGGGGAAAAGACAAAATTTGAACACTGAACTTTAGAAAAATTTGGACCATATTATCAAAACTCTCATTGCATCCATGCCACATATCCTAGAACTTCATGAGGCAATTGGAAAAGCTACTAGATATTAATTTAATGTTTTTTGCTATTTTAAATGATTCATATATGTACATACTTCATGGATCCTCATTTTCTTTTATAGATGGTCTCTGTATGATAGATGTCAAATCTATTAGACGTGTATGACTTTTTTAGCCTGGAAAGTGTAGATTGCAATTATAGTGTGTTGAAAATATGGCCTTAAAATCTTTCAACTTTTTTTTTTAATAGGGAGGATCAGCAAAGAAAAGAAACTGAAATAAGATGTAAGCAACATTTTAGTAAAGAAAAAGAAATATTTTGTTGATTAATGTAATCTACGTGCTCAAGCTTTGTTGTAGATGGGTGCAGTTTTGGAAAGTAGAGGATTAGTTCATACATTTACTATCATCTCATTTGTAGTAAGGGAACTAACTAACAAATTTTTTTATGATCTTTCCCCCTGTCTATCATCAGTGGCACTGTGGACTAAACCATTATAAAAAGTATTGCACCAAGAACTTAACAAATAGGTTGTGGGTTCAAGACCAGCTCAAATCATGTGTACAATCCAAAAATAGAAATGCCTATGCACAAGATCAACTTTCCACTTGAAAACATTCATCATCATCATCATCATCATCATCAGGACTAAACCATGATGGTGACAGAAAAAGTTTTCTGAAATATAGCTTTATTAGTTACATTTATTAATAATGTCTGTTATCCAGAAGCAACTTCTGACTGATGTTTTTAGCTACAGGTGCTCCTTTGATTTTGATTATCCATTTGTAGTCTAGCAGGATAGACTGAGATGTCTCCAATTGGCTTAGTAACTGATACAAGTGAGGCTCTACATTCCATAGCCAAACTATCTAAACAATGGATATATATATAAAAGTGTAATTAAATCAACACTTTAATAAGCAGATGGTTAATAAAGGCAGAAAAGCAGGTAGAAAATTTTTTCTGGAAATGAATGTAGGAAGATGTGCAAGTTCTTTAATACTAGTGGCATATCGTTAGTGGTCTTATACGTAAGAAAATTTGATATGCCATGTGAAAATGTTATCTTGGTAATGATGCTGTATCTGCATGGAGTGCATAGTGTATTTCTTAAAAGTAATCTAAACATTCTTGTTTCTGAAAGACTATTTTGGCAACCATGTTGCATAGTGAATGTGTGTGTGTGTGTATGTGCTGGAAAAGCACTGGTAGTTGAAATGGGTTTCAGTCATAATTGATAACATTTTAAAAGACTGAAAATGTTATTAGTGTTTCTGAATGTTTTAACCAAAGTAAATTGTACTATGAATATTTAAGCTGTCATTTAGATCTGCATTTCAGATAGGAGCACACATTATGTCAAAGATAAGATAAAAATGTCTTGGAAAACATTTTAAGACTTAACTAGGATGATTAGTAATAAAGTACTCTCACTTATGAAGACAGCCAACATTTGGCGGTTTCAGTTGTTCTACAGGTGTTTTGTAATTGGTATTTGCTTGAAATTTCTTCCAAGTTCATCATGTTTTCCATGCATGTTAACTATCCTCTCTGCAAGAAGAAACATTGAGCTGGTTACTTTATATTAATGTATTTGTCAACATTCTTATATATATATATATACAGAAAGTAAGAAAGGCCAATGTACTATTCTGATTTGTATTCAAAATACACTTAGAAATTGTAAATGTAACCAAGATTTTTCTACCATTGTATTATTATTATTATTTTTTTTTTTTAGCAACTAATCCAGTGGCAAATTAAATGAAATTTCTTTTCTTTTTTTGAATATATTTAAATAATTAAAGGAATTGTAAATTGTCTTTAGAAAGGGTTAGAAAAATTCAAAGATTTGCAGGTAATTTCTTATCAGTTTTACTTTTTTAATGTGATGCAGTAATATAGACAAACGAGACAGAAATAAAGAAGTCTGAATTATCTCCTGTGTTGTATTTCTGCTGAAATAATTCACATAATTAAATAATAACCAAATGTAATTTAAGAAGAATCAAATTAAACAAATTAAAAAGTAAGATTGTAGGTTACACTCTATAGCAGTTATCATTTCCACTTTTTTAAAATTAGCATATTGAATTTTATTAGATATTTAGAACTCTCATTACACATTTTTAAATATATAATGTACAAATTCTGTATTTGTGTGTTTTAAAAACAGGTTTGGCAGAGAAGATTTATAATGTACGTGGAAGCCAGAATTTTGATGAAGAAATGCAGAATATAAAGCAAAAGTTGTTGCAGAGCCAAGAGTACGTTCAGGTTCATTATGGAATATGTTAAAATGGTAAACAGCTCTAACACAATGAATACAGTCTGTTGAATCATTTAAGTTTGTATCATTACCATTATGCTGTATTTATATTTTAGGTGTGACTTATAATGTACAGCACACTCACAAAGACAGGTAGTGAATACTTGATTAGTAGATTCTGTCACTTTAGCTTTGAATCAATCTTTTATGACTCCAAGGTTTGACTGAAAGGTTATGGCCGCTTCCTCTTCTGTTCCTAAATGGTGACTGATGCCATGTTATGATTTCAAATCACAGTAATACTCTGTTGAAAGCTGATTTGCTATTAAGTTCTTGTCTTTGGCTTTTTTTGTTTTTAATTATATAAAATAAAAATAAAAATTTGTGAATTCAAATCATCCAGGTGCATCTGTCATTTTTGTTTGCACTTGTTGAGCCAATGACGATTGACGTATTAGAGCATTGAGCCAATCAACTCATTTGCTTCAGCTTATACTGAATTTTTAATATAATTTTTTTGGTAAAAAAAAAAGTCCCCCTTTGCTGTCACCACTGAAGAGGGTTGGTGCTTAACACAACAACAGTGTCTTCAGCACTTAATAAATAATATTGCCGGGTATTATATTTGCTTGTATCCTGGTTTATTCTTTAATCAATTGTCCATGTGTACCAGTAGCCAATTTAAACCATGTGCTATCTTTAAAATTGTTGAGTCTTTGTAGCTCACTGCAAGAAGCATAGCTTGTTCTGTAGTTGTTACTAGTCAAAGTGCGAAGCAGTCACATTGATCTTATTCACTGTTTTCAGAACTTTCTACCTTATATCATACACCTGAGTTCCTATCATCAAAAAATATTTTAATCTGATCTATTTTCAAAAATAGTTATGCTTTTTGCTTCTATCTATTTTAATACATTTTTCTTTTAAATATTTAATTAATTCTAATTTATCTTATCATTCAAAGGAAAGATTTTTAAAGATTACAATATCACCATAGAAATTATTACTTGTGATGATTTGTATGTATGAACTGTAAGAGGATTCATGTAATTTTCTTCCTTTGGATAAAGTTGGAAAAGCTGAAAAAAGAAAAAAAAAACAATATCACTTTGCAGAAAAGAAACTTAAGGTATTACATCATCTTTTTATCACTGCATCATTGCTGATGTTAAAGCAAAAAGTCAATAACATTAAAAGAATGTATGCGATGTAATTTTTATTTGTTGAAATTTTAACATTATAAAAAGAACAGAATTTCTATAATATTGTAAATCAAATTAAAACACAACTCATCTGTGGATTTCCAGCATTGTGTGTGCACTAAATCTATTGATGTTGGTTAAGTAAATGGAAAAAAAATCATCACATCTAGTGCTCTTCATAACTGATGACATCATGGAATCTTGTTACACTTGTGTAAAGGCTACTAGTTTGTGTGACATTAGATATATAATTTTAGTGGCATTATTTCCCTATTATGGTATCATCTTGGTCTATATTAGTTCATTGGCATGGGTTTCCTCCTACAGTTAAAGAGAGGAGTACCAGTAAGAACTTTCCATTTTCTCCTAAAGAAAAAAGTGGCAAGCTCCACAAAGATAAGGGACGGCCAGCATTTTACATCATGTAAAAAGTGGGCATATCACTTATTGCTATTGAAAATTGCCTATCATACATTAGTCCTCTCACGTATTGATTGTGCCAATTCAAAAACTACAAAATCTTCCAGTATAGATGGTTGTTGGATGTTTCTCAGTATTTCCCAGATGAATCTTGTGGACATCAGTGCAGAGCTTTCTGTGAATGAAATGGCCAGCCACCATACAAAGTTTGCCAGGTCAGGGTTATTCAGCTTTCAGTCATCGTTGCAAATCATTGGCAGCCCAGACAAACATAGTAGTCATTTTAGATAGGGAAAAGAAATGCCAGGCTGCATTTGAAAGGAGTTGCCCAATAAAAATTTCTGAAAATTGTGCAGCGCATCATGGTAAGGTATAATTTCTTTTAAAAAGAAAATTTTTTCTAAACTTAAAAATTAAGAAAAAAACAGAAATCAGAGACTCAAAAGGTACTGCTGAGTTAGCATAGTAAACCACCTATTGTGTTTCAAATTATTGTAAACTCTTATCAATACTAGGACTTCACTACTTGCAAGAAAGTATGTGTCCAAATTTTTTATTTAAAAAGTCAGTGGAAACCTTCAAAACAGACTATAGATAAATATACAATGTGATTGTAAACATTTAAGGTATTATGTGAGAACAATTTGCAGTGAAGATTTGTTTTATTGTCATGTCATATATTACATTTCACAAAAGGTCATGAAATCTGATCTGCGTAAGAATTTGTCTTTAAAATATTGGTTAGGCTAAATAAACATTTTGATGAAAATATTATTAAAAAGATTCTTTTAGGTTCATATTACTTATAAGACTTAACTTGCTACTATATAAAAAACAACAAAGCATTTTTAAAAGGGTTGCCGCTTTGTAAAAGACTTATTGAAGATTACCCTATAGTTTTCTGTTTCCTTTATGCTATAAAATATTGTGGACTTTTAAATTTGACTATACTAAGCACAGGTGCACGAATAGTGAGATTTTCTTTTTAATGCTTTATATAAATCCTATTGAAAATGCAGTGGTTTTTCACTAATTCAAAAAGGACATGTAAACTTTTGGATATTAGAGGTGTGTAAAACACTGATGGGATTGCTTGTTGTAGCCATGGCACTATGCAACTTCATCAGATATGTCTACATTTGTAGATGATCACAGGAGGATAAAATACTTTGGTTAAATGGTTAGAAAACATGACAAACCTATTTTCACCTGGACTCCTGAAAATATCCTCATGCACTATACAAACTCTTTTGTAGTCTTAATAATTGTACAGATTTCTACTTTTACTTTCAGGCTGACAATACAAAGCTCAAGGGAATCAACAAACTTGAAAATATTAATAGCGACATTCAAAGGTAATTGTAAACCGAACTCAGTTATAAGGGAATAATCAAACATTTTCATATTGATACCTGACTAATTCTCATATACCTTTGAGCTTCTTTGAAGTGAGACTAGAAAAAGTAGTGATTGCACAACTTACATGCATGCCATTTAGCACTATCACAACTATGCATTTCCAAATAAAGCTTAGACATGAAGTTGTTTGCTACCTTCTTTTCAGGAGAGCTGTTGCTTTGCCACAGTTAGGATAAATATTGAATAATGAACTTTTCTGTAATTCTCCTATATCTTTAAAACATTGCTGCTCAGCTGGATTTTCTCAACAATGCCAGCATGCAAGTCTTTGGTTGCCTCAACTCCCCTGTGATCTTTAAAAGAATAGCATGCATTTATACATCAATCAGCCTGTTTCTGGTTTTGGTTTTAATTTCCACTAAGCTTGAGAAAGTCATTAGGAACAACTACTAGAACTTGGATAACTACCTTGAAAATTTGCAGATATTTGTTTCTTATCTTCAGCCAGAAGTCTAATAGATTCACAAAGTATTTGTGCAGAATTTTGGTGCCTTCATGGTGTAACTTCAGGAGCACTTCTTGAAAATTGTTTTCCTCCATGTAGATTTTGCATAGAAATGGGCTTTGAATAAGAGACAGAAGTCTTTGAATCCTCGGGAACACAAACAGTACCTGCCATTTATAGCAACACCTTGGTTGACAGAAAAAAGTTGTCATTATCTGAAAAGTGCCAATAACCACCATAGTTGTAGAAGCAGTATGTTGTTAAAAATGAAACAAATTGCCAAAACTACAGCTGTTTATGAAGGCATGTAAGCAAACAAAAATTCACTATCTCAAAATATTAGAATATTTCATAACATCAATAAAAAAAGTATCTATATATAAAAGTGGAACTTCTGAAAAGTATGTACATTTATGCACTCAAAATACTCCTTTTTCAAGAATCGCTGCATCAATGCAGCATGTCATAGAGGCGATCAGGCTGTGGCACTGCTGAGGAGTTATGGAAGCCCAGGTTGCTTTGATAGCGGCCTTCAGCTCGTCTGTATTGTTGTCTGGTGTCTCATCTTCCTCTTGCCAATACCCCATAGTTACTAGTAGTTTTGGCACTGTGGGCAGGTGCCGAGTCCTGCTGGAAAAGGAAATCGGCATCTCCATAAAGCTAGTCAACAGACGGAAGCATGAAGTGCTCTAAAATCTCCTGATAGATGGCTACATTGACTTTGGACTTGACAAAACAGTGGACAAACACCAGCAGATGATATGGCAGCCCAAATCATCACTTACTGTGGAAACTTCACACTGGACTTCAAGAAACTCGGATTCTGTGCCTCTCCACTCTTTCTCCAGACCCTGGGACCTTGATTTCCAAATGAAATGCAAAATTTACTTTCATCTGAAAAGAGGACTTTGAACCACTGAGCTACGGTCCAATTATTTTTCTCCTTAGCCCAGGTTAGACGCTTCTGAAGTCTCTGGTTCAGGAGTGGCTTGACACAAGAAATGTTACACTTCTAGCCCATTTCCTGGACACGTCTGTGCATTGTGGCTCTTGATGCACTAACTCCAGCCTCAGTCCACTCCTTGTGAAGCTCCCACAAGTTCTTGAATCGGCTTTGCTTGACAATCTCAAGGCTGTGGTCAGTCATCCCTCTTGCTTATACACCTTTCCTACCACACCTTTCACTTCCAGTCAACTTTCCACGAATATGCTTTGATACAGCACTGCGAACAGCCAGCCGTTTCAGCAAAGACCTTCTTTGGCTTGTGGAGGATGTCATTGAGCGTCTTCTGGATAACTGTCAAGTCAGCAGTCTTCCCCATGATTGTGGTTTTGTGTACTGAACCAGACTGAGAGATCCATAGTAGTTATACTGCATAAATAGTTATTTACTCAAACTCTAAATGGAATATACTAATATTTTGAGATACATTTTTTTTTCTATTTTTTGAGCTGTAGGCCGTAACTACCAAAATTAAAATTAATAAAATGCTTGAAACATTTTAGATTACATGTAATGAGTCTAGAAGATATACAATTTTCATTTTCTGAAATAACTGACGAATAATATTGAACTCTACCACGATATTCTAATTTCTGGAGATGTTGGTGGATCATGTTTTGGAAACCAAGCGTTAGCAAGTGTGAAGCACGTGCAATGAAACCTTGATTTAATGCAAAAGGTGTCAAATTAAAACTTTTTACACAGTTCTAGCATTCTCTTCATTTTTCAAATAATTATATCAGTTTGTACCCATACAATATTCAGGTTTTTGTGGCTTTTCCTAGTGAATGCATAAACTGGAACAAAAAAAACTGACCCCCAGATTCATGCCATGTATTTGTAAACACATGAATAAATAAATAGAATTTTGATAGTATTGTTCAGTTCAGTAAAGAAGAATGGACAGAAAATTTTACAGTAATTTTAGAAAAAATTTTACAGTAAACTCTGGATATAGCAGCACTCTATCTAACAGCATGTCACAGCTCTGGTTGCAGACAGGTCATCCTCTTACAATTTATTGCTATTTTTATATATTGTGAGAAAATGTTATGGATTTTTAAATTATATTTTCCATCTTTCTTTTTTTTTACAGCAACGCAAAACCACCAGAGAGAGCACCCCTGCAGATGTTATGGAATGTGCTGCACAAGAGGTGGAGAGAGAGACAGCAGTAAGGACAGTAGCCAAAGAGTTTAATATTGACTGGATGACTTTAACACGTTACATGAAAAAATACAGGAAGGATTGTACTACATAGTACAAAGCAGTCGCTCAAAATAAAGCCGTGTTTTCTGAAGAAATGGAAAGAGATCTCTCCATACAAATAAAGAATCTGGCAGACATGTTTCATAGCCTTTCTGTGACAAAATGCTGCATCTTAGCCTATGAGTTTGCATCATCAAACTATCTTCCAATGCCAGAGAACTGGGTAAAAAATTGCAGAGCTGGGAATGACTAGTGGCTGAGCTTCAAGAATAGACACTATTTGGCAGTCAGGAAGCCAGAGGCTACATCATTTGCCAGCTACCCTAACCCAAACCCTGATGATGAAGCAGCATTCAGTAAAGATGATATTGTTAAGAAGCTTCCTCAGCCAAGATCTGTTTGGGGCTCAGCTAGAAGAAGCTGCCAGTTGTGCTTCAAGGCAAACTTGAGCAAATGGAATATTAGTTAAACTGGTTAGCGTTGTGCATTGGCACATTTTGTGTAACCATCAATAAACAGTTTATTGAATTATATTTTGTTTGTTACTAGTCATTCTTTAATTGAGCAGAGACTGAGTTCACACACTATCATTAATTGACAGCCCCAGCCAACATTCCCTGGTGGGGCTTTAAGAGGAAATGTACCTTTCTCTGGCAAATTGGATATTGCAGGATCTGACTTGGTTTGTCTAACCAAATTCTGGAGCACTAGAATGGATCTTTTGTGTCTCTTATTTCTTCCAAGGCGCACACAGTCATGGTCCACATGCGATACATTTTTTCCATGCCTTTAACAACAATTAAAGATAAATCAATTTACAGTTTTAATGCATGATGCATGATCTGTGAGGAGGATGAGGGAGAAAGCATCTTTTGAGTCTCAGACTCTCCTGTAAATAAGCAGAAACACCAATCCAATTAACAGTACATCTGGAAATTATCGGAGGATGTAAAACAGTTGTTAAATAGTTATCTAGAACTGTGTTATTTCAGATGTAGATAACATAATTGCACACATTATAGAGTATAATTATCGTGAACAATAATTTACCCTTTGGATGAGAAAGCAGTCTGGAAGTTTTAGGGATAAGTAAGTTCTTGATACAAAACGTTGGAAAATATCTGGTTGAAATCTAGTTTCTCATGTAGCAGTTACACTAGAAATGAACTGGGGTAGCATCTCACTGATAGAATGGTGATATTGATACCTCATTACAAAAACAAAACGAACCCGTAACTTCTCTATAATACCGACACTATTTAAGAGACTGCTAGGAGATATTCAAATCTCTTATGGAATTCCGGTGTAAGGCCATCATTTCCTGTGGATTTATCTTTATTTGAAGCCATAATGGCTCGTTTTATTTCTTGAATAGTTAGGGGTCCTTCGCAGAGCTTGACTTCTAGGGGGTCTAGTTTATCTTCCAGACACGCCAAGATGTTGTCCTGAGCTGCCAGACAAGTGTCTTCACTACTGTATAGTTCTCTATAATATCGACACTATTTAAGAGACTGCTAGGAGATATTCAAATCTCTTATGGAATTCCGGTGTAAGGCCATCATTTCCTGTGGATTTATCTTCATTTGAAGCCATAATGGCTTGTTTTATTTCTTGAATAGGGGTCCTTCGCAGAGCTTGGCTTCTAGAGGGTCTAGTTTATCTTCCAGACACGCCAAGATGGTGTCCTGAGCTGCCAGACAAGTGTCTTCACTACTGTATAGTTCTCTATAATACCGTGTCTCTACCTGAATAATTTCTCCTATGTCAGTTAAGACACGGCCTTCTTTAGTTTTATTTAATTTTAGTTCTAATTTTAACTTATTTTCTAAAAAATCCCAATACGAATTACGCGCCTGACAATATCTTATGCTAAATTCCTTAAGCCTGACCTTACCTATGTCCCACTACTACAGGGTATCCTCAAACTAGTTCCCGCGAAGCGACCATTCTTCCCAGAAACTCTGTACGCTCTCAACATATTCTGATTCCGTCAGAATAGTATTATTGAGTTTCCAGAGTCCAGGTCCTCCGGTGTCCTCCCGAACAAGAAAGCTACCCCTAATCTGAAAGTGGTCACTCCACACGATAACGTCGTGCGAAACGTCTTGGAGTTGTCTAGCTGCATGTTTGGAAATGTACACTGTCTAGTCTAGTAGCTATGTGACATTTATTACTGTATTGAGTTATGATTTAGTATCTGGGTGTTTAAATCTATACGCATCGACCAAGCCGAACCGCGAGCACATGGTTTGCAGCTGCAACTTTTCCGATCAGATGCGTCCTACTTTTAATGTCTGGCCCCTGCCTATCTAGATCATGGGAGGGCACACAGTTGAAGTCACCTAAGATGTATATGTCATCTGCAGGGTGAAACCTAAGTTCTTTTTTTAAATATCATTGAAGTTTCGAAAGAAAGCTGTCCCGATACTACGCTATGGTAGGAGCGTACACCGATGCAATCATTACTTTTCTTTGGAGCTCATTTTGGTAACTTGCTATGATGATTCTTCCATTATTATCAATATAAGAATGTTCTATTTTTATATTTAGGCTATGGTGAAATAAAATAGCTACTCCCTTTCCCCTACCTATAGGGTCAAGGCTCGTAAGTTTTGCACCTGGCCAGTTAGTGAAGTACCTATCTATCTCTGTGCTATTTTGCAGGTGTAATTTTTGTATGCAGATTATGGAATTGTACGCGGAATGTTCTAGGTGATCTAGGAAATCATTCCAATATTTTTTTGAATTTCATCCCTCTCAAATTCAGGGATAAGAATTCCATACCTCTTAACATAATCGCTAAAACTAGATCGTCATCCAAAGGGCGTTATAAAAGTTGGTACCGAAAAGATCCGTCCAAAATAAAGTGACACCTATTTAGGTGGGAACTTCCATGTCTGCAACCCCCCCCTGAGTCGTTGTTGCAGTTGGAGGGATGCTCTTGATGGATTCTATGTACTAAGTGGGGCTTCCAAGGATTCATCCCTGGGAACCTCGGTCACTCTCCTTTCTTTCCTTTTTGGAGGAGTGGGGGAGTAGATTCCCGGACGGTCCTCTTGGAGGTTTTGCTTTTTGGTTTCTTCTGTTTATTTGGACGAACATTAGTTTCGTCTGTTGTTGTCTGTTGCTCCTCTGGAATTGTGGTTGCAGTAGGTTGTTGATCCTCTTGATGAGGTTCTTCCGTTGGAAGTATGACCTCTGCGGGTTGAACAACGTCCACATTTTCCTTTGGGTTGTTTTGATGTTTACTTTGCCTGGACAGCTGCGTTCGGTATGTCCAAATTCCGTGCAACTCCGACAATATGGCGGTTCCGTCGGTTGATCTTTGTAGACTTGTAGACCACCGTGAAACTGTATGTTAAAGTTCCTTATTTAGAAATAACTCTGCTAATATTTTACTTTTGTGATATTAAACTTACCTGTCACACACAACATTGGTATTTAGAGTTTTTGCTAACTTTAACGCTGAATGTGTTCTTGGTGTGTTGGATTCTAGAACTAAATTTATTGCCTCTTGCAAAATGATGTAATCAAAAAGGCATTTTATTTTCACCAAGGTCCTAAGATGCGTCATTATACACTCTTTCCCCCAAACAGTTTTAACATCAACATGACATCTTTCAAGTCTTTTTTTATAATCTGAGGTTCTTCATATATGTAAAACATTTTTTTAGATAAAAATTTCTATGAAGTATATTTAGGGATATATCAGACATGTTAAGATTTCAATAAATAAATTTAACATTTTTTACCATGTTATGAAATAATAAGTCTTTTAGAAAGGCTTTATTTTACTACTTTGAATAAACCCACAGGTTTCACGTAACCATCTGAACTTTGTTTTATCATTATTATTTCTCTTTCTCTATTCTCATTCCCATATATCATGCACCATAATTTTTGGGTTATAAGTCAATGTGGTTTATATGAATGGACTCAATTTCCCATTTTTCTCAACTTTATCCAGCAATAAGATGAACCGGATTATAAGCTAGATAAGATAAGATAGTTGACCAACATCAGCCAGAACACCGCTTGAAGTCTTGCAAATCAACAACAATAAAGAACCAAATAGGGTACTTCCATGCTCATGAATATTAATGAGCTCTTTTGAAATTATCGAACTTCTCTTTCTGCCTGATGCAGTCTTTTTCTATGCATAAAGCAGAAACACCACAATGGACCACTCACAAAATTCTCCACTTCCAACTCAGTGCCATTTGTTTCACTTTTTAAATCTCTCCATGACATTCAGCACATTGTGATAATATCTACTCTTCTAACCCGTCCTCTATGCCTTTTCCATTGAGGTGTACAGCTGCGATTTGCCCTCTTAATTTTCTTTGCCCTGTGCCATTCTTGGACACATTTTTCAATGATATTTGTCCATTTTCCCTGGCAAATTTTATAACTTCCAGTTTAAAGGTTGCTGTGCAAGAATTACATGATGTGACAGATGAAATTTCAAAATAAATGGGGTTTTTATACTCACAATTAAGATCGAAATGGATCAAGATGGTGGTGACTTGTTATTGATTGGATAAATAAGCGTATTTTAATATAAGTAAATATATAATAATAATTTAATTAAAAATAAAACACTCAGAGAAACACTCGAGATAGCTACACGAGGTAAACTGGAATGATGTGGGGCTGCTGGGCTGCATCTGCCTGAGACAGCGCCTCGTGGGCAGTAGCCAATCAGCAGCAAGGAGAATGAATAACGCTCTCGGATTGGCTACTTTCAAACCTCAGCCAATAGCGTTGATATTTTGTTGAATTTAGGTTAGTATTTATATTACAAAATTAGTAAATTATATTGTTACTAATAATTTAGCGTTAAAAAGCGTAAAAAAAATATATATTGCCACGAAAAAAGCCATTAAAAATCGCGGAAGATATTTGTGATTCTGAGAATATGCGGGGGTTTCCACGAACAATTATTAGTTAGGTTTTAAGGAAAATTCCATGAATAACCGGGGCCGCGATTAATCGGGGATCAACTGTAATCCACGGCCATGATTCAGTTTGTATAAAACACTTTTATATAATATGTCACCCTTTAGCTGTCCCTTTGTTAAAGCAATTAATGACAGTAGTTATATGAAATAAAATCATTGATTTTCAAAAAAAATTCTCATAAAAATGCTTCTATTTTTCAGTTTTCCAAAAAATGAAGAATTGAGAGAAAAATGGATAAGAGCAACAAAGAGAGCCAACTTAAAATCAGCAGTTTTGTGCTCTCGTCACTTTGGAGAAGAAGATATTGACAGGACATCAGTTAGTTGTTTGACAATTGTTTGCCCCATCCCAGAACCATTGAGAAATAGTATCAGACTGTGATGGACAAACCGGGATTCCACCAGGTTGAGTTCTCTGCATTAAAACAGAAGTTTGATTCCTAATCAAGGTCCTGGGGTGTGCGCCCTAATCTTAGATGAGATGGCAATACACAAGCACATTCAGGCAGTACACAACTCGTTTGAAAAGTGAATTACAATGTCTAAGTTGGCAAGTTCATAATAAGTAATATTTTCAGGCCAATAAGTTTCACAAATGTTTGAATGAATACTTTTTGTTTCTCTAGAGTTTTCAAGTTCAACCTGCATAAACTCTAGGTTCAGTTCTAGAATGGTAAAAAAAATCTTGTTTTTATTTAGCTGGTTTTGTAGTTTTCATGTTGAAAACATTGATTATTTGTGAAACTTGTATCAATTCGCTGTTCAATACTTTCTACTCTAGAGGTTTCTTGTTCACCTCTGACTGTACACAGATCTGAAATAAAAAAAAATCTAATTTTATTTGTTTTTCAAAAGACTGTTGTTGTTTAAGCCCCGAGTCCCTGACGGTCACGTGGCGGCTAGAAGACATGCTTATCGTTGTACGAAACTCATGTAACAACATGAAATACACACGAATAAATGATGATGACGAAGGAAGTCACACCAGCATCTTTTCTTGAATTTATTTCCAATGTTCAACTGTGTTTCCGGGTTTGAATGTTTGTAAACAGAACCATGTGGAGGCACAAAAAACGGCCTTGCGGGTTCAAACGGTTAATCTTAGTCTTTACCCAGATAAAACTAGCCAAAAGGAAACAAACACCAGGGTCTAAGGCGGTGGTTTTGTCGGCCTGATTGATGATGACATGAGGCCAGTGGGTGGGGGAATCAGAAGACAGCACCCAGACCAACTGGTCAGATGACAACAGTCGGTGAATTTATCGACTCTACTTTTTGAAAAAACCTTTCTGCACTACAAGAGGAGTTTGTAGGATGTGCAGCATGCTGCAGTCTGTGCCTCCCTCCGCAGCTGCATGCTAGTAACTCAGCGAACAGTTCTCCTGATGGGGCATCTGGAAGGTCTCAGCGGCTCTATTTGTCTTTCAGAAACTTGCGGGTGAAATTTTTGATTTTAACTTTTTTAAAATTAAGAGCAGCTCCATAAAAAAGACTGTTTTCCGAAATATTTCTAGATCTTCATCCAAACATAATTAATTACACGGCAGTTAAGATGTAAAAAAGAATTTATTAAATTGTAGTTTGTGCCCGTTAATTTAACTAACCTTTAAATCCATGCGGTCATTCAAAAATGTTTAGGTACAGTAAATTCTCAGAATACGAAGATAAACTATTCTAAAACCATTCATTTTTTTAAATATCTTTTTGTGGTGAATGCGTAAGTGGTGCGTGTGAAAGTTCTTGTATGCATTTGTATCTCCGAGGGGAAGAGAGTGGAGGGTGGTGTCCGAAACCATGTGAGGCTGAAACCCGGTGTGAAGCAAGCTCCCGTTAAGGCCTAAAAGGCCGGGTTGAGGCGCCGAAGCACCTCATGTATCTGGCCACCGGAGTTAGGGGCGCTGAATGCCATTATATTTTAGTGACTCAAACGTCCAAATTGTCACAGAACAACTGCTATCATTACTTAAAAATTCACCGTATATTTTTGTTCTACATCTTTTCTGTGGCATAAATTAAACATTTAAATGTTTTTGTTTCTAGATGGTGGATTGCAATTAATAAAGATTTTATTTAAAATGGGATAAAATAAGATGGTAGCTTGACTTGTTTTGCTTTGGAAAAACAAATCTGAAAATTTCTCTTTTTCACTGAAATATAGTGATAGGAATTTTGATAACTTTGCTATATATACAAGCCAGCCATTACATAAATAAGTAACATAATGACTATTTATTGTTATGTCCTTGTTTTAGGGAACCTCTCACTGATAGGACCTGTGCCAGACTCAGTTCTTTGGTACACATCACTGGTTGGTGGTTGGTGTATTTGGATTTTCACTTCAACTTTTCCTTTTACAGAACATCCTCTCTATCTTGACGTTTCACATCTTCTGCTTCTATGTTTATGCAGCCAGGTAATTTTTATTTATTTATTGGTTAATCAATTTAGTTATGATAAAGATATTTTATTTACTAAAGTTTCTGCTACATTTTTCATGTGATATTCCAGCTGCTAACAATTTTCTGCACTCTCACAAAAGGGTTCTAGTGTCAGATAGCTATTTGAAATGTTTGGATTAAATTTTTCTAAAGCCACTATTACAATTTTTAAATTTCTGTTTAGTTGTCAAAATTCTTACGTTTTTAATTTTTGAAATTGAAAATAATAATAACCCATGTAAAGAAAACGAAAAGCAAATATTCTGAAATATTGTTGTTGTATTATTTCTCACTTGCATTGTGTTTATCAAAAAAATGGATAATATATCACAATATAAATATCTTTAGAATGAAACAGTAAATTGTTAATTTTTAAGGATTTATACATTTTTCTAAAAAATTCAGTAAACATTGAAAACATTTTTTAACATAATTAAAATATTTTAAAAAAATTTTTTTCTTGTGAAGGTTGTTCTTGTTCTTTGCCAGAGAGTGGACTCTGCATCATATGATGTTGACTGTTTCTGGGAATACTGCTTTTTCTTTTACCAACCACTGCCCTCTACTATGTTGTTGTTACATCTGTGAGTACATGTCTACTTTCATTGTATTTATACCATATCTACTGTTACTACAAATACAAATTTCTTGGATTAATACAAAATAAAACATTTAGCCTAAATTTATACTGTATATTTTCAAATGAAGATTGTGCCAAATAATATCTTTAAATATGAGACAGAAAACAAAAATTAAATAAACAAGAACACCGACCGTCATCGTTCAAAAGAAAAAAGAAAGAACTTGTATGATTTTTTAAAAATATTTAATTTTTATCTAATTGTGTATAAAATAGAAACTAACAGGAAAATTGATAAAGATGGCTGTATGGCCAAATGTGTTTTTTTAAATTATGTAAGCTGTAGTTAAATGTATTTAAAAATGCTTGAATGTAAGTAATCAAACATACTTGGGTGTTATAAAACTAAGGTCTTGTCATTTTGTGTTCAGCAACCTTGAGATACGACGGACATCCACTCTCTACAAAGAAACAGTGAATCTTACAATTAATTTTAGTAAAATAAATGCAGTTGTAGATATTTTAAAAAATCCACTATTAGACTAAATTGAATGCAATCATTAAGCCATATTTACTTCTAAACCATTTTTAACGTTTATTTTCGTAAAGCTTTTCATTTAATATCAAACACTTTGAATATTATTGTATCATTTATGCGTTTTCAGTTAATTAGTTTATAAATTTATATTCTTTCTCATTTTTTTCATTAGTTTGTTATACAAATGTATTTTAAGTGCATTGAATATATGCGTTATATATGTGGTAGTTTTATATTCCATCTTGTTTAATGTATTTGTCACTTTTAAGGGTAGCACAGACTTTCTAATTGTTTACCTAATTCTCTTTAATAAAATCCTTTGTGACAAAGAATTTGTAAAGGAAGTAGACTAAACATAAAATATTGCTTAAATTAAAAACTTGGGTAATGAGGACTGCGGGCATGATGCATCATTCAAAAAATGTTCTGAACAAGTGGTTTTACAAGAGAGTGGAAGCTTTTGTTGTTCTGTAAGCAATATTGGAGTTAAATTCATCATTCTTATAAGACACATCATGACATTAACACCACTGTATGAGATTAAAACTGTTGTTCATTTATATCTTATGAAAAGATACCCATTTATAACCTCTGAAATGACGCCCGCTTATAACTTCTGAACAGATGTTCCTTTATATCTTCTTATCTGATGAACGTTTATTACTTATGAGCTGATGCACGTTTTAACATCAGAACAGAAGCTCGTTTATAACTTCTGTCTGATGCCCTTTTATAACATTTTGAACTGTTGCACATTTATATCTTCTGATTTGACGCCCGATAATAACTTCTGATCAGATATTCCTTTATATCTTCTTATCTGATACACATTTATTACTTCTCAGCTGATGCACGTCATTGAAATTAAAATTGATGCCCTTTATAACGTCTGAGCTGATATACGTTTAAAACATCAGAACTGAAGTACGCCTATACCTATTGAACTGTTGGTCCTTCCTAAATTGTGAATTCTTGCACGTTTATTACATCTAAATTGATGCATGTTTATAACTTCTGAACTAACATTCGCCTATAACTTCTGAACATATGGTCATTTATATTTTAACTGATGCCGTTTAAAATTTCTAAACTGACGCCAGCTAATAATTTCTAAACTGATGAACATTTATGACTTCTGAGCTGATGTACATTATTAACATCAGAAATGATGCTCGTTTATAACTACATAACAGTAACTCGATTATCACAACAGAACGGATTGTCGCAAATAACTTCTGAAATATTGATCGTATATAACTTCTGAACAGATTCCTGTTTTTAACATCAGAACTGAAGCTCTTTTATAAATTGTGAACTAATGCTCGTTTATATCTTCTGAACTGCTGCAGGTCTATATTTTCTGAAATAACGCTCGCTTATAACTTTTGAACTGTTGCACGTTTATATCTTCTTAACTGATGCACTTTTACAACTTCTGAAATGATTCATGCATATAAGTGCTGAACTAATGCCCGTTTATAACTTCTGAAATGAAGTTTGTTTATAAATAAATAACTGTTGCTCGTTTATAACTATAATTACTGAAATAACACTTGCTTATAACTACTGAACTGATGCACTTTTAAAACTTCTGAAATAATGCACGTTTATAACGTTTCAGATGATGCACGTTTTAACACCAGAACAGTTGCTTGCTTATAACTTCTCAACTTATGCCCGTTTATAACTTCTGTACTGTTTGTTTATATATTATGAAATGATGCCCCTTTATAACTTCTTAATAGTAGCTCGATTATCACAAAAGAACGGATTCTCGCAAATAATTTCTGAAATGTTGATCGTATATAAATTCTAAACTGATGCCTGTTTTTAACATCAGACCTGAAGCTGGTTTATAATTAACTAATGCCCGTTTATAACTTCTAAAATGAAGTTTGTTTATAACTACATAACTGTTGCTCGTTTATAACTAATTTTTCTGAAATAACACTTGCTTATAACTACTGATCTGATGCACGTTTAAAACTTCTGAAATAATGCACGTTTATAACGTTTCAGATGATGCACGTTTTAACACCAGAACAGATGCTTGCTTATAACTTCTCAACTTATGCCCGTTTATATCTGCTGACCTAATGCCCGTTTATATATTCTGAACTGATGCTCGTTAATAACTTTTGAACTGTTGCACGTTTACATCTTCTTAACTAATGCACTTTTACCACTTCTGAAATGATTCCTGCAAATACGTTCTGATCTAATGCCCTTTTACCACTTCTGAAATGATTCCTGCATATACGTTCTGAACTAATGCACGTTTATAACGTCCCAGATGATGCAAGTTTTAACACCAGAACAGAGTATTGCTTATAATTTCTCAGCTAAAGCCCGTTTATAACTTCTGTAATGTTCGTTTATATTTTAAAATGATAACCCTTTATAACTTATTAAAAGTAGCTCCATTATCAAGACAGAACAGAGTCGCGCAAATAACTTCTGAAATGTTGATCGTTTATAACTTCTGAGCTGATGCTGTTTTTAACATCAGAACTGAAGCTCGTTTATAAATTGTGAACTAATGCCCGTTTATAACTTCTGAAATGAAGTTTGATTATAACTAAATAGCTGTTGCTCGTTTATAACTTCTGAACTGCTGCAGGCCTATATTTTCTGTAATAACGCTCGCTTATAACATCTGAACTGTTGCACGTTTATATCTTCTTAACTGATGCACTTTTACCACTTCTGAAATGATTCCTGCATATACGTTCTGATCTAATGCCCTTTTACCACTTCTAAACTAATGCACGTTTATAACGTCCCAGATGATGCAAGTTTTAACACCAGAACAGAGTATTGCTTATAATTTCTCAGCTAAAGCCCGTTTATAACTTCTGTACTGTTCGTTTATATATTTTAAAATGATAACCCTTTATAACTTATTAAAAGTAGCTCCATTATCAAGACAGAACAGAGTCGCGCAAATAACTTCTGAAATGTTGATCGTTTATAACTCTGAACTGCTGCAGGTCTATATTTTCTGAAATAACGCTCGCTTATAACATCTGAACTGTTGCACGTTTATATCTTCTTAACTGATGCACTTTTACCACTTCTGAAATGATTCCTACATAAACGTTCTGATCTAATGCCCTTTTACCACTTCTGAAATGATTCCTGCATATACGTTCTGAACTAATGCACTTTTTTTCACACTTCTGAAATGATTACTGTATATACATGCTGAACTAATGCACGTTTATAACGTCTCAGATGATGCAAGTTTTAACACCAGACAGAAACTTGCTTATAACTTCTCAGCTAATGCCCGTTTATAACTTCTGTACTGTTCGTTTATATATTATGAAATGATGCCCCTTTATATATTTTTAATAGTAGCTCGATTATCACAAGAGAACACATTCTCGCAAATAATTTCTGAAATGTTGATCGTATATAACTTCTAAGCTGATGCCTGTTTGTAACATCAGACCTGAAGCTGGTTTATAAATTAACTAATGCCCGTTTATAACTTCTAAAATGAAGTTTGTTTATAACTACATAACTGTTGCTCGTTTATAACTATAATTTCTGAAATAACACTTGCTTATAACTACTGATCTGATGCACGTTTAAAACTTCTGAAATAATGCACGTTTATAACGTTTCAGATGATGCACGTTTTAACACCAGAACAGATGCTTGCTTATAACTTCTCAACTTATGCCCGTTTATCTGCTGACCTAATGCCCGTTTATATATCTGAACTGATGCTCGTTAATAACTTTTGAACTGTTGCACGTTTACATCTTAACTAATGCACTTTTACCACTTCTGAAATGATTCCTGCATATACGTTCTGATCTAATGCCCTTTTACCACTTCTGAAATGATTCCTGCATATACGTTCTGAACTAATGCACGTTTATAACGTCCCAGATGATGCAAGTTTTAACACCAGAACAGAGTATTGCTTATAATTTCTCAGCTAAAGCCCGTTTATAACTTCTGTACTGTTCGTTTATATATTTTAAAATGATAACCCTTTAACTTATTAAAAGTAGCTCCATTATCAAGACAGAACAGAGTCGCGCAATAACTTCTGAAATGTTGATCGTTTATAACTTCTGAGCTGATGCTGTTTTTAACATCAGACTGAAGCTCGTTTATAAATTGTTAACTAATGCCCGTTTATAACTTCTGAAATGAAGTTTGTTTATAACTAAATAGCTGTTGCTCGTTTATAGCTTCTGAACTGCTGCAGGTCTATATTTTCTGAAATAACGCTCGCTTATAACATCTGAACTGTTGCACGTTTATATCTTCTTAAATGATGCACTTTTACCACTTCTGAAATGATTCCTACATAAACGTTCTGATCTAATGCCCTTTTACCACTTCTGAAATGATTCCTGCATATACGTTCTGAACTAATGCACTTTTTTCCACTTCTGAAATGATTACTGTATATACATGCTGAACTAATGCACGTTTATAACGTCTCAGATGATGCAAGTTTTAACACCAGAACAGAAACTTGCTTATAACTTCTCAGCTAATGCCCGTTTATAACTTCTGTACTGTTCGTTTATATATTATGAAATGATGCCCCTTATATATTTTTAATAGTAGCTCGATTATCACAAGAGAACACATTCTCGCAAATAATTTCTGAATGTTGATCGTATATAACTTCTAAGCTGATGCCTGTTTGTAACATCAGACCTGAAGCTGGTATATAAATTAACTAATGCCCGTTTATAACTTCTAAAATGAAGTTTGTTTATAACTACATAACTGTTGCTCGTTTATAACTATAATTTCTGAAATAACACTTGCTTATAACTACTGATCTGATGCACGTTTAAAACTTCTGAAATAATGCACGTTTATAACGTTTCAGATGATGCACGTTTTAACACCAGAACAGATGCTTGCTTATAACTTCTCAACTTATGCCCGTTTATATCTGCTGACCTAATGCTCGTTTATATATTCTGAACTGATGCTCGTTTATAACTTTTGAACTGTTGCACGTTTATATCTTCTTAACTGATGCACTTTTACCACTTCTGAAATGATTCCTGCATATACGTTCTGAACTAATGCACTTTTTTCCACTACTGAAGTGATTACTGTAGATAAATGCTGAACTAATGAACGTTTATAACGTTTCAGATGATGCAAGTTTTAACACCAGAACAGATGCTTGCTTATAACTTCTCAACTTATGCTCGTTTATATATTCTGAACTGATGCTCGTTTATAAGTTTTGAACTGTTGCACGTTTATATCTTCTTAACTGATGCACTTTTACAACTTCCGAAATGATTCCTGCATATAAGTTCAGAACTAATGCACTTTTACCACTTCTGAAATGATTCCTGCATATAAGTTCTGAACTAATGCACTTTTTTCCACTTCTGAAATGATTACTGTATATAAATGCTGAACTAATGCACGTTTATAACGTCTCAGATGATGCACGTTTTAACACCAGAACATAAGCTTGCTCATAACTTCTCAGCTAATGCCCGTTTATAACTTCTGTACTGTTTGTTTATATATTATGAAATGATGCCCCTTTATAACTTCTTAATAGTAGCTCGATTATCACAAAAGAACGGATTCTCGCAAATAATTTCTGAAATGTTGATCGTATATAAATTCTAAACTGATGCCTGTTTTTAACATCAGAACTGAAGCTGGTTTATGAATTATCTAATGCCCGTTTATAACTTCTAAAATGAAGTTTGTTTATAACTACATAACTGTTGCTCGTTTATAACTATAATTCTGAAATAACACTTGCTTATAACTACTGAACTGATGCACGTTTAAAACTTCTGAAATAATGCACGTTTATAACGTTTCAGATGATGCAAGTTTTAACACCAGAACAGATGCTTGCTTATAACTTCTCAACTTATGCCCGTTTATATCTGCTGACCTAATGCTCGTTTATATATTCTGAACTGATGCTCGTTTATAAGTTTTGAACTGTTGCACGTTTATATCTTCTTAACTGATGCACTTTTACAACTTCCGAAATGATTCCTGCATATAAGTTCTGAACTAATGCACTTTTACCACTTCTGAAATGATTCCTGCATATACGTTCTGAACTAATGCACTTTTTTCCACTTCTGAAGTGATTACTGTATATAAATGCTGAACTAATGCACGTTTATAACGTCTCAGATGATGCACGTTTTAACACCAGAACATAAGCTTGCTCATAACTTCTCAGCTAATGCCCGTTTATAACTTCTGTACTGTTTGTTTATATATTATGAAATGATGCCCCTTTATAACTTCTTAATAGTAGCTCGATTATCACAAAAGAACGGATTCTCGCAAATAATTTCTGAAATGTTGATCGTATATAAATTCTAAACTGATGCCTGTTTTTAACATCAGAACTGAAGCTGGTTTATGAATTATCTAATGCCCGTTTATAACTTCTAAAATGAAGTTTGTTTATAACTACATAACTGTTGCTCGTTTATAACTATAATTTCTGAAATAACACTTGCTTATAACTACTGAACTGATGCACGTTTAAAACTTCTGAAATAATGCACGTTTATAACGTTTCAGATGATGCAAGTTTTAACACCAGAACAGATGCTTGCTTATAACTTCTCAACTTATGCCCGTTTATATCTGCTGACCTAATGCTCGTTTATATATTCTGAACTGATGCTCGTTTATAAGTTTTGAACTGTTGCACGTTTATATCTTCTTAACTGATGCACTTTTACAACTTCCGAAATGATTCCTGCATATAAGTTCTGAACTAATGCACTTTTACCACTTCTGAAATGATTCCTGCATATACGTTCTGAACTAATGCACTTTTTTCCACTTCTGAAGTGATTACTGTAGATAAATGCTGAACTAATGAACGTTTATAACGTCTCAGATGATGCACGTTTTAACACCAGAACATAAGCTTGCTCATAACTTCTCAGCTAATGCCCGTTTATAACTTCTGTACTGTTCGTTTATATATTATGAAATGATGCCCCTTTATATATTTTTAATAGTAGCTCGATTATCACAAGAGAACGGATTCTCGCAAATAATTTCTGAAATGTTGATCGTATATAACTTCTAAGCTGATGCCTGTTTGTAACATCAGACCTGAAGCTGGTTTATAAATTAACTAATGCCCGTTTATAACTTCTAAAATGAAGTTTGTTTATAACTACATAACTGTTGCTCGTTTATAACTATAATTTCTGAAATAACACTTGCTTATAACTACTGATCTGATGCACGTTTAAAACTTCTGAAATAATGCACGTTTATAACGTTTCAGATGATGCACGTTTTAACACCAGAACAGATGCTTGCTTATAACTTCTCAACTTATGCCCGTTTATATCTGCTGACCTAATGCCCGTTTATATATTCTGAACTGATGCTCGTTAATAACTTTTGAACTGTTGCACGTTTACATCTTCTTAACTAATGCACTTTTACAACTTCCGAAATGATTCCTGCATATAAGTTCAGAACTAATGCACTTTTACCACTTCTGAAATGATTCCTGCATATAAGTTCTGAACTAATGCACTTTTTTCCACTTCTGAAATGATTACTGTATATAAATGCTGAACTAATGCACGTTTATAACGTCTCAGATGATGCACGTTTTAACACCAGAAGAGAAGCTTGCTTATAACTTCTCAGCTAAAGCCCGTTTGAACTTTGTTTATAACTACATAACCGTTGCTCGTTTATAACTATAATTTCTGAAATAACACTTGCTTATAACTACTGAACTGATGCACGTTTAAAACTTCTGAAATAATGCACGTTTATAACGTTTCAGATGATGCAAGTTTTAACACCAGAACAGAGTATTGCTTATAATTTCTCAGCTAAAGCCCGTTTATATCTGCTGACCTAATGCTCGTTTATATATTCTGAACTGATGCTCGTTTATAAGTTTTGAACTGTTGCACGTTTACATCTTCTTAACTAATGCACTTTTACCACTTCTGAAATGATTCCTGCATATACGTTCTGATCTAATGCCCTTTTACCACTTCTGAAATGATTCCTGCATATACGTTCTGAACTAATGCACGTTTATAACGTCCCAGATGATGCAAGTTTTAACACCAGAACAGAGTATTGCTTATAATTTCTCAGCTAAAGCCCGTTTATAACTTCTGTACTGTTCGTTTATATATTTTAAAATGATAACCCTTTATAACTTATTAAAAGTAGCTCCATTATCAAGACAGAACAGAGTCGCGCAAATAACTTCTGAAATGTTGATCGTTTATAACTTCTGAACTGCTGCAGGTCTATATTTTCTGAAATAACGCTCGCTTATAACATCTGAACTGTTGCACGTTTATATCTTCTTAACTGATGCACTTTTACCACTTCTGAAATGATTCCTACATAAACGTTCTGATCTAATGCCCTTTTACCACTTCTGAAATGATTCCTGCATATACGTTCTGAACTAATGCACTTTTTTCCACTTCTGAAATGATTACTGTATATACATGCTGAACTAATGCACGTTTATAACGTCTCAGATGATGCAAGTTTTAACACCAGAACAGAAACTTGCTTATAACTTCTCAGCTAATGCCTGTTTATAACTTCTGTACTGTTCGTTTATATATTATGAAATGATGCCCCTTTATATATTTTTAATAGTAGCTCGATTATCACAAGAGAACACATTCTCGCAAATAATTTCTGAAATGTTGATCGTATATAACTTCTAAGCTGATGCCTGTTTGTAACATTAGACCTGAAGCTGGTTTATAAATTAACTAATGCCCGTTTATAACTTCTAAAATGAAGTTTGTTTATAACTACATAACTGTTGCTCGTTTATAACTATAATTTCTGAAATAACACTTGCTTATAACTACTGATCTGATGCACGTTTAAAACTTCTGAAATAATGCACGTTTATAACGTTTCAGATGATGCACGTTTTAACACCAGAACAGATGCTTGCTTATAACTTCTCAGCTAAAGCCCGTTTATATCTGCTGACCTAATGCCCGTTTATATATTCTGAACTGATGCTCGTTAATAACTTTTGAACTGTTGCACGTTTACATCTTCTTAACTAATGCACTTTTACCACTTCTGAAATGATTCCTGCATATACGTTCTGAACTAATGCCCTTTTACCACTTCTGAAATGATTCCTGCATATACGTTCTGAACTAATGCACGTTTATAACGTCTCAGATGATGCACGTTTTAACACCAGAACATAAGCTTGCTCATAACTTCTCAGCTAATGCCCGTTTATAACTTCTGTACTGTTTGTTTATATATTATGAAATGATGCCCCTTTATAACTTCTTAATAGTAGCTCGATTATCACAAAAGAACGGATTCTCGCAAATAATTTCTGAAATGTTGATCGTATATAAATTCTAAACTGATGCCTGTTTTTAACATCAGAACTGAAGCTGGTTTATGAATTATCTAATGCCCGTTTATAACTTCTAAAATGAAGTTTGTTTATAACTACATAACTGTTGCTCGTTTAAACTATAATTTCTGAAATAACACTTGCTTATAACTACTGAACTGATGCACGTTTAAAACTTCTGAAATAATGCACGTTTATAACGTTTCAGATGATGCAAGTTTTAACACCAGAACAGATGCTTGCTTATAACTTCTCAACTTATGCCCGTTTATATCTGCTGACCTAATGCTCGTTTATATATTCTGAACTGATGCTCGTTTATAAGTTTTGAACTGTTGCACGTTTATATCTTCTTAACTGATGCACTTTTACAACTTCCGAAATGATTCCTGCATATAAGTTCTGAACTAATGCACTTTTACCACTTCTGAAATGATTCCTGCATATACGTTCTGAACTAATGCACTTTTTTCCACTTCTGAAGTGATTACTGTAGATAAATGCTGAACTAATGAACGTTTATAACGTCTCAGATGATGCACGTTTTAACACCCAAAACATAAGCTTGCTCATAACTTCTCAGCTAATGCCCATTTATAACTTCTGTACTGTTCGTTTATATATTATGAAATGATGCCCCTTTATATATTTTTAATAGTAGCTCGATTATCACAAGAGAACACATTCTCGCAAATAATTTCTGAAATGTTGATCGTATATAACTTCTAAGCTGATGCCTGTTTGTAACATCAGACCTGAAGCTGGTTTATAAATTAACTAATGCCCGTTTATAACTTCTAAAATGAAGTTTGTTTATAACTACATAACTGTTGCTCGTTTATAACTATAATTTCTGAAATAACACTTGCTTATAACTACTGAACTGATGCACGTTTAAAACTTCTGAAATAATGCACGTTTATAACGTTTCAGATGATGCACGTTTTAACACCAGAACAGATGCTTGCTTATAACTTCTCAACTTATGCCCGTTTATATCTGCTGACCTAATGCCCGTTTATATATTCTGAACTGATGCTCGTTAATAACTTTTGAACTGTTGCACGTTTACATCTTCTTAACTAATGCACTTTTACCACTTCTGAAATGATTCCTGCATATACGTTCTGATCTAATGCCCTTTTACCACTTCTGAAATGATTCCTGCATATACGTTCTGAACTAATGCACGTTTATAACGTCCCAGATGATGCAAGTTTTAACACCAGAACAGAGTATTGCTTATAATTTCTCAGCTAAAGCCCGTTTATAACTTCTGTAATGTTCGTTTATATATTTTAAAATGATAACCCTTTATAACTTATTAAAAGTAGCTCCATTATCAAGACAGAACAGAGTCGCGCAAATAACTTCTGAAATGTTGATCGTTTATAACTTCTGAGCTGATGCTGTTTTTAACATCAGAACTGAAGCTCGTTTATAAATTGTGAACTAATGCCCGTTTATAACTTCTGAAATGAAGTTTATTTATAACTAAATAGCTGTTGCTCGTTTATAACTTCTGAACTGCTGCAGGTCTATATTTTCTGTAATAACGCTCGCTTATAAAATCTGAACTGTTGCACGTTTACATCTTCTTAACTAATGTACTTTTACCACTTCTGAAATGATTCCTGCATATACGTTCTGATCTAATGCCCTTTTACCACTTCTGAAATGATTCCTGCATATACGTTCTGAACTAATGCACGTTTATAACGTCCCAGATGATGCAAGTTTTAACACCAGAACAGAGTATTGCTTATAATTTCTCAGCTAAAGCCCGTTTATAACTTCTGTACTGTTCGTTTATATATTTTAAAATGATAACCCTTTATAACTTATTAAAAGTAGCTCCATTATCAAGACAGAACAGAGTCGCGCAAATAACTTCTGAAATGTTGATCGTTTATAACTTCTGAGCTGATGCTGTTTTTAACATCAGAACTGAAGCTCGTTTATAAATTGTGAACTAATGCCCGTTTATAACTTCTGAAATGAAGTTTATTTATAACTAAATAGCTGTTGCTCGTTTATAACTTCTGAACTGCTGCAGGTCTATATTTTCTGTAATAACGCTCGCTTATAAAATCTGAACTGTTGCACGTTTACATCTTCTTAACTAATGTACTTTTACCACTTCTGAAATGATTCCTGCATATACGTTCTGATCTAATGCCCTTTTACCACTTCTGAAATGATTCCTGCATATACGGTCTGAACTAATGCACGTTTATAACGTCCCAGATGATGCAAGTTTTAACACCAGAACAGAGTATTGCTTATAATTTCTCAGCTAAAGCCCGTTTTATAACTTCTGTACTGTTCGTTTATATATTTTAAAATGATAACCCTTTTAACTTATTAAAAGTAGCTCCATTATCAAGACAGAACAGAGTCGCGCAAATAACTTCTGAAATGTTGATCGTTTATAACTTCTGAGCTGATGCTGTTTTTAACATCAGAACTGAAGCTCGTTTATAAATTGTGAACTAATGCCCGTTTATAACTTCTGAAATGAAGTTTGTTTATAACTAAATAGCTGTTGCTCGTTTATAGCTTCTGAACTGCTGCAGGTCTATATTTTCTGAAATAACGCTCGCTTATAACATCTGAACTGTTGCACGTTTATATCTTCTTAAATGATGCACTTTTACCACTTCTGAAATGATTCCTACATAAACGTTCTGATCTAATGCCCTTTTACCACTTCTGAAATGATTCCTGCATATACGTTCTGAACTAATGCACTTTTTTCCACTTCTGAAATGATTACTGTATATACATGCTGAACTAATGCACGTTTATAACGTCTCAGATGATGCAAGTTTTAACACCAGAACAGAAACTTGCTTATAACTTCTCAGCTAATGCCCGTTTATAACTTCTGTACTGTTCGTTTATATATTATGAAATGATGCCCCTTTATATATTTTTAATAGTAGCTCGATTATCACAAGAGAACACATTCTCGCAAATAATTTCTGAAATGTTGATCGTATATAACTTCTAAGCTGATGCCTGTTTGTAACATCAGACCTGAAGCTGGTTTATAAATTAACTAATGCCCGTTTATAACTTCTAAAATGAAGTTTGTTTATAACTACATAACTGTTGCTCGTTTATAACTATAATTTCTGAAATAACACTTGCTTATAACTACTGATCTGATGCACGTTTAAAACTTCTGAAATAATGCACGTTTATAACGTTTCAGATGATGCACGTTTTAACACCAGAACAGATGCTTGCTTATAACTTCTCAACTTATGCCCGTTTATATCTGCTGACCTAATGCCCGTTTATATATTCTGAACTGATGCTCGTTAATAACTTTTGAACTGTTGCACGTTTACATCTTCTTAACTAATGCCCTTTTACCACTTCTGAAATGATTCCTGCATATACGTTCTGAACTAATGCACGTTTATAACGTCCCAGATGATGCAAGTTTTAACACCAGAACAGAGTATTGCTTATAATTTCTCAGCTAAAGCCCGTTTATAACTTCTGTACTGTTCGTTTATATATTTTAAAATGATAACCCTTTATAACTTATTAAAAGTAGCTCCATTATCAAGACAGAACAGAGTCGCGCAAATAACTTCTGAAATGTTGATCGTTTATAACTTCTGAGCTGATGCTGTTTTTAACATCAGAACTGAAGCTCTTTTATAAATTGTGAACTAATGCCCGTTTATAACTTCTGAAATGAAGTTTGATTATAACTAAATAGCTGTTGCTCGTTTATAACTTCTGAACTGCTGCAGGCCTATATTTTCTGTAATAACGCTCGCTTATAACTTTTGAACTGTTGCACGTTTATATCTTCTTAACTGATGCACTTTTACCACTTCTGAAATGATTCCTGCATATAGGTTCTGATCTAATGCCATTTTACCACTTCTGAAATGATTTCTGCATATACGTTCTGAACTAATGCACTTTTTTCCACTTCTGAAATGATTACTGCATATACATGCTGAACTAATGCCCGTTTATAACGTCCCAGATGATGCAAGTTTTAACACCAGAACAGAGTATTGCTTATAATTTCTCAGCTAAAGCCCGTTTATAACTTCTGTAATGTTCGTTTATATATTTTAAAATGATAACCCTTTATAACTTATTAAAAGTAGCTCCATTATCAAGACAGAACAGAGTCTCGCAAATAACTTCTGAAATGTTGATCGTTTATAACTTCTGAGCTGATGCTGTTTTTAACATCAGAACTGAAGCTCGTTTAAAAATTGTGACCTAATGCCCGTTTATAACTTCTGAAATGAAGTTTATTTATAACTAAATAGCTGTTGCTCGTTTATAACTTCTGAACTGCTGCAGGTCTATATTTTCTGTAATAACGCTCGCTTATAACATCTGAACTGTTGCACGTTACATCTTCTTAACTAATGCACTTTTACCACTTCTGAAATGATTCCTGCATATACGTTCTGATCTAATGCCCTTTTACCACTTCTGAAATGATTCCTGCATATACGTTCTGAACTAATGCACTTTTACCACTTCTGAAATGATTCCTGCATATAAGTTCTGAACTAATGCACTTTTTTCCACTTCTGAAATGATTACTGTATATAAATGCTGAACTAATGCACGTTTATAACGTCTCAGATGATGCACGTTTTAACACCAGAAGAGAAGCTTGTTTATAACTTCTCAGCTAAAGCCCGTTTATAACTTCTAAAATGAAGTTTGTTTATAACTACATAACCGTTGCTCGTTTATAACTATAATTTCTGAAATAACACTTGCTTATAACTACTGAACTGATGCACGTTTAAAACTTCTGAAATAATGCACGTTTATAACGTTTCAGATGATGCAAGTTTTAACACCAGAACAGAGTATTGCTTATAATTTCTCAGCTAAAGCCCGTTTATATCTGCTGACCTAATGCTCGTTTATATATTCTGAACTGATGCTCGTTTATAAGTTTTGAACTGTTGCACGTTTATATCTTCTTAACTGATGCACTTTTACAACTTCCGAAATGATTCCTGCATATAAGTTCTGAACTAATGCACTTTTACCACTTCTGAAATGATTCCTGCATATACGTTCTGAACTAATGCACTTTTTTCCACTTCTGAAGTGATTACTGTAGATAAATGCTGAACTAATGAACGTTTATAACGTCTCAGATGATGCACGTTTTAACACCAGAACATAAGCTTGCTCATAACTTCTCAGCTAATGCCCATTTATAACTTCTGTACTGTTTGTTTATATATTATGAAATGATGCCCCTTTATAAATTCTTAGTAGCTCGATTATCACAAAAGAACGGATTCTCGCAAATAATTTCTGAAATGTTGATCGTATATAACTTCTAAACTGATGCCTGTTTTTAACATCAGAACTGAAGCTGGTTTATGAATTAGATAATGTCCGTTTATAACTTCTAAAATGAAGTTTGTTTATAACTACATAACTGTTACTCGTTTATAACTATAATTTCTGAAATAACACTTGCTTATAACTACTGAACTGATGCACGTTTAAAACTTCTGAAATAATGCACGTTTATAACGTTTCAGATGATGCAAGTTTTAACACCAGAACAGATGCTTGCTTATAACTTCTCAACTTATGCTCGTTTATATATTCTGAACTGATGCTCGTTTATAAGTTTTGAACTGTTGCACGTTTATATCTTCTTAACTGATGCACTTTTACAACTTCCGAAATGATTCCTGCATATAAGTTCAGAACTAATGCACTTTTACCACTTCTGAAATGATTCCTGCATATAAGTTCTGAACTAATGCACTTTTTTCCACTTCTGAAATGATTACTGTATATAAATGCTGAACTAATGCACGTTTATAACGTCTCAGATGATGCACGTTTTAACACCAGAAGAGAAGCTTGCTTATAACTTCTCAGCTAAAGCCCGTTTATAACTTCTAAAATGAAGTTTGTTTATAACTACATAACCGTTGCTCGTTTATAACTATAATTTCTGAAATAACACTTGCTTATAACTACTGAACTGATGCACGTTTAAAACTTCTGAAATAATGCACGTTTATAACGTTTCAGATGATGCAAGTTTTAACACCAGAACAGAGTATTGCTTATAATTTCTCAGCTAAAGCCCGTTATATCTGCTGACCTAATGCTCGTTTATATATTCTGAACTGATGCTCGTTTATAAGTTTTGAACTGTTGCACGTTT
Source organism: Nautilus pompilius (assembly GCA_018389105.1). Taxonomy (NCBI): domain Eukaryota; kingdom Metazoa; phylum Mollusca; class Cephalopoda; order Nautilida; family Nautilidae; genus Nautilus; species Nautilus pompilius. The sequence continues at coordinate 2,681,823 of JACATO010000311.1, read as the reverse complement.
ATATCTTCTTAAAATGATGCACTTTTACCACTTCTGAAATGATTCCTACATAAACGTTCTGATCTAATGCCCTTTTACCACTTCTGAAATGATTCCTGCATATACGTTCTGAACTAATGCACTTTTTTCCACTTCTGAAATGATTACTGTATATACATGCTGAACTAATGCACGTTTATAACGTCTCAGATGATGCAAGTTTTAACACCAGAACAGAAACTTGCTTATAACTTCTCAGCTAATGCCCGTTTATAACTTCTGTACTGTTCGTTTATATATTATGAAATGATGCCCCTTTATATATTTTTAATAGTAGCTCGATTATCACAAGAGAACACATTCTCGCAAATAATTCTGAAATGTTGATCGTATATAACTTCTAAGCTGATGCCTGTTTGTAACATCAGACCTGAAGCTGGTTTATAAATTAACTAATGCCCGTTTATAACTTCTAAAATGAAGTTTGTTTATAACTACATAACTGTTGCTCGTTTATAACTATAATTTCTGAAATAACACTTGCTTATAACTACTGATCTGATGCACGTTTAAAACTTCTGAAATAATGCACGTTTATAACGTTTCAGATGATGCACGTTTTAACACCAGAACAGATGCTTGCTTATAACTTCTCAACTTATGCCCGTTTATATCTGCTGACCTAATGCCCGTTTATATATTCTGAACTGATGCTCGTTAATAACTTTTGAACTGTTGCACGTTTATATCTTCTTAACTGATGCACTTTTACCACTTCTGAAATGATTCCTGCATATAGGTTCTGATCTAATGCCATTTTACCACTTCTGAAATGATTTCTGCATATACGTTCTGAACTAATGCACTTTTTTCCACTTCTGAAATGATTACTGCATATACATGCTGAACTAATGCCCGTTTATAACGTCCCAGATGATGCAAGTTTTAACACCAGAACAGAGTATTGCTTATAATTTCTCAGCTAAAGCCCGTTTATAACTTCTGTACTGTTCGTTTATATATTTTAAAATGATAACCCTTTATAACTTATTAAAAGTGGCTCCATTATCAAGACAGAACAGAGTCGCGCAAATAACTTCTGAAATGTTGATCGTTTATAACTTCTGAGCTGATGCTGTTTTTAACATCAGAACTGAAGCTCGTTTAAAAATTGTGACCTAATGCCCGTTTATAACTTCTGAAATGAAGTTTGTTTATAACTAAATAGCTGTTGCTCGTTTATAGCTTCTGAACTGCTACAGGTCTATATTTTCTGAAATAACGCTCGCTTATAACATCTGAACTGTTGCACGTTTATATCTTCTTAACTGATGCACTTTTACCACTTCTGAAATGATTCCTACATATACGTTCTGATCTAATGCCCTTTTACCACTTCTGAAATGATTCCTGCATATACGTTCTGAACTAATGCACTTTTTTCCACTTCTGAAGTGATTACTGTAGATAAATGCTGAACTAATGAACGTTTATAACGTCTCAGATGATGCACGTTTTAACACCAGAACATAAGCTTGCTCATAACTTCTCAGCTAATGCCCATTTATAACTTCTGTACTGTTTGTTTATATATTATGAAATGATGCCCCTTTATAAATTCTTAATAGTAGCTCGATTATCACAAAAGAACGGATTCTCGCAAATAATTTCTGAAATGTTGATCGTATATAACTTCTAAACTGATGCCTGTTTTTAACATCAGAACTGAAGCTGGTTTATGAATTAGATAATGTCCGTTTATAACTTCTAAAATGAAGTTTGTTTATAACTACATAACTGTTACTCGTTTATAACTATAATTTCTGAAATAACACTTGCTTATAACTACTGAACTGATGCACGTTTAAAACGTTTCAGATGATGCACGTTTTAACACCAGAACAGATGCTTGCTTATAACTTCTCAACTTATGCCCGTTTATATCTGCTGACCTAATGCTCGTTTATATATTCTGAACTGATGCTCGTTTATAAGTTTTGAACTGTTTGCACGTTTATATCTTCTTAACTGATGCACTTTTACAACTTCCGAAATGATTCCTGCATATAAGTTCAGAACTAATGCACTTTTACCACTTCTGAAATGATTCCTGCATATAAGTTCTGAACTAATGCACTTTTTTCCACTTCTGAAATGATTACTGTATATAAATGCTGAACTAATGCACGTTTATAACGTCTCAGATGATGCACGTTTTAACACCAGAAGAGAAGCTTGCTTATAACTTCTCAGCTAAAGCCCGTTTATAACTTCTAAAATGAAGTTTGTTTATAACTACATAACCGTTGCTCGTTTATAACTAAAATTTCTGAAATAACACTTGCTTATAACTACTGAACTGATGCACGTTTAAAACTTCTGAAATAATGCACGTTTATAACGTCCCAGTTGATGCAAGTTTTAACACCAGAACAGAGTATTGCTTATAATTTCTCAGCTAAAGCCCGTTTATATATGCTGACCTAATGCTCGTTTATAACTTTTGAACTGTTGCACGTTTATATCTTCTTAACTGATGCACTTTTACCACTTCTGAAATGATTCCTGCATATAAGTTCTGATCTAATGCCCTTTTACCACTTCTGAAATGATTACTGTATATACATGCTGAACTAATGCACGTTTATAACGTCTCAGATGATGCGTTTTAACACCAGAATAGAAGCTTGCTTATAACTTCTCAGCTAATGCCCGTTTATAACTTCTGTACTGTTCGTTTATATATTATGAAATGATGCTCCTTTATAAATTCTTAATAGTAGCTCGATTATCACAAGAGAACGGATTCTCGCAAATAACTTGTGAAATGATGATCGTTTATAAAATCAGAACTGATGCATTCTTATACCTTATAACCTGAGGCTCGTTTAAAATTCTTTGCTGAGGCAAGGTTTTAATATCAGAACTGATTCTCTCCTATAAATTCTTACTGTAGCTCGCTTATTAACATCAGAATTGATACTCTCTTATAACTTCTAAACTGATGCACGCTTATAAAATCTGAAGTGACGTTTGCTTTAAACTACAGAACTGATGCAAGAAATATGTGATGCCAATGCCGTTCAAGTAAATGTGCTGGCATAGAATGACATTCTCAAGCCTTCCTCAGGATTTGTTACCTAGAAATCTATTTTCCCAATTCTAATTGGGAACCAATTCCCTTCAATCTCGTTTTTCCACATGGAGAAGTATAGAACCCGGATCTTATGTATAAGTATTCTATAACATTTATGTTCTAATATAGCGTTATGGGTGGCCAAGTAGATTCCGTCTTAGCTGCTCGTAGACGGCAGTTCAGGAATGTTACGGGTTCGATCCCATTAAAGGGGTGGAAGTTGAAGTTTCCCTGATGAGTGCCAGTTATTCGCAAAACCCCTAACCGGTACTTCGCGTTAAAGATCGGAGAGTTTAGCGTTCCGGATTCCTTCTCAGATTATTGTAAACCTGGTACTTAATCCTTGTTCTGGCTGTTCTATACTTTATCATGTGGAAAGAAATATTGAAACGAATTGGTTCCCTACAAGAATGCGGAAAAGAGATTTATAGGTAACAGACCCTGAGGAGTACTGGTGGACGTGATCCTATGCCACCACTTTTACTCGAACGGCAGTGGCATCAAATGTTCATCCTAGGAAGGTACGCCCCCGCAAACATTCGAAGTAATTTCGTATATCCTCTTTGAAGAGTACAATCGTGGGGCTCAACCTGGCTTGACACGGGTCATTATCAATTCCCCTGACTGGTATATAGAAGTGAATCTTGGTGTATAATTATAATAAAACATACATGTCTGTTTTATAAGTTTTGGATTGATGACAGTTTATATGATCAGAAACTGTACTGATTATCGTTTATAATTTCTGAACTGATTGTCGTTGAAATGTAGTAAACTGATGAAGGTTTATTATTTCTGAAATGATTATTGTTTACAAATTATGAACTGGTGCTTTTTTATATAATTTGAACTGCGTTTGGTTGAAAACTGATGATTTTTATAATTTCTGAGCTGATGGTCGTTTATAATTTTGAAATTATTTTTGAATGTACAAACTAACAAGGTAATGCTGCTCGAGCTATATTAGTAAATCTGATTCTGAACAATTGGAGATGATTTCCTATTACAAAATGACATCATATGGTATATTGTGGCAGAGACTTAGAACCTCAAAAATGTGGAAAATAATGAGGTAAAAATGTGAGTTAGAAACTGTCAGGGCATGAAACACAAACAGTAAGAAGTTTGAATGTGTGGCCAAATGTACTAGCACCTATGGGAGAGAATAAAAAAAATTTACAAAACCAAACATGTGCTGTTGGAGCAGATGTCGGATATTCTACAATTGAGAGGGAGATAAAATTTTCAAGAATTGTTATGATTTGCTTAAACTTTTGGTGTGTGTGTGTAGATATAATATAGATAGATATATTATATATATAATATACGAAACAGTATAAAAAACTGAAAATACTGCATGAAGTTATGTGGGGGAAGAATTAGTTTTGTAATATGTTGCTATAGTTAGTTCAGGAGCCAAATCCATTTATCTGTCTGTTTAAATTATGAAAGTTGTTTGATGACTGTTTATGTAAAAAGAAAAAAATAATTGTGTAGAATTCAGATTTACAACTCTTGTGCAAAGGTAACTGTTTTCTAATAAAATGTACTCTTGATAGAGAGGACTACATTTTGCACGTAATTCCTGTGCACTGTCATGTTTTGCCTTTTTCAGTATTTCATTTTTAATCATGGGGCTGTGACATTATTTTACATGAAAAAAATTTTAAATGAACCAAGTTAACTAATAGGTCTTCGAATTGAGTTTTGGGTATATTTATTTGAATTTAAAAGATTTTCACAAGTTATGCCAAACACAATTAGAAAGGTAAGTGTTCACATTTATGGCATTGTCATCATACATATTACTGTTTATAAATTTATGATTTTATGTATTCTTCAGTTTTCTGAACTAGGTAAAAATAAAAATACTTTATTATAGTGTTTGCTGCATTTCCATTGAATGTTACCATTCTGGAAAAAAAAATAACAAAAATTCTTTACCTGAGTCTTTTATTAATTTAACATTTGTAATCTTTCACTTAAAAAATTTCCAAATAGCCACTTTATTGTCATCAATGTCTTTAGCTGTCTTTTGTTTGACCCTGTTGTCATCAGCAGAGTGTTTTTTCTAAGCCATGTTTTGACCGTAGTGGCATCCGAGTCCAATGGGAGGCCAATCAGATTAATTGTCATAAGGTTTGCTACATTCTCAAATGTAAGGCAGCTTCTTTTATCTGAATATATAATATTCATTCTTGAGAATAACTGCATAACTGACAGCAATAGTACTAACAATATTTTTAGCCTTTTGTACACTTTGAGGAATCGCAGGGTTGTGGGAATTTTGTAGGACATTTTCCACATTGTCACGGAAATCATTAATACTGATTTCATGATGGAAAACTTCACTGAATTCACTCAGTTTTTCTTCTGCAACTTTCCAGGGTACAACAACTTCCTCAATGTTCCACGAATTTGGCTCAAGCAAGTTTATCAATTCATGAATTTTGTTGTCATTTTCTTGTTCATTGTTCTTTGATGTTAAATGATCACAGTCCATCAACCTGTTTTTCATATTTTCTATCACTGCCTCCAGTAGCTTTTGACAAGGAAGGCTAACAACTTTGTTGTTTTCAACGAATTGAATATCCTTTAAGGCATCTGAAGCAACTCTGACATTAATTTCCTTTTCAAAGGTTCCCTTACTTTCTTTGAGTATTTCAAATGCCTTAATGGACCTTTTTATTAGTTTTTCAGCTCTTGGAAAAGTTAACCTTCTAGCTGGAAGGGCATTAGAAAGTAAGTAAATTTCTTGCAGTATGTCTATCATCAGTGCCAAATCATCCAAGAAATGCTTGTTGCAACGACGGGCACCTATCCCTGAATGTTTTGTCTCACTAGAGAAATATTTGTACAATGCTGGATAAGCACACTACACAGCAAGTGCAGATCTTAGACCTCAAGCAGCCCATCTTGGTCCCAGAACTCTACCTGTCTTCAGAATTTGTTGTCCAAATTCTTCTGAAATTTGGAAGAGTTGCATTTGGTTTTTGTTTGATTGGTGAAAGATTGTGTAGATTTTATCCATTAATATTTTGAAGTGATTCACTTGTTTTATATCATTGATAGAATCGTCCAAAACAAGTTGCAAACGATGATTTAAACAATGCCAAATGACAATGTTAGGAAAATCATTTCTAAGTCTAATGCCTAGCCAAGAATTGCAGCCAAGCATTACACTTGCCCCAACTGAACAGAAAGCAATCAAATTATTTCTCAAATATTCATTATCAAATCCACCATCGTGCAAACTCTTTAACAAAGATGTGTATATTGTTTCTGCTCCCTGTTATTCCAATTTGACCAAATCAAAGAAAATTGTTGGTGATAGATCACAATCATCAATCTTCAAAAAAAATTATAACCACAGGCTTACTAGATATGGTTGAAGCTTCATCCACACGATGGCAGATTTTAAAATTTTGTCCAATAATTTTGGTAAATATTTCATTTTTTATCTCCTTTGCAATGTGATAAACTATTTTCACAGCAGTTTTACGAGAATGAAGTCCAACACTCATGTCAAATCCATTTTTTATTTGAAGCTCAATCTCATCTTTAACATCAGAAAATGGCCTGCTTCTTTTTGCTAAACTGTAGATTGTATTGAAAACTCTGCTTGTGGAGGCAAAATATTTCTGGTTCGTTTTATCAGTGCATTTTGTAATTGCATCATCTGCACGATCCTGTAGTTGCTTTACACAAACAATATGTGCCTTTGATGAAAAATGCTCTTTCATTTTTTTTCCTGAGAGTTGCTTGCTGGATGGTTTTATCCTTCCATGAGGCTTCAACAGTGTAGCTTCCCCATTCAACTGACACGTGAATTCCCTTCATGTTTAAGGATTCAAATTTGGCACAGTGATCACAACCAAGTTTCTTGCTACGAACAATCAATCCATTTTTTTTTTTGGAATTCCTCATATTGCTTCATACTCCAGCAGTCTGGAAGAGATGATGCGGCATCTGCCTCATCTGTAGGTGGCACAGTATCAAAAGCAGAAATTTCATCCATATCATTCATCAAAGATGCCTATGTTACTGTTACGTCCTCACTGGCCACTTCCTTTGAACTTTCAGTTCTTGGGATTTTTCGCATGAACTCTAGTATATTTTTTTGCCGTTTCATTTTAAGGGCTGAAGTCTGAAATGTAAAAAATTGCTACAATATTTTCACCGCGCAATGTAAAATACAGTGTTTTTCTTCAATGGTAATTACGAGAATAATTTTCATAATCAGAAGGTAGTAGCATAAAAACATCTACAACCATATCTAACGAATATTATTTTAGATACCTCTTGTAATAGGAGTAGGAATTACAAATTAAATGTGCAAAAATGAATATCTAAAAAAATTATTATTAATGGACTAGAAGCATACTGTACTATAATGCGGGTAATGAAAACATTTATAAGTGTAACTGGTAGTGTTCACCAGTTCACATAATTATTCCATAATTATATAATACGATAGTTTTTAACATTTAAAGTCTTGAAATTATAAGAATTAATAATTTCTTATAGTTTATCATGCAAGAACTGCTCAATCTACGTCAAACCAGCAGATACAATGGCAAATTACAAGCTCAAAACTAATTTTCTCCATTGTTCAGCATAAAAAATACTGTAACATTTAAAATAATATAACTTCGTATTTTTTAAAATTAATAAAATACTGTATGTTTTAAAATGCTAAGTCAACTGTTTTAACTCTAAGTGCTTTAAAAGTCCAATGTGCTCAAAAGTATCGGATATACTAACAGATTTTCTGCAGCAAACCAATGATAAATATAATTAGCGGATGATAAACTCATTTGAAATGGCCCATAGAAAGCAGCCGACCATTGATTATGTTGCCAAAATTTGATTTTTTCGTTTCATATTCGAAGACTAATGGGGGGGGCGAGCCCACCTGGCACCCCCTACTCAGGTCCGCTAGTGGCTGTGCATAATTATAGAACATTTCTTACTAATAAGGGTTATTTTATCTATTTTCTGCAGCCATAGAAAGTTACCATAGATATTTCTAAAACCAGGATGAATCATGCGATATTAGCAAGAATAATTGGATTCATGCCTTATATTTTGATGATAAAATAAGTTAAGAGCTAACAACCGGTTCGCGGAACTCATGAAATTCCAAGAACAGGTTCGCACAAACTGGTGTGAACTGGCTGAATCCCACCACTGTGGGTATATATATGTGAATGTTTGTGTGTATGTATGAGCAAATGATGGCCCATACTATTGTATTATATCCAATTGTATGCATAAGGACTAAAATTAATCTGATATGAATTGCTGAAGTATTTGACTTTTCATATAACTGGTTACTAGTATTGGAAATCCATCTTAATTTGCTGATTTTCCTGCCGTTAAGTAGCTCTTATTTGCACGTTATAAGTCTAAGTCTTTCATCCACCGTAGCAGAGTATATACAGATCTGTTAAGTAATTTGTCTGAAATTCATGGCATTAGTGATTCCTGTAACTGTTTGGTACTGGTCATGACAGAGTTCAAACACTTTGGTCACTTTTTATAAATCAATTACAGGTGTCTCCTAAAACTGCATGTTGGTATTGTGCACCCATTTAGCAGCATTCCAGGGCTTTTTGCATCCTTGTAGCTACTAAACTAATCCATTTTGATTATTTTTTGGTCAGTCATATCCATATGTGAAAGAAATATCATGAACACCAGCCTTGGCATTTTTAATACAGGCAGGAGGAACATTGGTCCAGTGTAGACTATTGGACTGCTAAGGTTGGCCAGAGTTTGAATCCTGGTTTGGATTGGCTGAGTTTAATATACCTCTAGCATGGTTTCTTATTGGTCTTCTTCCCAAACTGGCCATATAGATTTTCTCCAGGTTCCTCCATCTGAAAAGTTATAGTAGAATATTCTGGTTAATTGACTGGTTTGAACCTTGACCACCCAACCATATCCAAGTAGCTTTGCTTGATAATGAAAGATAATGTTCCACACCTCACACCTAGTAAATGAGGGAATAAACAGACAGAAAACCATTAGCTGCTCTCCTTGATTGCAGTGCCTGATGGTAATTTGGGATAGTTCACTTATCAGGAAGGATTAAAATTAATCTGGTAGGCATCTGTATTTTAGATTTGGATGGCTTTTATAACCCAATCTAAACTCCTCATATATCAAGGGATTTAATCAGCAACAATACAGTAGAATTAAGAGTTAACCTGATTGTGGGCAGTTAAAGCTATAATAGTAGTTCAGCCATTTTCTGGAAAGTTTGTGCGGGCTTACATGTTCAAACTAAGGAAGTCAGGCTGATTTTACTCTCAGATCAGTTAACTAAATAGTCAAATGGTAACGGATAGACAAGCTTCTCTTGTAATGTTTAAAATCTAAAATGCCATGTTCTTTGAGATTATAAATAAACCATCGCAATTGTGCTTGTCTTCTGAAAACATCCTCTGAAACAAGGTAGAATCATTGGAACGAATATTGATCACATTTTTCTGCCATCAACTGAGGTGGCCAGCCATGGCACATGGTTATTTCTTTATGCCATTCTCTGCCTACTTATGCACTTGGTGCCATTCTACTATATACTCCAGAGCCAGGAATGTGATCTCATCCAGACATTTTAGTTAGTCACTTCCAGAAAAATGATGACAACTTGAAATCTTCCTTTGAATTTGCTTTCAGTGTTGATGTATTTCCAAAGGCTTCCAGTATTGGGCATCCCAAATCTGATCAAGACTTACTGGAGATTCAATATTTACATTCTTTTTTTTTTTAACCATTTCATCACTAAATTAGACTGACTCTCTAAACCAGTGCCTCCTATTTGTGCTCAATACCATGTCTTTCATCAATGACATGGCAAGACAAAAGTTGATTACAACTCTCCCATCACCCATTATAGCTGATATCAAACTAGATACACTACAACTTTGAGCAACCAGATAACAGCCACACTAACAGAAGCCAGCAGTGGTTATCCTCCATGTTCTCCTAAACATGCCAATCTCCACTGCTGAGTGCTCCTTGCAGACTGAAAACCTATTTATGTAGCCAAATGAGACCAAGACAATGATCAAGTTTTCTCTGCTGCATTGCACAGATTTTTAAAAATAACCAATGAGCTTTAACATAAAAAAGTAATTTTTTTTTTTTTTTGCATACTAGAGTATAACTTTAATTTAAATTGTAGTTACAGGTCAAGAATCCCTTATCCAAAAACCGAAGTATTTTTGGAGCACGTTCAGAGAAAATCCCAGGTGGTTCCATGGGCAATGCATTACTCACCATAATTTTTATACTGTTGTTGTTGGTGTGAACATACTTTGAAAATGTCAAAACAAAAAGGCCTGCAAATAACCCTACAGCACCAGTAGGCCTACCATAGTGATAGCATACCTTTCTGACAGTTAAATGTACATCTTTTTCTAATGGTTTCATGCACAAAATGATTTTAAAATATAGCATAAAACTACCTGTAGTTCTAATGTTGTAAACAAACTTGAGCCCAGTATATCTATATTCCAAAAGACATTTGGCCCCAAAGATTTTGGATAAGGGATTCTCAACCTGTAGTATCTATTTCAGCTGTGTTTTATTTCTTTCAACAAAACTTTGTGCAAACAGTTTTTAAATGTCTAGTGACACCTTTGCTATCTACTTTTGTTTTTGACTTCTGTGGAATTGTGGATGCTGACATCATGGGACATTGAACAAGAGACCTTAGGTAGCTATCAGTTTCTAATCAAAATCCCATTTAGTATTTAAGAAAATACAAATTTTCAAAGCAAACTGCTTGGCATTTCTCTTTTATACAATATCAATTTTTTTTGACAGTAAAGTCAGGGAGAGGTTAAGTATTTGCATATCTTTCCTTGTTTCTTGCAGTAAACTGCTATAAAAGGTATATTAAGTGCCATAGATTTAATGTCTACAATGAAATATCATACCTTTCCAAATAAGTCAGTGACCAAAAAATTCCGAAACACTTTAAAGCTTTAATTTCTTTGGTGTGCATAAGCTGCTCATTCTAGCATCAATTACGTACCTACAACTTCATCTCCAGCTCCAATATTTTTGTCAAGAAACTGCTGAGAGCATCAACTCCAAGCAATGGTTTAAAGACCTGTTTGCAATATAATTTTTATCCAAGCTGCTGGACAGAATCTTAGATGAAATTTTTTCTTCTTTTATGATGAAAAAAAATCATTAAATTTGACTATCAATTTTTTTTTATAAAAAAAATCAAACTCAATTCTCACTGAGAATTTAAAGCAGAAATGGGTCACTAAGATACACTATGCTTTTTGTTGAATTGTGGACTTAGATAAAACTTGCTGATACCATTCATTAATCCAAGTTAACCTGCTAGACTGTAAAGTTAGAGGGCCCTCCCCCCAGCATGGTTTCTCCTTGCTTTTGTTTTTTCATCAGTTAGTACAAGTTTCTAGACATCTAAAAATAGAACTCTAGTAGGGATAAGCAATTCTCCAAGCAGACAATCACAGCAGGCTCTTTCTTGCCTTTCCTATACATGTCATTTGGAACACATGATCATACTACTATTCCTCCAACCTCATCTGTGACTGGGTACTTCTCTTTCCTGGTTCCACAATATCCAATCCAACCCATCCCCTCTCTCCAATATCCATCTCTATGCAGTTATTGGTCAATCAACTCTTCTACTTTCTGGATGTTAAGTCAAAGCTGCTACCCAATTTCAAACATCTGTTTCAGTCTCCCTTATTCTTTCTTACCAGCATTAGATTATTTTCACTTAGACTTGTAGACCTCCTGTTAAAGTTTGCCTTAATTTAATTTTAAATGTAGTAAAAACCACAAAAAAAACTACTATTTGGTGGCTAGGCCAACAAAAGGAAACAAGAACTCCAATGAGTTTATGATAAAACTGTTTATTTACAAGATGTATGTCATGATGTACTGCAGAATACTCAAGTGATGATATCACATCATCATCACGGGATGACTGCTCACACCTCTGGACCTTCACCTCCTGGCACCAACTGTTAAAAAGAAAAAAGAAAGTTTAACATTTAATATTTTCTATGCTCAATAGTAGGGTCCTGCGAGAAAAAAAAATGTTTAAGCAGTCAGAAGAACAGTTTGATTGGATAAAAAAGGAGAGAAAAAAATTTTTAATTTTGTTTAACAAGATTCGAGGATATGACGCAAGCTCACTCCTACAGGAGTTTTATTCTAGTCACAATTAAAATTTTTTTTTTTTTTTTAGTTTGGGAAAATTCATCTAAGAGAAAAGAGTGCATACAATCAAAAAAAAAAAAGAAATATAAAGCAGAATTTTTGTTAAAAACTAATTCAGCATTTCCAGATTAAAGCAAGCAACGTAACTGATTTTAACTGCAACGAAACAAAAGATATCAAACAGTAATGTAAATTTGCTTCTCTATAGAGATATGACATCACTGTTAACTTTAGCTATCACATAAGACAGCAAAATTTCCTCAGAAAAAGTTCCTAAATGCATAGGGTGCATTGTTTTCACAATGGTAAATGTCAAATCCCTGCCAAGGTTAAGACATGTTGTTAACACTAATAGATAGAAAATTGTAGAAACAGCCGTTTCCTTAATCAGTCTTCATAAAAAATTGAGCTGAAATAACTATCTGACTATAGATGATAGGCCTATAAATCACCAGGTTTCTACCATACCTGGAAGAGTGACTATTAGATGTTATAGTCTACTTGATGGCTAAGTCACAGTAATTTCAGAACTGCCATCAGTAATCAGTAATTTAACAAATTCTTAATAAATTTCATTTCCCAGCATCTGCTTCATTTTTCATGTCAAGATGCTAGACCGATGATTTGTAAATGGACAGCCAGTTGTAAGGAGTGACAGTGAATATGGCAGACAACTAACCAAATGGTGCTGACTGCTGACCAACTAATGATAATTTTAAATAAATTCAGGTGACCACCTAATAACACAGATCAGAAATAAGCATGTTTCATGTTAGAACAAAGTTGCTTACACAAGGCAATTGCCTATGTACTTTTTAAATATGGGCTTCACAATTTCTTTTGCCTGTGAAAGATTTGCTAATGTAGTGTCAGATGGTTTTTCGATAAGGTATCAATCAGCATTTTTCTACACAATGAGTCAAGCAAAACAAAAGTAATGCAACTGGTAAGTTGATTCAAAATGATCAATTTGCAACCAATGTTTCTGTTGTTTTTTTTAAAACCAGTAAATCTACATGCTGTCTGCTAAGATAATCAAAAAAAGATAAAAAACAAATTTAACCAGCAGAAATTTAGTCACTCACCATTGTTATACTATTTCCATTAAGTAAGATCTCATCCAGTCGTGTAACCCTCCGTCCTTCAGAAGTACTTTCACTGGAAATTTAGCAAAATCATTCTTCATACACAACCTACCTATGATTATAAGTTTAAAAAAAAAGGGAATTTTAAATTTTATATCATTTCCTTAAAGTTACAAATCCACGATAAACATCTGATGTGGAGTTAGTCATGGAATCAGTTTGAAATGTTTAATAAAACAGTATTTAAATTTGAGAGAAAAATAAAATAAAAACCAGCAATCATTTAATTTACTGAGATTTAAAATGAATTTATTGCCAAAATATTCAAATGCGGCAAAAGATATAATTTCTAGAAGTACAAAAATTCTATGCAAGATATTTATTCGAATTACATCTTCACAATTACAGTTGTTCGATTTGCTTTCTTAAATCAACTGATTCTCCTTCTGTAGCTAAAGTGCTAGATTCAAAAACAGCTTGACTAAAAAGAATGAGTGCTTTTGTGTTGACAAGTATTACAATGAATTTGGGTAAAAAAAAAAAAAAAAGAGAGAACCTTACAACTCCAAGACATCTTCCAGCACCATATCTGGTTGGCAGTTAAGTGAATACATAGAATATCAATAAATCAGTTGAAAATAAGAGAATAGTCAGAAAGTCTGAGCAAAAACAAGATATGCTAATTTTAATTAATTTTATGCATCATCATCATCAGTGTTTTAAAAAATGCCTATTCTTAAGATGTTTATATTTTATTTTTGTTATTAAACTAAACTACAATTTTTGTTCTAATGCACACAGCTATAATAATATTCACTCAGTTTGTCTGATAAAATTAACTTAACATCTTTCAACTAAAAAAATGAGCTTGCCATTTAAAAGCAGTAGGATCATCATTTTCAGTTACAAAGGTCTAGGATCCTAAATATTTACTCTTTCCTATGATTCTTAAATAATCTGTTAAGGTTTTTAATGTAACAAGCAATATTACTGATATACTGCTCATAAATATAATTCAGCTTACTAATAATGCTATCAAAAAACATCATTTATATTTAAAATGTAAACTGAGTTTATCAAAGATGAATAAGTACACACAAATTTTTAAGCATACTCACCAACACGTACTGACAAGAATCCAGTCAGACTGTAAAGCAAATGCCACTAAATTGGCTGCTATGCTAAATGCACAAATAGTTAATAGAGGATTAAAGTTTACAGTTTACAAGTATTATCAGTGGCCCTTATTATACAGTTGCTGGTGGATGGGTATAACAGTACTCTTAAGAAAACACCTGTCTATACAAGATCTTTCAAATAAAAAAAATAGCTTCAGAGCTTCCCAGTAGTTAGAGAGTTAATTAAACCAGGCTGGAGGTGAATCAAATCTCGTGAAGCTTCATCTGCCTTAGAAGTGATTTTTTTTTCTTTTATCTAGGACTACAATTTCTGTTTCAACACGTGATATGAAAATAAATTAAACCATTTCACAGAAACAATGAAATTTTATTGTGTCTTAGATTTATTTAGTCCATGCATTTAGTCAAATATCTGATTTTAGAAACATGTGCCAAGAAATAATAAGAATGTTTTGAAGAAATAAAGCAAAAATTCAAAGAGAAGATAATGACAGATGGACTCAGTTGTTAAAGGCATCTTAGCATATCCAACAGTATAACCTTCATTTAATTGGGAATATTTTTTGTCGTCATCACTCACAAAGAATAGATAAAACAAAATCTAGATACCATAGCTGATAATCAGTGAATAGATTTGATCCACTAAAAAAAACAAAAAAACAATAAAAATGAAGTTTTTTTTCTATATAAAACTTTTCGGTGCCTGTTCTGAAGTGCACACTTACTCAAGTGTTGTCAGATGGTGTCAAATTTTTTGATCTTTCAAATTTACATAGGTCCTTCACCACTGTCTTTCATGATATTTCAATGGTTTTTAGTTGTGTCTCTACCTCTCCATGTTGTCTTTGGTCTTCTTTCCTCTCCCCTTTGGAATTCTTGTCCAGTGCATACTTTCCTCCATGGTTTGTTCTACTTTTTTTTTTAGCTGGTAACATGTAATCTTTTCTAGCCCTCTGTTGTCTGAGGCTGCTGCTTATGAAAACTTGAAGTTTAAACAACAGGGTTTCCACATATCTCCAGGTAATGGACTTTACATTTAGTTTGAAGGGAAAATCATCCTCAGACAAAACAAGTGCTGGTGCTGAACTCTGAAGACATTATACCTACATAGATTATATCTGGAAGCTTTTGCTGATTTACGCAGTAAGAATCTGATAATTACTTATTACTCACCTGATCACATGACTTATCTTTTTTGCACACTCGTTGATCAACATTTTTTTCCAAACCTTTAGCATGGTGAGTGGTGTGCATTTTGAATTTTCTATCCTTCTTTATATTACAAGTCAATTCTTCCATAAAATCTATATGATTATCTTTAACATATAAACTGTTAGTTTATAAAATGTATATTAGTTATGTCTGTATGTATCAGATGTACTTTATAACATTTTTTAATGCAGTGTATTAATTCTTTTTTTCTTTTAAACATTTACTGCAAATGACAATTTTTTTAAAACATGGAATTGTATAATTTCTGCCAAGTACATGCACAGACAGTAACTACTATTTTGGAGCCAACAAAGTTTTAAAATCTGCATTTAGCCAATCAGACAAGTTAAAATTAGTGGTTCAGTCCACCTGCAGAAAAAGGTTCATGCATTAAACTTTTCCAGGACCCACAAAGGATACTAACAAAGTCATCAAAGCCTAACAGTGTACCAACAATTTCTTTGTCATTCTTCATGATGATATGGATTCTGGAACCAATGCATTTATCCACCAGTTCTAAAAAGAAAAAAAAAAAGTTAATAAAACAAACTCTCTCTCTAAACACCACATATTATTTATTGTTTAGTAATTCATAGATATTCACTTTCTAACGCCATTGAAACTTCCTCCATCCCCACCAAAAAAGAAAAACTGGTTTCTAGAATCTAATAAACCTTAGTTTATACCACCTTTGTTGACAAGTAAATCAATAACTAATGAGTATGATTAACAGAGTGTTTGACTTTGAAAATCTTTAATCAACCACCCCCTCTTTGAACATTAATGGTAAATAAGATTGTCCTGCAAAAAGTAATCTTCAGAGAGGTTGTATGTATTCAATGTTGTATGAGAGCCTAAAACATGCAAGCACCCATTAATGTAGTAAGATGTAGTGGGATAAGAACTAATGCATTGTACTGTATCCTGTATAATACCTACTATCAAAAGCCACAATCCAACTGAAAAAACACACACACAAAAAAGAAAACTATGCTACCTCTGCTGAAAATATTTTATTTCTCTGTTGCAGTTGATATTTAAAAGCATGAATAACCAATAGCCACTTTTGATATATATACACACAAATAGTGGGATCCATAATTAATATTCACTAATTTTGTTTAGTAGTATTCAAAATGCAACAGTATTCAGATTAACAATGCATTTTTTTCTTTAAATACTGAATCTATGTAAAATATTTATTGGCATGTTAATTTTTGCTTTAAAAACATTTAAAGAAATACCTAAATATCCTAACTTATGTCTTAATTTATAATGATAATCTTGAATAATGTTGTGCCAGTGAACTCATCTAAATAAGGTTTAATTTAAATAGGTGCATGAGGTATAATATACAAAAATCTATTTAAAAATTCTTCCAGAATCTTTTACTATAATACCAAATATGAATAAATGATATTTTACTAACTTGGTTAAAATTTTTGTAATTTTAATTGACAGATTGGAAAGGTACAGATTTCTTTATAATCTCTCTACTTTCTCACCTTCCAATTATGTTCCAGATGACAATAAAATCAACAGTGAAAAAAACCCCAAGTACACAAGCATAGTTTTTAAAATTTCTCATTACATCTCTAATGGGATTTCATGGCATTCAGACAGAGATTCTTTGATTTTGAGTCCCATCAAAGACAAACCAGTTTATTTGAGTAGCAGATTGAAGACTGATTTCTTATCACTGGACATAGTCTATCATCCCAAGCCACAGCAAAGCTGTTTATGAATACTCTGCCTGCTGTACCAAGCAGTGGATATACAGCAATACGCTGATTACTGCACTTCTCGATTTAGTGTGGTTGGCAGTTTGACACCAAAAATTCGAATACTGTGTATAATAATTTGATTTAATGTGGTACTGTTTGCTGTTCGTTCGGTCGTTCGTGTATCACTCATTGTTTGTTCGTTCATATGTATACAATATCAGCATGCATGCACTCGATCAGCGCTTCAGTATCTGTCGCCTTCATACAGTGCAGTGTTTCACTATTATTTCATATGTTCATGCATTATTTTCAAACCCTCAATTTATTATCATGAGTTCTAAACGAGTGAGTACCGTGAGTAAAAGTGGTGAAAGTGCAATGAAGAAAAGCTTTAACATAAAGAATGCATTGGAAAATATTAATGATGCATGGCATGAGGTCACAGCCAGCAATATGAGGGATGTTTGGATAAAAAATAATTCCTCACTGTGCAAATGATTTCGGTGGATTCAAGGCTGAAGTTACAGGGGCCATAACAGAAATTACTCAACTTGGTTTAAACATGGGAATGTCTGAAACAGACGATGGCAATGTCAGAGAATTGCTTGACTTGCATGATGTGGATCTTAATGATGAAGACCTTTTAAATTTAGAACAGCAATGTGCATATGATGAGGACAATAGCCAAGATGGAACAGATGAAACTGAGATGCAAATGAAAGAATTCTCAATTAAAGAACTCACTGCTATTTTTAGAACTTTTGAAGATGGAAAGCAGATGATAATGGATGCAGATCTGAATGTAGAAAGAGTGATGCAAGCCAGAAGACAAGTTAAAAATGCACTCAGTTGTCATGGGGTCATGAACAAAGAGAAGCAAGCAAGCATCATCGAAACAAACATCCCTTTTATAATATTTTCGTAAACAATAAAAACATTTAATTTTTTTTGAATATGCTGATGCAAGTCCAACTAGTAAAACATAATACTGTGTCCAATTCATTCATTTCCTTCTTTATTTATATCAATTTTCATGTTTTTTTAAAAATTTTCAAATTTTTCAAAAGTCTAGACATCAATTGATGATTTTACATGTATTTATATCTTCGATTACTGCAGTGTTTTTGCCGCACAAATTAACCACAGTAACCAGGGTATTGCTGTAGTTGAATGGAAAGATTGTTCACTCTATTAATAGCCAAGTGGACAAATGTGTCAATAAAGTAGAAATATTTCTTCCAAACAATCGATCTGTGCACATGCACACACACACACACAGACACAAGTCAATTTAATCAACAGATTGGATATCTATGTCTAAGTAAATACATCATCATGTGAAATGGGGGATCTTCTGAGCAGACTGACTCAGTTTATGGGAATCTTGACAGAAAAGGGTCAACATTTTTTTTTTTTTTTTGGTAATTACCACTCCACTTGAACCTTTCCTCTTTCAAGCATAATGAAAAAAAAAAAATTCTAAGCAAAATGATTTTTGTAGAAATCTCTTTAAAAGTATACAAAGATTTAAACACATTCTATCTAATAAACATAGGGCTTTTTCAAAATTGAAAAATGTTTTCTTTTTATAGACAAATCGTTTTTTTTGAATGATCTTTGAAAACCAAAAACTTTGTTTTAAATAAATTCTATACATTGTAAAAGGAATTGTTAAAATACTAAATGTAAAAAAAAAAAAACCAAAAAAAACCAACAAAAACTTCATAGCAAATATAGTATTGCTAATGTTCTGATGACAAAATATGAAAAATCAATTTAAATATGTAATAAATAAAACAAGTCTCTGAAATGTAACGCATCATTTGTCAGTTCCCAATATGATGCTAGAAAGGTTTTGTGTAATGCTCCAATACCTTTATCTAGCTGTTTTTAGTAAGGTGAGTGGGCGAGACATTGATCTGTAGCCATGGAAAGCTTCCATACATTTCTTCATCAGCTAAACTTGTTTAATGCTCTTCATTCCTGAAAATGGGTTCAGAGCCTATCATGTTACAACAAAGTGATGCCACCTTACAAATGTAAGAACTGCCCTACTACATGCCCTGTTGGGGCTACTGGTCATCTCCTGCAGCATCTCTAAAATCAGGGTGGTAATGGGTAGATCACAAGACAACCTTTTTAAAGGGGATGCTACAGTAAAGTTGCGTGTGCAGATGAAAATAAAATAGCTCTGATAGAAAATGTTAATAGTTGTAATTAAAACAGTACATTTAACAATTTTTACTTAAGTTGTTAAAGGTGGAGTAGATGGGATGAGGTGAAGTGTGCTGTACCAGAAATACTCTTAAAAAAAAAAAAAAGAGAAGAGAAAATAGAAGTCAAAATTACATGGTTAGTGGGGTCTTAGAACCCCCCCAAATGAATATGTTGGTAGAAATATGTTAAATGTATCTTTGAATAATATCTTAATGAAAATAAAATTGTAATAATTGATAATAATGGCCAACCAGAGTAAAAATTGTAGTGGTTGAAGTTAAAATTTATTTTCGAACATTTCATAATTGATTAGAATAAAAAAATCAAAAGCAGTAGTAATATAAGAGTTCAGTTTTTTTGGTCAACATTGTGTGTGTATTGCAAGAGCCCAAAAGCTTGAAAAAAAGCAGATGCTCTCTGCTCAGGTTCATGAATAAGTGGGAGACCTGATGACAAAATTTAATAAATTCCATTTATCAAACTCCTTCCATCAAAGGCAACACTATTAACTATCTTGCATTTCCTAAGTAGCTAATTACAAGTTTAGACTGTAAACAAATTAACTTATAGATAAAAAAAAAAGAAAAAAGAACAGAAGTGACACAACAGAATGTATCTCTCTGGTTTGGTTAAAGGTTACCTTTATTTGCTTTTTAAAAAAGTTATGCAGATCTAGATTTCAGGTTCAACTGATGATGAAGCAAGCATCATCTACTGTGCTACCTGAGCCAACTTCTCCTTTGAGATTGTCTTCATTGTAATTAAGACTTTTGTAACATTATTTCAAATTTTTACTGCAGCACATTATGCGGTCATCTCTGACTCTAGATGCATTATTTACTTTGACAAAAAAGTTTGAATGTTTAACTTCCTTGCAATTTAGTGAAGGTTTTTATAAAAAAATTGTTGTTAGTATCATTTTCAGTAAAATTTAAAAGGCTACACAATGAAAATACATTTCAATTTTCCTTTATCAAGGTTTACAATCTAAATTTCCCCCAAATTAAAATTTTTAAAAATATTCTGGTGACAAATCAAGGAATAAAAAAAGAACAAATTATGAAGAAAACAGAATGAATACATCCTACGTTTTAAATGTTTTAACTTTCAGTATTAAATCAATTCTCATTAATGTGAAACAAGAAAACCATTTTGTAAATCATTGTTTAAAATGTTGATTCATAGGAACTGTGTACAATTAAAGTTAGCATAATAATGTATCATAATAAAACTACCACCAGCTTCATGAGCAGAAAAAAGTTAAAATACAAATATTTGACAACAGTGAAAACTAAGAATTAAATGCATTAACTGAAAAAAAAAAAAATATTTATATTTCTAAATTTGCAATTTTAATAGTAATAGAAACAAATAAATTTGTTTTTATCTTTAGTCTGTTATAAAAAGGAATATTAACAATTTGCTTATAGGACATTTTTAACAGAACTACTACTATCATGTCAATTTTACAATATATTATATAATTAGAACTCAAATATAAACAAACTCTTCATTAGCAAAATACAAAAGATGCTCTGTTTATTGCTAAATACCGTCAACTGTGACGAATTCTGCTGTAATATTGTTTGTATTTAATTAAAATTTTCATAAATTCTGATATTATGATTACCAAGAAGATTATCAAAAGACTACAAGAATGTTCATTAAAATAACATTCACTTAAAATTAGGTTGACTGCCCGCTTTGAAACTTCTTTAAATATTTTGCTCTAAATTTTTTCTTAGAAAATAGATTTCATAAATTAAAAAGATTTTTCTATAAAATAACTGACTAAATATCTTACTGCGTATAAATAGATTTATTTCTCCAGTTTTAGAAGTGCCTGTTACTCAACCAAGTTTTCAGCTAATGCAATAATAAAGATAATTGGCCTGTTTCAGAAAAAAAAAAAGATAATTGAATGCATGGTTGGCTCATAAATGAAAAATATAGAGACAATTTTTTGCTTTCCATAGACAATTCCTTGCACTGTGGCACAAGTTTTGTTTGTTATCTCTGAAGGCTAGGATCACCAGAAACATCAGCATTTGGAATCAGCAGCCTGAGCTTGGAGATTAAGGAGAAACTATTCCCACAGCTGAGAGCAAGGCAGCTTCTTAGCAAGCATTCTGACTGAAACAACTAACCTGGGCCAAAGATCCAGTTTATATTTGTTCCTGAATAAGTACAAAAATCCAACTGACTTGTGTGTGTAAGGCTTGTCTTTGCACAAGAAGTGCAGATACAAATGCACATGCAAAGTTAAAACAGAATCCACATACAAACAATTCAAATTTTTTTTGCTTTTCTTTCCAAATATTAACGTAGGGGATAATACTAAAAAAAAGAGACACACTCTTTACCTGAAAAAACAACAACAACAACAAAACAACAATTTAGTTTTCATAAACTTTAACAGTGTAACTACAGGCTTAACAATGACAAATAAGATTAAGATCTATAATATTATCAGTTATATTAATTACAAATGTGAAAACAAGGCACTTAGATCTGATTTGATTTGACATTTAAAACTATTCAAAAGGTCTCAATGGAACTATTACTGTGCAGCCATCAAGCAAAAAAAAAAATAGTTGTCTAGAAAAGAATTAGAAGCTGATCAGTGAAAGAGCAAACACCACAACTGAACAGAATCTGAGTTAATGGAAGCCTAGAAAGAAAGATAAAAATCTGAAAGACCAGCTAAATCCTATACAACTGTGTATTGTATCACCCCAAAATGAACAATTTGATTATTAGTGAATACAAAATTAGAAAATATTACTGTAGTTCCATTCTATGCTGATCTACTGTACTTATTATAATAAAGGTGGCTATCTGTTCAAAATATATCCAACAGATTTAAAAAAAAAAACAAAGTGCACTGTTACAGTATTTTTAGACCTGCCATTGATGAAGGCTAGAGAAACTGACTGCTTCTGAAGCTTTTGGAATGATGAAGAGCATTATTAGATGGATTAAGCATTTTTCATAAACAGATAAGCTGCATTAAAAGTGAAAAAGAGCATCAACAAATACTATGTCCCAAAGACAAAACTACCATGAGGAATAATGCCCAACTCCCATTTAATCTGTACATCAACAATCCAGGAAGTAGAAAAAAAAACAAAAAACACTGATACATCACTGGAATTTGACTCAAAAACATGATGATGCAAGGAACAAGTTAAACAAAGCCCTGACTATGACTCTGCTAGGTAAATTATGGAAAGTAACAATCAACCAATGAAAGACAGTTCCAACATTCCAATTAGCTTTCAGTGTACACACTCCAAAGCTGTGATACTCACTGATTTTCAGTTCTTGCTAAGTGACTACAGGTAAAAAAAAAAAACATCCAAATATCAGACCATCACAAAGAAGACGGATCAATGCCTATGTGGGAATATTTGGTAGCAAGATGGCTGATCTCTTAAAAGAGAATAGATCGAGTCTACCCAAGAGTCCACAAAAGTAAACTACATCTTTGCAAAAACCTTGCTAAAGATCTCAAAAAAAAAAAAAAATATAAAACACAAAAATTCAGTTACAGATGGATACAAGTTACAAGTAAACATCCATATACTTCAGCCAGATGCCATAATCTTTGTCTTCATAAACATGAGACAAAAGGGACCAGACACACTTGACTTAAGTTTGTACCAAATAAAACAGTTACAGGAAAAAGCACAAGGAACTTTCTCTCCCTCTATACCAGTCATGTAATATGGAAAAATATCTAATATTATTATTCAGAGTTCCTATTCCCAGTGGGGAGGTGTCCATAAACCCAAAGCCAGAACAAAAGATTGAAACAAAGAAACTACTTTCTTTTCATTATGTATGAATATATCACTTAATAATTTTACAAAAAGTAATTCATACATAATATTGTTAAGAGTAACATACTTATTTTTCCAAAATAGATCTGGTGATAAGAATCTTTCATACAAAGCTAATTAACAATACCAGGTTTAAGCACAAAAAAAAAAAAAATTCAGATACAGTTTAGATGAGTCTCTGCACATATACCCTTTTTTAGTAATGTATAAAAATAAACAAATTTTTTTTTTTCAAAATGAAGTTTTAAAGACTGGAAAATCTGTATGAATGAGAAAAATAAATGCTAACACTAATAACCAATTCTCTCAGGGTATTTATTCAAATATTTGGGTTGGGATTATAACCTTTGGTTAGCTTTGAGGAAATATTTTCTATTCAACTAAAAAATAAACCTCTTTACTTAATACTACACTTTGAATCAATGATTTTAAATAACATCAGTTTTTTTTTTTTTTGGAAAATTTTTTTAAACCTTTGTGAGGAGTTATGTCCCTTGGTCCTTTAAGGCAAGCTTTGAAATTGGTTAAAATCTGTTAATGTTAAAAAAGACAAACCAACTGAATTATGTAAAAAGAACTCAGCAAATACTGAATTAAAGTGTTTTTCTTTTAAAATAGTTAAAGTGGTTTCATAAACACTTCATTTTGATATCAAAGAATTTTTTTTTAAAAAAAAGAAAAATGACCCACACATAGGGTAAACAAGAATAAGCACTGATAAACTACTAAGAAGATATTTCAGAATTGTTTTGAATGGCAGTCCAAACAAGTCTTAGACATGTGTTGGTGTGTGTAACTTTTCTAAAAGAATATTCTATCAAACTCAATGCAACATAACCATAGAAAGCTTTATAGGTGAGTTTAGAACCTGACATATTTTGAACTTTGTCAGATGTCATTATTATTTGCATTTTCTTTCACTATTTTGTCATTTATTCTACTATGTTCTTTAAGCACTGTCATTCATTTTTACTATGAATATAAGATGTATCAATCCTTTTCTTGTTCAGAGTTCTGCAATTTTATTTTTTTGTTTTTTTAAATAGTGTATTAAAATGCACTTAGTTTTATAATTTTTTTTCTTCCGTTGTATTTAATGTAATATGGCAAACCTTAAGAATAATATCCACTCCATATGAGTCAGGGCATCCTGCTTTAACACGGTATGAGTGCTCATGAGAGTCGTTTTTGTTACTGTTAATACTATCAGTTACTATTTTTAGTTCCCCACGTAACTCCTTATTCTCAACAAAGGATCCAAATACGTAAGTTGTTTTCTTGTTTGTGTTGTATTTATTCGCGTTTACAACGAGCATCGTTTTTCTTCCAAATTATAACTGCACAGCATCCTTCCTTTAAAAATCGCCTCGGAAAAGATGAAGAAAAAATGTTTGATTTTTTTTTAAACCGTATCATTATTACTAGATAGGTAGCTTTCTTATCATTAAGACATATACACAAAAATCGAATTTTCCAAAATTATCAAAAATGAGTAAAAAGCTAAGGTTTAATAGCATGGAAGCCGTTAATAAGACTAAAAAAAAGGACAAAATTAGTCGACTTGTAGAAATAGGTAAAAAGGTCTCAACTATAAGATTTGCGTGGTTTCATTATCTAGTCACAGTCCGTCTAGACTGCCGATGTTAACTTGAGTGGAGGGGGGGGGATTTCTCAGCTTTATCATATCTTAAAACACTCCTCTTGCGTAGGCAAAGCTTTAGTCAGTAAGTTACATTCTACTTACCGAGCGGCAATAACTGTGAAGGATTAGAGAACGTGGTCGCCATGATTCACAGAACGCGCACATGCGCCCTCTAGCAGACAAATGCGCTCATTAAAAAACCGTAAACATAATTATGTCATCTTGCTCATCTGTCTACAGCAGTCTTTTGGGGGATTTTACACAGTTTTCTTTTTGTGAACGCAACATAAGGATGCACTAAAGGCTGCCTGTTTTCCACTTAATTTCCTATCCACTACTTTGAGGACAGATTTGAATGTTTTTAAGGCCTCATTTCCAGCACGCCGGAAAATCCCGAGGAGAGCCGATGCAATGTTTCTATAATGGCTGATGCTGATCCAGACATAGGATATGGAGATGTGTGAGCTTACTTCTACCGAAGAATAATGGAATTCTGAGCAATGAGCTCTGGCGAACAAGTCGACGAGACTGCGAGTGATGTTGAGGTGGCCTATTATTATAAGCCAGGTAATATTAGGGGTTTTTTGCTTGTCTTTTCGAGCTGTGGGTAACAATGCTGGGCTCCTTTTCACGGTTTGCAGGAGTTGACTCGCTCATAAAACGAATTCAAGGATGAAGATGACTGACTTCGCGATGGTACTATAAATGAAACGAAGGATTACCTTCGGTTAATCTGCTCTCGAGATGGAGTTTTTTTTTTCCTTTTTTCTTTGTAGAAAATGTGTGCAGTTATTTCAGCGGCTTTTCATTGATTGAGCGTCATAGCGAACAAATCCCTGGCCGTTGAAACTCGGAAGGGGGGGGTGGTGGAGAAGCACGTTTTGGTTAATTCTGCGGCTACTCCCTCCACTCGCGATATACGATTTTTATTTTTGTTTCCTTCCATTTCCGAGCTGATGTTTTATATCGCACAGAATCCGCGTTTTGTGGAGGGAGTCGACGAGAATTAAAACGTAGGTTTCAGCACGAAGGATATTCGCGGAGGTAGCTTTGCCGACCCATCGTGTTGATTTTTTTCTGGTCGACAGTTGCTCAGTTGGATAACGGAAAAGAAGAAATTGGTTTCTATTATGATAGCGGATAACGTGCTGCTGATAATGATCTCTCAGATGCTAATTTCTTTTCGGTTTATTTTATTTTTTTTTAAAAATCTCCCTCCAGTGGTGTTTCAAACAGGGGTTATTATTAATTTACATGACTGCTCAATATTTTAAATGTTGCCTTGAATTCATTTTTAAAAAAAGAATAAAAAAGTTTTAAAATGAATTTACTTACCGAGTTTACCAGAGAGTAGTTTTGTTTTCAATACGCATGACAGGGATACTAATGATTCCCTCCCACAAAACGGGTTATCAGTCAGTATTTGTATAAAGTGTTTTGCCATAATTCATTTGTGTTCATACCTGTTGATATATATATATATATATATCTTCTTATTTGAAGAAAAGGTTAACTATATGTAGATTGGATAATTAAAAGTTTTTCAGTTAAAAAAATAATGGTTTTTTTCAGTTGGGTTGTAAGGTCTCGTACAGATACACTGACTGTAAACTAAATGTATGTAATGCATATATTTCTTGCTTCGTTGCATTTTATACTAATCAGTCAGAAAGGTTAGAGTCCAGTGCAGAAGAACTCTGATAATATTTTGTTTAGCTTTCCAGATATCGCATCAGTTTTCATCATCATACTACCTAGGGTGTATCTTCATTCCGGTCTAGAAACACTAGTGTAAGTGTTGAACTGACTGTATATTTAGTAATTGCACTTTGAATGAAAAACGCATGGAGTGATAAGGATTTGTCTCAGCCTCTATGGCTCAACCCGTCCTAGGTAATACGGATTTGAAAGGTGGTGGGTTGCAAATACATCTCAGGTGTATACGGAGGTTAATCATGAGGTCAGACTAATTAAGGAGTAATATGGGACTTTTATATGACTGAATTATTACCTGATCATGAGTAAATAGGTGTTAAAAAGAAATTTTAACTTCTAACATGGTGTATGAAATTGCTTCTTGGCCTTTTGGATAAACCAACACTTGCATAAGACTTAGGATCATCCTGTGGTTTAAACTTGTTCTCCCCCAACAAAAAAAAAAAGTTTTGTTCTATACTGTAGAATGCCTTGTCTGATTTTAGGCCTGGTTGGGGAAGCTGATCATGTTTTCAGCCATCCTGCTCCAGCTTTTGCTGGGATGGTTAAAATCATCACTCCCACTCCTGCTTCCTCTGGAGTAAAACACACCCTTACACATACTGCATCTCAGACTTCATACATTCACACATACAAAAGGTGGGTGATTCATTTTAGTGCAGCTTCATAATATACCTATTGTTTTAAGTATTGGAAATCAATTTAATTGCAGCTGATAACACAACACATTTAAAATAATATTTTGTTAATTTGTATTACTACTGAAACTAGCTTAGGGCATTTGGATCTTCAAGGTGTGATCAAAATGTTCTCCTGAATTTAGTGTGGCAATGGTAATAGCTGAAATTTGATATGCATTAAACAAACACTTATATTTGTATTGATGCAACATCTTAAATAGGATTGATCATTGTTTCATGTTGATATAGCGAGCAGCACGTACATCAGTATTAATTAGCATATCAAGATGGCAGACAAGAGCAGCAAAACTGTATTAAGTTTTGTTGGAAGTTATGGTAAACAACTATCAAAAATACATGAAATGTTGCATACAGAATTTGGTTATATCCTGTGCTATAACATTTGAATGTTTTTTTTTTTTTTTTCATTTTAGAGATGATAGAGCATCCATTAAAAATAATCCAGAGTCTGGATGTAGAAACTTCACACACAAATGAGTTAATCTTGTAAGTGATTTGATTAATACAAACAGGCAAATGCCTATCAAAGAAGTTGCTGAAAAAGTTGACGTTTCCTATGACATGTCAGACAATTACAGAAGATTTAGGGATGTGATGCGTGTCTGCCAAGTTTTTTCTACACCTTTTCACTGATGAGAAGAGAGAGGGCTTCATGTCTTTGTGTGCGAGAATTTTAAAGAACAAACATCATATGATCCACAGAATTTGTTTAGAACATCATAATAGGCGGTGAAACTTTATTTATGATCTGGAAAGCAAGCAACAATTCTAATGGAAGACACCATTGTTACCCAGATCAAGAAAACATGATGGGTGAAATTAAAAGTGCAGACAGTACTGATAGTATCCTTTGGCCATAAAGGCTAATGCACAGTAAACTTGCCCCAAACAGTCAGGCAGAAATTTGTAGATGACTGCCAAAGAAATAGAAATTCAAAACGTGCATGTTGCATCATGAAAATGCTCCAGCATGTGTTCACACTGTGTCATTTTGTCCAATAGCTGCATTCTGCTTATTTCACACACGCCATAGACACTGGACTTGGCACCATGTTTTTTTCTTTCTTCCTTTTTCCAAAAATGAAGCATGTCTTGAAAGGAAAGAGATTTGATCATGTAGCTACTTACTATTAGGGCAAATATAGAAATGATTATATATCAGATTCTAAAAGATGAATATAAGAAATTGCAGAGCTGCTGGAATAAGTGCTTCCATGCAGAAGGTGACTATTTTGAAGGGAACACCTTTGAATAGTTAGTGTAATGTTTTTACTACAAATTCAGTTTGAGAAGCTTTGTTCACACTTCATATTACAAGTTAGGAAAGAAACAAAAGTTTTAGACATCTTAAGAATGTAATTACTATAGGAAACACAATTTGGATATAAACCATAAATACTCTCAAAATGATTTCTAAGAAAATCTTTAGTGTCTAATATCCAAATGCTGTTTGATATTTAACATAGGCTTAGATGATCTTTAAAAAGAATTATTCTTGGAGGTTTAGCAAAGCTACAGATTTCTAGCATATAGATTATAGAAAGTTATTTGTGTTCTATCAATAATTTGATGATTGTGAAATAAATTTTGAGCATTGTTGATCAGTTCAGAGACATTCAGTTTAACCAATATCAGACTTGTGTATGTGCTTAGTATTACAATTGGACTGCTCATGTGTACTATTACTATTAGGACTGATACATTAAAGATCCCTTGAAACTTTTGAATTCCATTGATACACATAATATGTTACTTTATCAATCTTTTTTAAAGGTCTAGTTATGACTTAGAATTCTTATTGTGGCTTATTGCAAAACAGTATGCCTTTTCTGTGTCCTAGATGCAAAAGGCACCTGGAGTCTTCATGAACAGCTGTAATACATCTGCTCTGGAGAGCCATGTGCTGATAATTAAACTGAAATTGTGGACCACCTCCCCTATTGCAAAACTAGCTAACCAAGTGGATTATTAAAATTTTCGGTCTTTGTCTGTCTCTATTCAGGTTGCTTGAGAAAACCAGCTAATTTTACTTCAGGTCTGGTCAGTTGTTCTCCATACATTAGTGGTGAGAGAAAATAATCAGACGACGACAATTTGCTCAGTTTGATCCATTTCACCTTTGGGAAACACAACAATCCACTAAATTTATTGAGAGTTAGTGACTACTTAAAGAAAATATCAATTAACAACAACTCTGTGGATTGATTTCTATTCTAGTTATATAATAAGACTTTGTCATACAATTTATTTAGGATTTCACCTGGTTTTCACTGATAGATTACTAGTGTTTGATCACGAGACTGCATTTTATATTATTTATATTTCTTTGCCCTTTGGGGAGACCCATTTTATTTCTTGTATTTACTTCCTATACTGCAAACAATTTTTATAACAATCTATCTCTTAGCTGTAAAAGCAGTACAAATTCATAGTAGCTTATTCAGGTATCATGCTGCCTTTGATATCCATTTATAAACATTTTCTTTTAGTGCTTAGTGTTTTAGCATCATCAATCCTCACCATGCTTTATGATGGCTTTTAGGTAAAACACATGGACATCGGTAACTTTTGTACCTTGGCAACAAAATGTATAAAAACATTGTAAATGTAACAAAAAATTGACTGCAGCTCTGGATAGATGATAAATTAATGGAGATGGAATATAAGTAAAGTTTTTTGTTATTTTAATTTAAAATCTTTGATATTCTATACTGATAAAACTTTTACTGGGTAGATTTACAAACATTTTGGTGGATGTGCTATACAAGAAACTAATTGTTGTAACAGTTAAATTCTTTTTTTTTTTTTAAGTGCAAATAATTCAGATTTGTCTCCCCTTGATTTTTTGCATATACAGCTGACCCCCGCGTAATTGTGGTTCGGCATTCGCGGCCCTGGTTATTCATGTAATTTTCCTTAAAACCTAACTAATACTTGTTTGTGGACCCCCCCTGCATATTTGCGGAATTGCAAATATCTTCCGCGATTTTTTTATGGCTTTTTCATGGCAATATACATTTTTTCACTCTTTTTAATGCTAAATTATTAATAACAATATAATTTACTAATTTTGTAATATAAATACTAACGTAAATTCAGCAAAATATCAATATAAAATGGCTGGAGGTTTGAAAGTAGCCAATCCGAGAGCATTATTCATTTCTCCTTGCTGCTGATTGGCTGCTGCCCACGAGGCGCTGTCTCAGGCAGATGCAGCCCAGCAGCCCAGCATCATCC
The DNA here is from genome assembly GCA_018389105.1 of Nautilus pompilius. NCBI lineage: Eukaryota > Metazoa > Mollusca > Cephalopoda > Nautilida > Nautilidae > Nautilus > Nautilus pompilius. Next base: position 2,650,971 of record JACATO010000311.1, on the reverse strand, counting down.
CAATTTACTGCATGTAGTTATCTTGAGTGTTTCTCTGAGTGTTGTATTTTAAATTAAATTATCATTATATATTTTTTATTATATTTTGATGTTTATAGGCATTTTTATGGACCAAGTCCAATATTCGCAGTTTTTCACTCTTCGCGGGTGCTCTAGGAACATAAACCCCATGAATGCCGGGGGACAACTGTATTGCTATTAACACATCTTGAATAATTATTTTAACAAATGGTCAGTTAAAAGGTAAATTAGTTTAGATGTGGTTACATTAGTATGGAATTTTAATGTTTGGTTATTGATAGCATAAACTAATTCAAGATGTTGCTTCAAATTTGTAGATTATTGCATGATTTTTGTTTTTAGTGATTATATTACTAAGAGATGTCAATAGAAAAAAAAAGTATCCATAATTTGGTTTATATCACCTATTTAAAATTATAGCAAAGAAAAATTGAAAATTACTTTTGATATCTTTTAGTTAAGGTGGCAGGGTTAGATGAAACCGTATCTGCCTCAGATCTGTGGTACGATTCTTTGGCGGTTGAACAACAAATCGGCTAAAGTTTGTCAGCAGGCTGCAGATCTCATCTCTAGGATTGCTATTGTTATGAAGACATGCCAAGAGGAAAAACTTATGGGACATCTTGGAGTAGTGCTGTATGAATATTTGGGTGAAGAATATCCTGAGGTTTTGGGTAGTATTCTGGGTGCCCTCAAGGGAATTGTTAATGTGATTGGTATGACGAAGATGATTCCTCCAATCAAAGATCTCTTACCTAAATTGACACCAATTCTCAAAAACAGGCATGAGAAGGTGCAAGAGAACTGTATTGATCTTGTTGGTAGAATCGCTGACCGTGGTGCAGAGTTTGTCTCAGCCAGAGAGTGGATGAGGATCTGCTTTGAGCTGCTGGAATTGTTGAAAGCTCATAAGAAAGCCATTCTTCGGGCAACAGTTAACACATTTGGTTATATTGCCAAGACTATTGGGCCACACAATGTTCTTGCTACTTTACTAAATAACCTGAAAGTTCAAGAGCGACAGAACAGAGTTTGTACAACTGTAGCTATAGCCATTGTAGCAGAGACTTGCTCTCCATTTACTGTACTGCCTGCATTGATGAATGAGTACAGGGTTCCTGAGTTAAATGTTCAAAATGGTGTGCTCAAGAGTCTCTCATTTATGTTTGAATACATTGGGGAAATGGCCAAGGATTATATTTATGCTGTCACTTCACTGTTGGAAGATGCCCTCATGGACAGAGATCTGGTTCATCGACAAACTGCAATGGCAACTATTCAACATCTCTTGGAGTTTATGGTTTTGGATATGAAGATGCTTTAAACCATGTCATGAACTATGTGTTGCCTAACATTTTTGAAACTTCACCTCATGTTGTTCAGGCATTCATGGGGGCTATTGAGGGTCTCAGAGTTGGACTTGGTTCATCAAAAATTCTTCAGTATGCTTTACAGGGGCTCTTCCATCCTGCCAGAAAAGTGAGGGATGTCTACTGGAAAGTTTATAATACAGTGTATATGTATATAGCTCAAGATGAAATGATTCCTTCTTACCCAAGAATCCAAATGATGTTAAGAATCAATACATCCGTTATGAGCTTGATTATGTCCTGTAGATTAGAGCACTTTGTTTAACTTCAGTTGCTTTCAGTGTATAGTGGACCAACCAAATCATTTAGCTGTCCATTGTTGTCATCTTTGAGAGGAGTATGTTGTGAATGGAGATCATGTTCATTTGTAAATAAGTGTAATGGGAGTAGTACTCCAATTTTGTAATAAATTTACAGCATGCAAAAAAAAAAAAAAAGGTGGCAGTCTATGAAGTCATAACTGTGTTCCTTCTACACTATACAGAAAAAATATTAAAAAATCTTTGAAAATGACTACAGTCTATCTAACCTCATGAATTTGGCATGCTTTCGGACTGAATCTTGCTGGATTACTGATTTTGCCAAACAACTTATTAACTATATATTATTGTCAATTTATTTACAAAATAAACCTGTCTTTTTTGTAGTACAAAATTGTAAGGTAGACTAGAAGATTCAATATGGGTGTCAGGAATGACTTTTGGGGCTATAGAATTGGTGTTTTTTAATGTCATAGGTGGTGGAAGAACCAACACCATAACTGTACACAGACTTTTATAGTCCCTTGTCAATTTTCTTTAATATTTCCACCTTTTCCATTATTCCATTATTGTAAGCATTATATGCTTATGTTTTTAATGGACTTCCTTTGTTGAATCACTAGTGAAAGATTTTCTTTTAGAAGCCATTATGATGATTAAATAAATGCAAAATATAATTACTTCCCACGTCATGCTTTGCTGCTGAATGTTTACCAACTAACGTGGCCAGTCTGTAAACTATGTCAATCTCCATTTTCTGTTTGATTCTGATGATTTTCTTGACTTCTGATTATACTAAGGTTGACACAATTTGATAGATAACTGATGCTTCTGGACAACTGATTTCTGGATTCTCAAGGTTAGATTGACAAATAAAGTTGCTAATACAATGGATTACTTCTGTTGTCTTACATATACATGACACTTAAAATATATTATTGGAGACTTTGTTCTATTAAATAGGTGTTTAAATCTAAATAAAATTTTTGGATAAGGTTACCAGCTGAAATTGAACTTTTTTCAAGAAAGTTATAAATTTCAGTTTTGTTTTTTTTTTTTTTTCTTCCAAACAAACTGATCAGTAATGTTGAAAAAATTTGTTGAATGGTTATTATTTTATATCTGAATATCACACAATCATAAAGTACTTCTGAGTCATATACAAATTCTAGCATTTTCCCAAACATTTGAATTTATCTGAATGGGTCACTTTCTGTTAAGTTCTTGAAAAGAAATTTAATGTCAAAAAATTTTTCTCTGATGTTTAACTTTGAAAATCTTATGAAATCTTGATTCCAGCAAACTGATCAAATTTCTGATTTTTTTTTTTTTTTTTACTTTGGACTAGAAAAGACTTTAATCTTTACAAGTTTTTTGGTACAATTTTTGAAGTTCTCCAAACTTGCATGTATAGTATCATACTTATTAACAAACTTGCCATGTTCGTTCTTTGAATTTGATCCATTTGGACTCCAACAAATGGATGTGGACGTTTGACAGTGGATCATTTGGAAGATTTGCTTCTATTCTAGATTTTTTCATGCAAAAATGAGTATTGATGACTGAGATTTCTATTTTAAAGGCATTGTAAATGATTGCACACACATACTGCAAATAGAGAATTGTGTGCAAAGTGTCTCACCCATCAATCATTTTGATTGGATAGAAGTTAGTGACATGATGCAGTGAGGCATGCACTGCAGTATGGGTTATTCAAAACGATGGCCAGTTATTACTATGGATTTTGTGTCTAATTTAAATAATTTAATCTTAACAGGAAGCTACATTTTGATATCAAAGAAAAGTTATCAGGTGGATACATAAATTACTCTCAAAATTTTGGTTTGGTGCTATCAAGATAGTGGCATAAGATTATGATGCTTTAGAAAGAACCCTGCAGTCTGAATGGAGGATGCCTGTATAGAAGATTAACAATTGTTTTTCTTGTGTTGTGATATTACATCTTGATGTGGAAACTGAATAGCAATGGCAAAGACTCTGAAAATCTCTCAGAAGCTACATGGAGTGCATTACAAACAAATAAGATACAAAGTAAAATAAAATGTTTTAAAATGTCATTAAACACATTTAAAATATTTTGAAAGAAAAAACCAAATATTTTTCTTTATAAAAATAACAAGTTTTTTTAAAAAATATTTCACTCATTAGATAATAATTTATTTATTTAAATTGTAATTTGTTTTATATTACTAAAATAGATTAGTATATCATTTAATATCAGGTATCAGATTTCTAGTTCATCAAAGAATTCATTTGTAATTGTGTAACAGAACAGCCAGCCTACGTAATACTTAGGCACAAACTTGTCTTAAATGATATATGTATAATTTAACTGACTAATGGGTGGTGCTTAAAAGGTCAAGGCCCATGTCTGAAAATTTGGTTGGCAGATGCTTGTTAGATACAAATAAGCTATTTTGGAACTTTCTGCTATCTTCCCCCTTTAAATAACTATTTACTTGTATAATATTTAATTTGTAATGCATTTTAGTCAAACACCTGGTAGAAATATTTACATTTTACAAATGTTAACTATTTTATAAGATTGTACCTAAAAACTTTCAACTCAATCTATTTTCGCATTGTGTGTATTGTCTTTAGGATCACTTTTGCCCTACACACACACACAAGAGAAAGAAACTTGTGGGATGCCTTTCTAATGCTGATGTTGGTACTGATTTTGTCACCACGACCTGGATGCATTAGTGCAAGTTATTTTAATGTCCCAGCATGGGCTGTTTGACTGTTTTAGATAAGAAATAAGTCTTAAATTATGATTAATTTTAGTTTTTCAACTTAATTATTTTTTTTTATTTTGTACCCAGTATTGCGACTGTTACATTGTAGGATATCAGTATTTACTCTAAGTTCTGGATGGTTTTGTTTGTTGTTTCACCCCTCAGTAAGTCCACTTGCTGATGATATAGCCAGTGTAAGATTACTCTCATTGGCCTTGTTTAGAAAGCTATTAATACTTAGAAGGAAAAAAAAACAAAAATATCTTTAATTTAGCTTTACATAAAAGTGGTCAGATTTTAAAATACTTTTTCATGTGACATAGTTTGAAGTATATTTTATAATAAATCCATCAATACCATTAATGAAGTCAGCTGAGATGTATGACAGTTCACTGAGCTAAATTAATGCCTGCCTCCTTCATCACTCTGTGCTTGCTACAGAACTATGACAGGAGTTAAATGACAAAAGCAAGTGATATTTTTTCAATTTGTTTGTTTGAAATAGTCAATAAAATTTGTACCTTCATCAGATGATAAATCCTTACAGCTGCATGCATGGATATACAATTGTGTATTCTTACTAAAAACTTATAATAAAAATAAGTGAAAAGATTCTTAGAGTTAACAATAAAAAAATATATAAAGGAGACTTGGCTTCGGATTAAGTAAAAAGTTACCATCAGTTTTTAAAAAGTCCGCAGTGTTGGTTGAATGCTAACTTTCCGGATGCATTAGTGTATCTTTATACATAGTTAATTTATTGTTTTGTCTATTTGACTTCAGTTACACTATGTTAAAGCAGTTAATAGAACAATTAAATGGAGGGTTTAGGTTTTTTAAATAATAGGATAATATAACTGTTAGTAAAGAAACTGCTACTATACTGAAATATAAAAAAAAAAATACTATACTATAAATTGTGTTAAACATAGGATATATGTATTGCAACAGGTTTTGTTTTGTATTTGTAGAATTAAATATTATTTAAAAATTAATCTTCCACTTTTTGAAGAAAATAGTAGTATACAATGTCAACTACTTCAGTTATGTTCATTTCTTTCTAACCACATGTTTTCAATTTTGTTAATCAATTAAAACAAATCCTTTGGATCAGGCAAGGTTTGTATATATTTATCCTAACAGTTTCTATGGTTGGTGTAAACCACTTCAAAGAATGGATCACAGGTTTGTTGAATTCATTGTCTTCAGCACAGGTGTTTCCTTAGAGCCCTTCCTGACAGCTATTGCAGACTTGATGTTGTCAGTGTTCATGTTGATACATGACTTTCTTCTAACATTATCTCATTTATCATTGGTTTTAAAATGCTGTATTGTAAAAGGAATTTCAGCCAAGTCTTCAGCTCTCATGCCTATTCATCCCAGCATTTCTGAAATAGTTTAAAGTGTAGCCTTTAGTGACCTACTTCTAAGCTTTCTTGGTGAAGTGCATGGTCTGGAGAATCCACATGAAATGTGCTCTCTCTCTATCCATATAGTTCAATGTTTCAAAGAAAAAATTTTCTATTCCATACCTTGAAACAATGGATCATGCCCTAATCCATTAGTCACAGCATGCATACTTTGCTGGTAAAAACTACATTGTCATGGCTTTTTAGTCACTAACATCTGGATGTGCCAGATAGTTATCAATAAACAACAGAATCTTTGCATCTTTTTTTGTCAAAATGTCTTACCTATTTGGTCCATATATCACTAGTCATTTATACTATTAAGTTATGATGTGTGACATGCATTCTTTTTACATTTTTTAAATGCTGAGGATTGCTGGCTTTTCTTTTGAAGAGAAGAGGCAGGTGGTCTGACCAATCCATGTTTGTTCTAATGAGGAGTTCTTTGCTGTTCTTCTTTGTGCCTTTACATTCATGTGTAGCTAGGTACAAGTTGGTGGTATAACTTGGATTAATCCACATTATAAATGTCTTTAGGGATGTAGTTGTGTATAAGAATTGGAAAAACCTTTTTTAACCAATTAGAGGTTTCTATTAGTTTTTACCCCTGCTTTCTCTTCAGCCTTAAATTTGAGATTGTGTTACTGTTTGAAATCATTTAGCCTTTTGTTATAATACTTGGAATTATTTATACCTAGCAAATTTCTCAGCTTATGATTGCACAAATCAGCAGTGATTGAGATTTTCGTTAATCTACCTACTTGGAATCATCAGTATTACAGCCTCTTCAGTAACATCAGGTTTTATAGCCTATATCTTTCTCTGACCATCTTCAAGAATAGCTGCCCTGATTTTGTTTCTATTGGATCATATTGTAGAGTTCTTGGATAGGCCAAATTATATGCAAATTGTTACCAGAGTTTTCTTCCTTGCTTCAGATTGTAGATTTAGAGCTTTACTTTAGAGAGAGATGATTTCTTATCTGCACTTACCATTCCACTCACCTTTCCCGAACAATGAAATCAAAACTATGAGACCACACAAAGATTGAGTTTCACTTTCATTTGAATTGATCCACATGCCTTTTGATTGGTTGTGTTCTATTTGAATTGATTAGATGTTGAGACTTGTTTACATTATCTTTGCAATCATAATATCTGGGTTGCCCTACTGTCAAAAATTGGTAATTTTATATGAAAAAATCACTGAATACTGAAGACTGACTTATATTTTTACTTTTTTGTTTCTAAAAAAAAAATACTATTTTTTTTCCACTTGGGTTTTAGAAGGAAGAATTTAGGAAAAAAAGATTTTAGTTATATAAGAATTATAAGTACATTAAACTTATAACATAATGACTAAGTATTTCTAGTAAATTTATAATATAGGCTAACATAATAATTACTAGTATATGTTTAAATATTTAGTACTTGCTCTTCCCATTATGGAGTGAAAAATTTTATGACTTTTTCTTGTAAAATATCTAATTTGGTCAATAACTGTAACATTAATAAGTGGTAGTATCAAATTATTGTGCATTTCAGAATTTTCTGTCATTTATAAGCAAAAATTATAGTGTACTATTTACTACCTGAGGTTAAATAATGCACCTGATCTGACTGGAGGATGTCAGCTGATGCCAAGAATGTTTGTTGTGGTGGTCACTGGTGCCGCCTGTTCCCACACCAAGACCCCATAGTTAAGATGTGACACATTGTGAATGTGATGCATCTTTGTTGTGTAGTCTTAATGTTTGGATAGATGGCACGGGTTACCACATTGCACAAAACTCTCTGCAAATGGTGCTGATGCAGTCTTATAGTCTTCTCACTTATATTTTCATCAATGTTTTTAATAAAACTGAAAATTTGTTAAAATATTGTATGTGAACATTAGAAATTATACAGATAGGTAGAAGCATTCACGAGTGTTGAGAGATGCAGCCAACTACCGAATGTGTCTGGCTTAATTCTGCCAACATCTATAGCCGTGGTTCTCAACGTGGGGCAGTTAACTGCGTTAATTTGGCATTACAAGGGAAGGAGGTCACCATGCTCCACTGCCATGAAAAATTAATGCTTTCAGGACGAAGCTGGAATCGTGGCATTTAAAATTAACAAGGAAGAATTTTGCACCATTTCCGGAGCTCAACACTTTCCTCAATGAAAATAATCTGTTGATTCTGGTATTCTCAAGTTGATGAAGAATCATGTTGATATTCTCCGCACAGAGCTTGCAGGCTATTTTCCTGAACTTCACGATTTTCAGAAGTATTATAACTTTCTCTCGAATCCATTCTCCATCTCCATCAGCAAGCTGCCTTCCGAAGACCATCTCATTGAAGAGCAGTTCATTGACTTGGTGAATGATGGAGCTGTCAAAAATGCTTTTCACCAGATGCATTGCAGCAACTTCTGGATTGAAATGGTACAATCTTATCCGGATGTTGCAAAGATGGCTCTCAAATTGCTGATTCCGTTCGCAACAACCTATGAGTGTGAGTCAGCGTTCTCAACTCTTGTTTCAATCAAAACCAGATTGAGAAACAAACTCGATGTAACGCATGACATGAGAGTGGCTCTTTCAAAAACACAGCCCAACATTGATGAAATATTGAAGGCCAAACAGGTGCAGATCTCTCATTGAACTTTTTCTTCATTTGATTTTCAAGAATTGTCATATTTTTAATAAATTTTAATTCAACAGTTTTTTTTAAGACTTTTAAATTGACTAACAGTTTAGAATAAGTGCTTTTAGTACACTTTTGAATATTTTCAAAAATTCTGAGTGGATTTTTATATATATATATATATATATAGAAAAGTTTCTGAAATTTTGGGAAATACTCGTTTGACGACATAGAAGCAAAAACCTTGACATGCTAACATAATAATAATAACATAATATAGTAGGTCGAGCTGATTTTATGGGGGACCGCGAAGGGTAAAAAAAAAATCTAGGGGTGCCGCGAAGCAACATTTGTAGAAAAAGGTTGGGAACCACTGATCTATAGACTCAGGTTATTACTACTAGCTAATTATAAATACAGTCTTTAAATATACAATAATTTCACTTGCTTTCTTTTTAAACAAAGTGTGTGTGTGTGTGCGCACGTGCACGCTTGTTTGTTCTTTCTCCATTTCATTTCATTTTGAGTCCACTGGATCATTCATCATAGGAAAACCTAACCATATTTTTTAAGCATGGAAGATGTATGGTGAATTTTTTTTGGAGACGCACTAAAAAAAATATGGTATATACAAGTAAACTGAACAAATGCAAAATAAAATTCAGATTTACCCATTATTTTGAAGGTAGTATTGATTTTATCTTATTTACTATCAAAATACATTTTGCTTACTATACAATGCTATCACCTGATGTGCATTGGCTTTTGCTATTGCATTTCACTTTAAAACTTCTAGTGTTTCACTTTTGAAAAGGATTAGTTTTCTTTGTAAACCACAATTGTTAAATGTCTGATATTTATTGAATGGAATCACTAAATCTTTCAAGAATACCAGAATTGTTTCTTAGAATATTTCAAAATATGTTTACTTCATTATGACTTACTGTTGTGGTTTTGTAAATGGCAGTTGACCAATGAAACCCTGTTGTAAGGAGCATATGGTATTGTAGTTGGTGTGTTTGTGTGTATGTAGAAGCAGTCAGACTGCTGACTTTATCAGGGAAATTTTATACCAGAGCTCTCTTGATTAAAGTAGTGCTTTGGGAAAACTTCACATGGAAGAGCAAGGGAAATCATATCACTGATAGTTTACTGGGCATAGTGCAGATCTGTTGAGAATCGAGTATTTGTTGCATAAGTTTGTGTGCAGTACTGACTTGTGTTCCATGAATGTGCTAATTAACTGGTCACAATATAATGAAGTTCAAAATGCCAGCTTGGTTGACAATGCTTGTTTTATGTAAGGCAATCATTAGAAGATCAATAAATCAAGATCTTCATTATACAGTAGTATGTAGTGGCATATTTGTTGTGCTGAATACCATTAGTATGCAGATGAATGATAATATTCTTAAACTAGAGATGGAAAAAAATTTTTTTTATTTTGGACATACCTTTTCATAAAAATAAGATGACGGATTATGCAACAAAATGGTTTTCAAAAAATAAAATTCATTTTATTCTTTTTATATCATCTTATAACATATTTAAGCATTTTGTTAATGAAATGAAGTAACTGCTGATTAGCAACAATTGCATATCATCTTTTATAGATTATTTTGGTCTTTGACCAGGTACATTAATCTTGGGATATTATATTTAATTCCACTTGTGTAGAAATGCATAAAGCTTATAGAAAGCAGTTTATTCCTAATTATCCAATGAATCTCGTGTTCATGGAGGAATGATGACATGATTTATATAGGAAGCCTAAAGAGACAAAAAATACATGATTGGCATAGTCAGTATTGGGTGTAAAGTAATATCCAGATTGTGTAGGTTATTCCAAAGCCTCACTCATCTACCAAGTACATTCTAAAGAGTGAAAGATCTGGCAGTTATTTGTAGTTATGATAACCCTCAGGAATAAACTGAAGACTAGCTCTGTGGCCTGGAAGTGTTGTCCTAGAACAGGAAACATCGTGCCCACTGTTAAAGAGGGCTTTCACTCTTTGGAATGTCCTTGACCAGCTATCTTATCCATGTACCTTTTAACTAGTCAGGCAACCTTGAACAATGCCACCAGAAATGTTGTCATGTTGTTTATGATTTTTCCATATACAATTTCTATTACCAAAGTGATTGTGCTAAACAGCATTGGCTCAGCATAATACTTATTATGATATCACTGTATAAATAAACTAAACTTCTCTGATGGCAGGTTAAATGACTTATGCTATTGGACTCATGATCAATTATGATGGTACCTTGCCTTGGATAATCAAGTATAGTAATGACAGTTCTTTAAAGGGAAACTAAAAAATGTGTCTCTGGCACAATCCTACATGATGAAATCAGTTTCTTTATGGTTTGTTTGGATTTATGAATTCTTCTGACTGAGAGTAAGTGCCATTGGATCTGGTGAGTAGTTACTACTGTTTTTCAGGCCATTTCTCTGATCATCCATCCATTTAGTGAGAATTTTTTTACTTATTTGAAGATAATGTGTTTACAGTTAGCTGATGAATAACTGTAAAACAGAAATTTTCAGCAAATTCAACTTCTTGGTACCATTTTGCAAATGGTACTACAAATTATCTTTGGTCATTACTGTACAACTGATAATGACTATATCTTACCTGATTTTTTTTTTTTATATATATATCCATATATAAGCATGGAATTCATGCTTTTATAGTGTTATAATTTTTATTTATTTTTCTTGATTTTAGGGAGTCTTGAGTGGTGTGGTAAACTACTGGATTACTAGGTTAAGAGACAAAGTTTAGTTAATCAGTTGGGACCGGCTCGGTTTTATCTATTTAACTTTTGTAACGACCTAATAGTTTTGTCAAATTTTTTACCACAACACTGAGACTTCATATTGTTGCTGAACGTGGAGTTTATTAATAAAAGTAAGTTCCATTACAACCAATACACTTCTGCCAACAAGTTACAAGTGATTTTATACCATTTTGAAAAACATCTGGATTTCTGAAGTTGATAACCTGTTTGGAGGCAGTTTCAGCTGTTCTTTGGTTGGAGAAAATTTCCTCCATATGAAATCTGTCAAGGTTTTTGAAAAGGTGGTAGTCTGTTGGGAAGGTCTGGTGAATAGGCAGGTTGAGGGAGAACTTCGTATCCCAACATGTTTATTTTCTGAAGAGTCACTTTTGCAATATGAAGACGAGCATTGTCGTGGAGCAGGATTGGGCCTCTTCAATTCACTAATGCTGGCTTGGGAAAGTTTCTGATGAACAACATTTAATTCACGACAGTACCTTTCAGCTGTGATGGTTTCGACAGGTTGCAAGAAGTTATAGTGGATGACACCAGTTGCAGTCCACCAGACAGTGACCATGACCTTCTTTGGGTGGAGGTTGGGTCTTGGAATGTGGTTAGGCACCTTTTCCCTGTCGAGCCACTGTGCTGATCATTTGTGATTATTGTAAAGGATCCATTTTTTATCACACATGATTCGGTCAAGAAATGGGTTGTTTTTGTTTCTTATGACAAGGGAAGAGCAGATCTCTAATTGATGATTTTGTTGTTTATTCAACTTGTGAGGCATTTACTTTCAAGCCTTTTTATCTTGCCGATTGTGTCAAGATGCTGTGAAACAGTTGCAGTGCTTACGTCAAGCTCTCCAGCAATTTGTTGCATTGTTTTTGTTGGATTGGCTCCAACCGAGGCTTTCAGACAGTCATCATCACAGCTGGAAAGCTGTCCACTACATTCCTTATCTTTGAGGCTCACATCTTCTGACCGAAACTTTGCAAATCATTGCTGTGCTGTGTGCTCTTTTGCTGTGTCTGCCAAAGCACACGCTACAAAACAACATATTACTTAACTACAAACAGCTTCATAAACATGCAAAAACTGAATCCCAAATTAACAATATAAAAACTGACAACTTTTTACACTAATAGCATGGCTGCTTCTCACTTTTCTTCACTAATCAGCCACGTGGGTTTACTTTGGTTACCTCTTACAGCTAAAGAAACGAAGAGTTCAATAGGAAAACCCCTACTATAAGTTTGAAATGTTGAGCCTCTTGTGCCACAGGATTGGTTATGCTTTCTAGTTTAGTGGAACTGTAGCATTATGCTCCTTCACAAGGGCTATTTATCTTGTAGGCATTGGTGTATGACAACATGGAAGCATCTACCATCAGTACATGATTTTTGTGTATAGTTTTTACAGCCAAGTCAATAAATGATGGTAGTTTTTCTTTGTTGCTTGCAAAAATTTGGACAAAATGTTCTGAGCACCAGTATCTTCCGATTTTGTGCCCATAGTTTAAAGAAAAACTTGAAACTCTTAGTTTAGTTTGATCTATATGCAGGCATACATTTCTAGAGAAATTGGGTATATGATCCAAGATTTTTTATTGAGTTTCTTTTTCTGTTGGGTCATTTTGTTGTTATCCTATAAAATTTTCTATCTAAAATTTATATTTCATTAAAACTGGAAACTGCTGAATCGGTGCACTTAGGTTTTACATTTTAATTGGTCATTTTTTAGATTACATGAAAGTATGACAGTATAAACAGCCTATTTTTTGGTTTGATTTTCATGGTAATATCTTTTTCCATTGCGACTGATTCAATAAACAGTTTTGTGAGTTTTACCATTTTAAATATTGCAAAGGCTATTAAGTGAGATTTTTGGATTAATACAAGCATGGTACTCTAGCATTTAGCCACAGTTCAAAATATAATGTAACATGAATTTAGTAAAATGTATAGGGTTTTTTTAATGAACCCATTGTTGCATTTCTTAGCATTTGAAATAAATTTTTCAGAAAATACGTATTAAAATTTTAGAGATTAGAAAGGCTTTTTTGACAGGAATTGACTGTCACCCAGAACATCTATATCTCATTGTTTTGTCATGAGGAAATGGAGTTCTCTTTTCAACTATGCAACCTTTATAGGAATGGGCTATCCACTCCAATGACTCTCTCTATTTTTGCAAGTTTTCATTTTTATTCATACAAGTACTACTACAAAGATTTTGTGATCTCTAATCTTATGGACTCTTTTGTATACCCTAGAACTCTACTTATCTTGGAGTCCCTGGCAACTTTGCAAATATAGTAAAGTAGAAACAAACCTTGCCACTTTATTTAAAAATGATTTTTTTTTTTTTTCATTCATTATGCATTAAAATTTGTGTGAACAGGACTTCCATGTAAAAGTTGCTTATAAGGAAATGCTGCTGTTGCTGCTAAATGTGTGATCTAGATAGTAGTGGTGTGAGATTTTAATGATTTTAAATTCTAGACATTAAGAGTAAATTAAAAATCTTCAACAATAAGATATTGTTTTGAGATGGCTAGGTGAAAGTTATTTAGCAGAGAGTTTGGCACCAATGATAAGGCACAGAAGAGTAAGTATAATTGTCTGAACTTGTTTCTTCATGTGGTTGTGGTATGATGATGAAGGAAATACATGGAAAAGATTTACCATAGCACTGGTCTGCTTTGTTTCCATTTGGTCTTTACTTAATTGGGAAAAACTTCTGGTTTCAAGAAGAAAATTACCCCAAGCATTCATGAAAACTATGTTTGGGCAATCTTGAGAGAAAAGACTAAAGTTGGGAAATAGCAAACATGTCAGAGCCCTGCCCTACTCTGACCGTAGGATTTTAAGAACAACTTTGGTGAAACCTTAGCTGCAACATTGTTTCATTACCTAATGTGAATATGGATGGGAATAGTTTTGTCAGACTTTCTTTCCAAATACAAAACAATGCAGTTGTTATCATTAGCCAAAGGTGGACACAAAATACTAAGGTCTTTACTGAATGTTGGTGAAGTAACTAAGGTATTTGACATGTAGTTTTCAAGCTTTTTAATCACCACCTTTGTTATAAATTTGATCATATTTCACAGTTTTGCTGTTGCCAGCTTTAGGATTCTTTCTGATAAGGTTTATTGGGTTATGCATATTTTAACTGTTTCATAACAAAAGTGAATGTCAGAATTAAAAAAATTTTTTAGTAAAATAGTCAATTGCTAACTTGTACTTGAGTAGCAAATACAGTGCGTGCCGCTTAATAGAATCACTTCGGGCCAATGTACATTGATTCTATTAAGTGGCTGATTCTACTAAACTGCATACATGTTTTCATGGCAAAAGGCTCATGCGGTTATAAAAAAATATGGAAATGGACGACAGAAATAGGAAGTCAGCCTCTTTCTGAATCAAACTGGTTGTCGTTCTTTACTATACATAGCAACCAATCGTCAGGAAAAGCGCGAGATTTAAACACCTTATGTTCGGTGCACTGATTCCCCTGCAGTTGCAGAGGACATTTTCTACTAGGCGCCGACAAAAACATCAGGTCTTCTCCTTACACCGAGAAAAATGCATCAATCTTTCCCTATGTCATACTGTTAGCAAGTCTGCGTGATACCTCTCGTTTGAGTTTTTTTCATGAGTGAGAAGTCATAAAACCTGCACTCATATAAACCCCTTTTGAGTGTATCAAGATCGCAGCATACTTCGTGGTTCGAGCTGGTGTGTCATCCTCTATCTCTTCGTCTATTGGCGCATGTGCCTCTGCACCCACTGCAGCAAGATTCAGCACGTAGGCAACAAAATTGTCAGTAATCTCTCCAGCTGTATCCATCTACATTAATCCACTTCCCACTTTTCCTGAGAATTAGGCCCACTGAGCTCATGCAAAGAAAATTGCAGCCCTTTTTCATCAAGTGAATTGTCACTGTTCTGTCCTGTCAATCCTGATTTGCGCCAACAGTTCTTGGTAGAGATGCTGTGTGTGTCCCCCCCCCCCAAGCCATGTCCATGAGCTCAATCACGTCCAGAAGACACCTTTTTTGGCAAGTTTGACACTGTCGCAGAACTGTCATCACTGTCAAACTGCTGCACAATCTGCTGACACACATGATGGCAATAATGAGCTTTAACAGCACGTATTATGCCTTGATCACAAGGTTGGAGAATGGTGGTTGTGTTCGGTGGAAAGAATGCGATTTCTATGTTGGTCAGACTGACGTTTTTGGGATGGGCGAAACAGTTGTCAATGAGGAGGAGCATTCGCATTTTTTCACCACGTAGTTCATTGCCCCTGTCCGATAACCACTTCTTGAATAGCTCTGCTGTCATCCAAGCTGAACTGTTCGCAGCGCTCTTCATCCCTTTAAAACACTGTGGATTCTGACTCTTTGATGACAAACATTTTCTGTTTCTCACCAATGGACGAACACACAAACAGGACTTTTGTTCTTTCTTTTGGTTGTTTTGCACCTTTGTGTTTGTCATCTTTGAATGTGAGGGTTGCATCAGGAAGAGCTCATGTATGCTCCACTTCCATCAGCATTCCAGGTCTCTCTTGATCAGTGTATCACTTTCAGAGGCCTGGCTAGACGTGCTGAAGCCATTGTCCACATGAATCCGTATCAGCTGTCTGTCCTTCGACATGTAGTCTTTTGTGAACAAGCCCTTCTCTTTGAACTGTGTGAACCAACCGTCTGTCGGTTTGAAGTCAGACACATTCAACTTTTTGGCCAAATCCTAAGCCTTTCACATCACTGCCTTTCCCGAGAGGGGTATGTTCTTCTCCCTGGCTTGATCCACCCATTTCACGAGAGCTGTCTCAATAGTAGATGTTTTACCGGTTCTTTTCCTGGCGGAGTTAACAGTTTTCTTGATGTCAGCGCGATCTTTCAGAATACGCTGCAGTGTGCTCTGAGAAACTTTCAGTCAGGCTGTGGCTTCCCATTGTGAAGTCTGAAAGAAATAAAAGATCTTTTTGAACAGTGCATAAATGCGGTAAGTTCGTCATAAGCGACCAAGCATCCTAGTCTTGAATTCACACTGAATATATCATCATACATGTTACATGTAGGTGAAATCCTACCTTTTGTCGCAGGGAGAGCTTCATAGGCAGACAAAAGCTGCTGCTTGTTTGTCGACGATAGTCTAGTTCTCTTTATTTGCTACATTTTTGGCTCTGCTGACAGTTTCGTACATTGTTGGGGCTGTTGTCTGGCATGTGTGCATCTGCTGTCTGTTCCACGAAGTCCCTGTCCATTCCTTTTCTAGTTGCTGGTCTCAATGGTGCCAGCCAATGGGAGCATGGCTCAACTGCATCAGTCGTACTGTGTAAACAGTTCAAGTTCAGGCTCCTGGCCTTTTCCAGATGCATTGTCCAAGGTGGCGGGATGAGTTCCGAGGGAATCCCATGAACAGTTAGTTTTGTTTTGCAGTGCGACTGATTTTGAGTCTATTAAGCGGTGTATTTTTATATGGAAATACATTAGTGCAAATCTTTTCCAGCTCGATTGATTCTACTAAATGCCGGATTCCATTAAGCAAGATTCTATTAAGCAGCATGTACTGTATATTGAAAAATTTCGGAGGTTGAAAGTAAGACCCATTAAATTTGGAAAAAACAATAATAGTAAAATATTGCAGCGTTACTAGTTAGCAGATTTTTATGCTAATTTAGTAAAAAAAATAACAGCATAAAATATATTTTGGAAACAAAATGATACTGATCAGTTTGGCTGATCAGATTCAAATATTGAAAGTTGGATAACTGTTATTAGAAAGCTGGAAATGTTTGTTTTGGGAGAGCAGGTTCTCTTAGCTCATAAGCTATTAATGAAATACACTTTTAAATTAGCATAATTAGACTAGTAGTCTATTCTAGCTTTGTCTTCCATGTTAATGCCTAAAATACCACCTTCAACCAACAATTGATCCTTTTGATCTTAGCTGTTTGCTATAAATTTCAGACATTTTTATTTTCATTTTGTTTTCATGGCAAAGCTTTGTTAAAAAGAAAAAAATTTTAGTGATGAGATAAAACCTGCCAAATTTTCTAATTCATCACAGTAAAATTTTAAAATCAGTAATTTTTTGTAGCATATCATACATTTTATTCCTGTAACATTGGTGATTCTTAATAATTGTGATATTGTGAATTTATTTGCAATCATTATGAAGGTGCTATCTGTTGATTAAAAGGATGCTTAAAATTCTGATGGCAACTTTTTGCATTAAATATCTGGTTTTAAAAAGTCTGTTATACACTCCACCTAATAATAACCATGAATATAGATCTCGTGATACTGTGAGATTGTGGATTTTTTTTTTTTTTGAAGAAACAGGAAATTAGTAAGCATGGGATAATGGAAGATGAAATAAACTGCTGGTACTTGAGGATATGACATTTACATTCAGTAATTTCTATACATATTTTCTCAATCGTTTTTGTTATCTTTCTTTCTTTTACTGTTACAAATTTTACTTGAGACCTCTGTTATTGCAGTATTTGTGGCAGCAGTATTTCTCTAATATTAGAAATATCTATTTAATTGTAGATTTCTGCTTAATAACCTAAAATTGCATTTACTCATACAACAGATTAGTTCTTAGTACAATTATTTTAAGCTTGAAAATATGTTATATTCATTTCTTTACCAGAAGCAATGACTGTGACCTCATATATGTCAACAAAATGAGTGACATTTTTGACCAAAATATTTGCTTTGAAAAATGTATCTGTAGTCTTCTCATGATTAGAGGGCTTTAGTTTGTTGGAAATTATTTTTGTTTTTTTGTTTTTTACTTAATAAGCAGTGAAGTATAAATCTCTAACTTTTTCTTCGCAACAAGAAGTGATGCTCTGCTTTATAATTCATAAGAAACTGACTTGGAAGTGATAATGATTACTACTATGAAAAAATATTTGAACATTGGTACAGTATTTGTTCATAGGAGGTACTTGAATCTGAGGTACTGGAGGATGTTTTACTTTGGTAAATATAATTTTGAAATTGAAAAATGGCATGGAAGGTTTCATGGTTGACTTGTAGGCTATATCAGCTATCTTTTCAGTCATACTAAATGAGTCAAAGAAGTGCTTATTTATTGGCTGCATTATTTTAGTTTTTTCTTTTTATTCTTGAAACAGCCATGAACTCCAAATATTATTGATGTAAATGAGCCATTTACAAGTTTTTTTAAATATTCACTTGGTCTTTGTAAAACGAAATACTGGATTAACTCTAATGAAGGAGTTACATAGCTTAGAGCTTCGACCTTGAAAAATGGATGCCATGCCTACTTTTAAACTCCTCTTTTAAAAATGATATTTTATAGGCTTCAAATTTGGTTTCTTTGGTGAAAATTTCCAGTGGAATATGAAATGGCATACAAAAAAAGATTTATTTCCTGTACTCTGGTAATTATGTTTAGCAATACTACAAGTAACCCTAAACCAAAAAGTTGATGAAAGGTCACTAACGAGAAAGAAATGTATTTTAGGTTAGTCTTGATTTATTCACAAAATTAAGTTCTCCACATCTAACTCTAAATCAAGCACACAGTATATGTTAATATGTATGCAGCACCAATAATAATTGGGTAATGTGACACTAGTGTTATTTCAGTTTACATCAAATAATTCTGAAAGTTCTTAAAATTGTCAAAGTTTGCTGCTGCTTTCTTAATGAACTCATTCTTAGTTTATATTTACAAGTTTTGCTATCAAGAATTATGGGGACTGGATACTGACAAAGAATGTGATTAAACAGAATCCAATAATTATCTTGTTGTTGTTGGCCAAACCAAATTGGTAGATTCCTTACCGTGATGGATGAGACTGAAAAAAACATGTTCATCTGAATATGCATCCTACATACCACTTAATTCTCATACATTGAAATAACACATTGACCTGGGTTGAAGGAACTAGAACAAAGAGGATTTGGTATTTCAGGGACATGTTCTGATGTCACTATATTCAAAATAATATCTGTAGAAAGTCTGTACATGTTTAGGTAATTTGTATTAGGTGGGTTATGGGTTAAGATGGTATGGGTTGGAAATCTTGCACAGTTTTTGATATAGACATTTGTGGATCTACTAGTAGTGGTCGGTTTCTTCTTGATAGATGAAAAAAAGAAGACTAATTATTTGCATTTGCTCATGAAAAAGGTTGAAACAGGATTTATTCAAATATGCCTGAAGACAAGCATTAACAAGCATTTTGAGAGTTCAAACTATCACATCACATGGGTTCTTCTCATGGCTTGTAGCAAGAGTTCCAGTTAGCCAAAACAGCAAAGTTTATTTCATGAAAAAACAAATGTGGAAATTTTTCTAAGTAGCAGCTACATTGCAAAAGAGTGAAAAAAAATTTTTTGATATCCAAGCACAAATGAAATAAACTTGTGTACAGTAACTGTGTGTTCAAGATCATAACTTATTACACACAATTTAATGCAAGTCAATGGTTTTCATGGATCCATTCATTTGTGGTGTACTATTTGAATATAGTTCTGCTTATGGCCTCTTGGTGAAATCCCTGGATAGCATCTTGACATAAATGGACAACTTTCGCTTAAATTTAATAGCATTATTTCATGTATGATTTCTATTTCATCCTTCAGATCTTTCATATATTGAGCTTATGCTTTTGGATGTTTTGGCATTTTATTTGCCATATCATAAAATATTTCAGTAAAGTCACCAGCAGCTACGGAAATATTCTGCAATCTTCTCTGACCTCTATTATACTATTGTTTATATTTCACAATATTGTTAGTGAATGTCTGCATCTTCATATAGCCTGTCCAGATATTTTATAAGCCCATCATTTCTTAGAAATTTTCCACATCTCTCAAGATTTAAGTTCTCAAATAAACTTCCTAATAATCCATATGCTCTGGAAAGGTAGATACGACTTAAAGTTGTGATGTTTCACAAACACAAACAATGTATACTCGATGCATTAAATGTGATGTATCATTTTGGTTTTACAAAACAGAACTTTGAAGATTCAAACTTTACATGATCGTGCTTTTTTAAATTTTAAGTACAACTTTTTCAATTTAACAAAAAATTTTTTTTTTCTGTTTCTGAATTTTTTTTTAAAATCCTATTTAACATATTTATGCCATCCTTATTTTCTGTGTGCACATGCAAGAACTCATCCTTATGGACATTCATCATTTTCTTGACAATTTCTAGACAGCTTTCTTCCCTGTTTCTGAGAATCAGATAATGCCACACCTTTCTCTGACTTTTTGGTTATTTCTAATTCTCTGATAGTCTTTTCAAGCATCCATCTTATTAGTTGAAACTTTATTTTCTTTATATGCTAATGAACCTATCAGAATGAACACAGCTATTGTCATCCCCTGCTACACTTGACCTTCTGTAAGTTAGGATCCAAACACTAGCTGGGTGGACAAGGTAGGTATGTGATACCGGAAACTGGAGCTAACATGAAAGTGCCTGGTGCTCTTTGACCTAACCAAGCTTTCGAGAATTCTTTGTTTTTAGATATGAGTTTAATAATTAACACAGCATCAGCAGTGTAGTAGACAAGTTCAAGAAAATTTGATTTTTTATAATGTTCCTTCAAGTGGCAAAGTTTACCTGAGTTTTGCTGGGTCAGAGAATTTCAAGGATCAATAGATGTGTGTTCTTTGGTCAGACTTGGTGACTGACTACAATTTTTCAATGTAAACAATTATTATAATTGTAGTGAAAAATAAATTTTCTAGTTAAACAATACAGATTGACACAAGACATACTGGTCATCATAGTGAAACAAATTTAACAGCTGTACATATGAAAATTTTTGCTAATTTCTTATGTCTATCCTTGAAAGAACTGGAATTTAATATAAGATGTAATTTGTAAGTAAATTGGGAAAATTTAATCCCCAAAACAGTTTTAATTACAACACTATAATTATGTTTCTGATCAAGTATGGATCTGAAAATCAGGCTATGTTTTTGGATTAATGTATTATGATATGCCTACTAATTTGTGGTCCTTGAAATTAAAATTTTCCTTAGTCTTTGAATTTTGGTTGGCCATCTATATGAACCCTGAATTAAGGTTAAAAACTTAAGTGGTATACAGAGGGTTAAAAATGCCACTCTGTTTGGTAGCTGTTTGAAAATCAAGTTCAAATGAAGCCCCTATAGTACATTTTGATAAGTTCAATACTTTTGCCATTTTGACCCACTAAGATTGCACGACTTGCTTATACATTACTGGTATCATCTAAAAAGCAATTTTTCTCTTAGGTTGAACCACACCATAATTTTTTCTAGAATTGTGTGCTGTTGCTGAAGTTTGGATTTTGTAGTACCTGTGTTAATGGAATTTTAATGGTTAAAGTTTAGTTTCACTTTACAAATTACCATAGGTAAAAATTAAAAAAAAATTATTATACCTCTTTTTAATGCCAGTTTCATATTTCACAATAAAAGTTTACCCAAGAAACCAAATTTGAAGCTTATTTTTTAATTAGATTCTGAGTAAAAAAGAATAAAAATCTTTTAAAAGTTGGTGAGACGTTTTTTAAGGTTAGTGCTCCTACAAAATGCATCATAGCTCCCTTATTAATAATGTGATACATATGCTAGCTACATGCAAAAATCTAAGACAAATCTGAGATAAATGGTTCTTATCCTAGTTGAATTGGCATAGAATAACCTCAGTTTTACTGACAGCATGTGCTCTGCACCTCATGTGTCCAGCTTTAAAAAAGTTATTGGTTTGAGCCTTGATTTGTCAGTCCCATTGTCTTCCTATCATATTCACTCCTGCATCTGCTCTCGTTCTCCTGGGTTTCCATTTGGCGTTGCTGCCATGTATGTTATTTTCATTCTCTATGAATGATATTGTAGAAAAAGAGTTGTGTGTTCTTAGCACCCTCCTTTTCTTGTGCCTCATTTGTGGATTTTTCAAACACTTGGTGCATGGCTAGTCAAGAATTATAAAAGGTTACCAGAGAAATAATAGAATTTCTTTGCATTTAGATATTTTGGATTACGTCTTTATGTTGTGCAAAATTATGTCACACGAAGTCAATGATTTGCCAGGCTACCTGATAGTAATTGAATGTGGATTACAAGCTTTTTGAATTAAATGATTTTGGCATTGATAGGTTGAGAGTAAAGCAATTTTTGGAATTTTCAGATTAATCATGAAGCCGCTGTAGTCAGAATTATTGATCATTAGCTGCAAGAATGCTTTAGTCAAAGTGAAAATGCTACAGAGTTAGGATGAGCAGAAATGATAATTAAAGTTCCCTTCCTTATATTTAAATAAATGATGCAAGCTTTCTTTATCTGTAAGATTAAAAATTTTGAGAGGGAAGTGATATTTGTAGCTTTTAAATTGTACTCAAATCTATTTAAAGCATAATGAATTATGAAAACAGTTGACTTACATGTTTTTCACTTTAAGGTTTAAAAGGTTACTAATATGTTTAAAGTACAAAAGTAGTATTTGATTTGTTACTTAATGGGAGAGTAAAAGATGATCTGGTACTCTTTAGATTATTGAAAATGATCTTTCAAGAAAAACTGGCTATGTTTGCATGTGCTCTGTGCGTCTTGTATTTATGGTTGCATTTTGATTCAAATAATTCATTTTCCTTTTGCAAACTATATTTTAATTTATAACTTATAATCATATGTACAGTAGCAGTGAGTGAGGGTTATTGGGTAGGCAATGTTGAAACAGTGATATTTCCAGAAACATTTTTCAACCATCATTTCTGCTTTTTTAACTGTCTATAAGAAAAGTGGTTTTGGTTACAATAAATGTAAGAATCATGAGCATAAAAATGCCCCTTGTAAGATTGACTTATAATAAAGCAGATAATGCAGAATACTGTTTAGTTTTTCTTTCTTTTCAAACAGTCAAGCATAACTTTTTGTGCAAAAATACATTTCTTCTCAAGTCTAATAACCTGCTGTCACTCTTAACTTTGGCTTCTGGCAAAAAATCTAAAACTGAACCCTTTACATTTGAAGAAAACAACATACTGTGTTGTTGTTTTTTTTAAATTTAAAGAAAATTTAAAAAAAAATCTGCCTATAAAATGAGTTCTACTGTTATACTGACAAAATGAATCTAGATTATATTATTTGATGATGAATCGGGGAGAACTATTGCATTAGTTAATACAGATTGGTAATAATTTTGCTTGCTCAAATTTGAGTTAGGATATTTCTTCAGAGACAATTCAAATGTTAATAATTAATGTAGAAGCGGAGGATCCCTGGTTAGTGCACTGGCATTTATTTGTTTTATTTGTATGTTTATCTTTAGCAGTTTAGCTTTTTTGATCAGAGCTTTTCTGAATTTGTCACCAAGCCAGGTTTTCTTTTTTTAGAAAGAAGTGCTTCTACAGATTACTTCTAATAAGAAGAGAATGACAAAAATAAAACAATAAAATAAAATAACATATGAATGCATGAATTCCTAATTTTTTTAAAAAGTGATTTAGTAGCTTATTAGATTCTAACCATGAAAAATTATGAAGAAAAAAGTCCTTTTGTTTTGATTTTTTGGACATTTTGTAGTTAGTACTATTCTCTGCTGGGAAAAAACTGTCTTTAGATCCTGTGCTGTCTTCTCAGTATTCCATTTGCTCTTTGACATGTTAATTAATTACTCAAAAGAAAATTGTATATTACGATGACTGGATTAGATGTTTAGCAGGTGATAAGCATGGGTGACTAAAAAGAGTAAGCTCCCCTTTTTTATGCGATCTCTGAACTGTAGTACGTGTTTTTATTGACTTCACAAAATAATGAAGAGCAGCAGCAGATTTTTCAGAATCTTTCAAATAATTTTTACCAACATCTGAATAAGATTACTTTTGTGATTCTCCACTGTAACAGTATGTGTAACATCCCAGCATTATTGTAATGTCACAGGCAGGTCAGACATTTAATTGTATAATTATTGATATTTTCATAATTGGGAAGCAAGTACAGTGATCCCAAGCATTGTGAAGTCTACAAAGAGGCTCAAAATTTTGCTTTAAGAATGTTTGTTCAGTTATTGAAAACAAAATGGTTTCTGACTAATTGCTGGTGCCAAAAGAAAAAGTGATCCAGTTATTGTTATATATAAACAAAAAAAAAAAAATGGATTATTGTGAAGTAATAAATATGATCTCATACATAGCATATTAACTACTTATTGTTTTTTTTTGTCAGAATTCTATTTATTCTCATGTTTCCATGATAGCAGAATTCAGAGAACAAAATTCATGTAATGTATATGCAATTAATCATAGGGTATAGAAAGTTGCCATTTTATTGATGATTGCACATTTGGTTATGATGTCATTATAATAAAACAACAGACTACTGATGTTGGTATGTTGTATTGTGGGTTAATGCAGCAGGTTATTAGGACAACTATGTTTCAACCAACTAATTACAATTTAATGTTCAAGCAGCTCACGACTTCTCTACAATCATTACACTGAAAAAAAAATATGGAAATCAACACTTGTCAAAAGTTGTATGTTAGTAGTAGCCACCATAATGCTAAAAGCTAGAATTTGTTTTTGTTACATTAAGTATCTTGGTAATATGATGAATGTTTGTGGCAGTGATCATATAAACTATTGCTATTAGATGATTGGTCAGTTGCTTTATTTTATGAAAATAATGAATAGATCTGTTGAGTATCAAGGTTTTGAATTTTCTTCAATTGCAAAATTATGATTTAAAATATAAAGTAAAAAAATTTTTTTAATTATCTGTCTGGATTGTCCTTTAGCATAATTTCCAGAAGATGTTAGGAATTGAAGATATAATTTTTCAAATTTTAGTGTTAATAATACAATGTAGATAATTTATAAACTTAGTGAGTCATGTTTTTTCAATTGACAGGAAGCATGTTCTCTGAATTATTCATTCAGTACATTCTTTTCTCTGGATGCTAGCTTCTATTCTCATTTGCTGAGGCAGCTGGATGTAAATACTGTAAATCAGCTTTTACTTGCTTTTCCATCCACTTATCTGTTGATGCTTCTTGTATCATGTGGTGCATGCATTTAAGATATTTGACACAGCTATCTGACCCTCTTTGTAGATACCAACATCAGAGCAAATATTTTGATTTTTTTATTGTTTTTGGAACTCCGTTGAATCTTTGAGACTAATCTAATTCAGACCCTAGTTTTTTTAAAATTTTTTAGCCTTAATATTAAATGCAATCTATATTTGCTTCCAGTTGAGGCAGCAGTTTTTCTTTTGTTAAACAGATCAAATTGTCATTCAGTTTAGCTATATTTTGTTTCAAATGAATGGATTAAAATTTTTGTAGAGTCATTTTCATGTAGAGTTTGTTACAATCTATTCACTCTATACTCAAATGGCTTCACACTGACTTCTTGTTTAATGTTAAATTATTTATATTAGGTTTGCAGATGTTTTAAGATCTACACTAGAGGATTTAAGTGTAAGGCAGAATATACCTGCATTCTTTTTCCATTTCCACTTTTTATGAAAGTTAAAGCCAGAGTTTGAGCAATTATCATTAAGCTTTCATTGGTCTATCATTGTTTCAGTAATTGGGAGTCAATAACTGAACAGCTGTCTTTAGTTCTGTGGGTGAAGGTAGCCTGGATATATTGGCTCATTACTGATAAATCTGAGCTGCCATCTATTGTGGTAAATTATTTTATTTTTTTTTTTAATATCTGGGTGTAAGCTTGCAAAAGTAAACAAATTTCATTTAATTATGTGCTTGATGACACTCATCCAGCACCTGTTGTTATTAAAGTGTTTTAGTTTGGCCTTTTCCTAATTTAGTCTTCCAAATTGGCTCAGATTCAGATTTCTGTAATTTTCATTTGGTGTGATATCAGGCAGCTTCTTGAAATTATTTCTTAGTTCTTAACATCTTAAATGAGTCCACCATTTTCATCCTCTCAGATCTGCAATCATCTAAAAATTGATTACTGCTTCAAATAAATGCTCAAGTAAGACTGTCTTTTGTGTAAAGAACTATTGCTTGTTTTTATATTGGCTGCTGATTTTTCTCACTTTTAAACCAGGGAGATATCTGTGCAGACTCATTCTTGGTATGATAATCTGTTGCCTTTATACTGTCAACATCACTGCTAATCATTGACTGGTTGGTATGACATCATTGCCTATTTGTTGAGGTTGGGGTCACAATCTGTTTAACTTTAGGCTCCATCAGTTAATTCTTCCAAATCAAAAATTACTATCTTAGCATTTCATTTGGTACAATCATATCCTAAGCATCCACTAACGGCTGATTAATTGATAAGAGTGTGAATAGTTCATTTACTATGGCCTTCTCATACTCATTTGCTTTTCCAATGGAAGCCCACAAACTATTATGATGAAGCACATTTTGCATTCTCTTATTAGTATTTTCCTTTTATGAGATTAAAATACCATTTAGGTAATTATTTTTCTAGACTCAACAGAAAGCAAACAAACACTCTTTTTTTAAAAGGGAAACTCCACCAAAAGGTTGAGGGACAAGAAGAGGGTGGGGAGGATAATTCACAAATGGGTACTCATACCTAAGTAGAATATTAACATGGGACTTATTGAAATTGTCTTGGGTGGTCAATAAGTACATAACCAAAACATGCTGCCTGTGTTATCACTAACAAATGAAAACAAAAATCAAAAAAAAAAAAAGGGATATTAAGCAGTGTATGTGTTTGCAGTCTGCAGGACCATTTTATCTAATGGACCAAAGAAGGATTTGGCTAGGGCCAACCCCAAGAAAAAAAAATTAAAAAAAGCTCTTGATTTATTTAATTCACTCTTGGAGTGTATTTGTCAATTGGCATCTAACTGATGACATAGTATCTTCTCCCATAATTTTATTGTTGTTTATTTTGCATGCTGGAAATGGCAGCTGGCACAAAACTGGTCTAATTTCTTGTAATAACAAAAAAAAAAAAAAAAAGCCATTTAACCAATATGCAGTTATATATATTTCTTATGGATTATAAATTTTTTGGGATTTTGTTATGGAACCAAGGTGTGTGAGAAACAGCATCACTAAACAAGTTGCATTCATCATGATGAAGCATTAGAGTGGAGCAGAGAAGCAGAAAATGAAGCTGGAGCTGGAAGAAAGAATTGCTTAACTTCACCAAATTAGGTTTCTTGCACCTCCAAGTGGATCTTCTGCATAACATGTACACAAGGTAGAATCAAATATTTTGCCTACTGTGAAAATGTGGAAATATTGATCCAAGAAAGGTGTGTCAGCTCACAAAAAACTTGAACAACTACAGAATAATGGCTTTGTCACAACATTCAAAAATGGGTGTGGCTGTACTATGGACATGATTATTTGTAAATGCGCCAGTAATGAGAAGATAAAGTAGCAGTGTTACTCAACAGTCACTGGTCATGTCTACTGCTTTACCAGCAATACCAAATAGTTTGCATTCAATGTATTTGGGCTTCAGTGATTAGAAGCGTGCTAGAGAGAATTTCAGCACATGGACAATCTCAGAGTCATATTCATACATTGATAGATGCAGCCAAGCGACTATGCTATTCAGAATCAAACTGACAAACTACATTGTGAGATCCCAAATCTGGTGTTCCACTATTGCGCTACTCCAACTGTGGCTAAGGATTTGAAATGTGCACCAGTAGTTTTTGGAGCTACTGCTTTGTTTTGGTGGTGCCGCTGCTTCCGTGCCAGTTTGAGACGGCATCCTGTGTAAACGAATGTCTTTGTGTGATTCTAGTGAATTTACATCTTCCATTTATCCCTGGTTATCTTTAAACACTGTTTAAAAGGCCTTTAGGAATATGTGATATGGAAACGAATGATACTAAAGATAATGATAGTGATGGTTATGATGGCAGTGTTGGGGTAGAGGAAAAAACTGTTGACAGGGTGATAATCATTACAAAGGAACTGATTTGTGGGATAGAGCATCGTGTTATTCCTGTGTAAAGAATTCAAGAATTGTTCCTGAAAGAAAGACAAAAACATTTAAAACCATTCAAGTTCAAGATATGTTAAATAAAATTACTTCTAAGACAACATCTGACAGAGTCTAATGAGCCTCAATGTTCAACTTTTGGAGTCTCTCTCGCTACACAGGCACATACCCAATCTTCCACTCCAGATTCTGATATTCCTGATGATATTTCATCTGTCTTCATTTGGTGATATGTAATTAGTGAAAATAAATGCAGAAACATATTCCACCTCAAAATGAAGGCTGAGTTAATAAAAACATTTTTTTATTTTTCCATGTTTTTGAGTGTTATAGGTACATTTTATGGCATGTGCCCCAAACTCTGGAAAAACCCTGAATCCAGCTACCTTCAGATCCAAACAGAGTTGGATTTGGGATCCACACCTGTACTGGCAAAATGTAGTGAAGTGTTTAGTTATAGTGGTAACATTTCTTGCAGAGTTCTCAGGTGATCAAAAATTAGGTCTGCACACACTGGTAACTTACCCTGGTCTATTGGAAATGATTATGGAGTATGATGCATTCTTGGCACAGCACATTTAGACTAAAGCTAACAAAGGCAAGGGATGTCTCAACTATTCATCAGCAAGTGTGTATAAAGAGCTAATTCAGATCATGGGCAAAAATGTTGTTATTGATAGAGTTAAAATGTCAAACTTTGTTACTTTTCTTGAGTCAGCAGGGCACAACGGGAAAAGAAATGTGACTCATTTTGACGTATTCAAGGTGTTGGGCTTGGCAAACAGAAATGCTATGGCACAAGTAGCGTGTCTGGTCACTACAAGGACATGCAGGCTAGATAGAATAAGCAATGTGAATGAACTAGCTAAGTATGTGCCTTTCTTCGGACATTCATTGAATCTTGTAGGAAAGGATGCTGCAAATTCATGCAATAAGACTGTACCTTTTTTGACTTTGTACAAACATTACATGTTTTTGTCACTGACTCAACTGGATGGTATAAGAAATTTGAAGAAAAGGCTCTTTCCATTTCAGTGCTGGAGAGACTGAATGACACTTGTTGGTTATCATGCACATGTTTGTCAGGCACTAGTCCGATGGCTAAGAAAATATGGAAATTTTGCTGGAGATGTCAGCAGACAGTCTTAAGACATCAGAATGTCACAGTAATGCATGAGGACTATATGATCAAATAAATGAGTAAACTTGAAAGAGAAATATTGGCAGAATTCTGGAATTTCTTCTTGCAATACTTAGCAGCAAAACTTTGCAGGCATGGAACTCAATTTAAATACTGTGGCTAGTGTTTTGAAGTTACTTTAAGATTTTGTTCAACAACAATATGATAATTTGAAAAAAAATGTTGGTGCCTTTCAGGAATAGAAGAGTATGTTGTGGAACAGCATTGAGTTCATGATTGTAATGTTCATCAGCAGCCACTTGACTGAGGTTATGCAGAAGAAGCTGAGGCAGAGCTGACACCAAAGGAGGCTTTTCATACTAAGGCCTTTTCAACAATGTATTGACAGGCTTTCAGTTTGCCTGAACATTGGCTAGCAGCTCTCAGAAAGTGTGCGATCTGTTTTGATTTTTTATGCACTTTCCAACAGTGGTCCATGATTCCATTAGAATTGATGCAACTAAGTTGTTGGATGACTTCTACAAGCTTGATCAGGATATCAACTTTGGCAATGAGCTAATGCAGTTCCAGTCATTCTTTTCTGCCTTTTTAGGATCAGAAAAAAGAAGACTGTAGCCTGGAACAATTTATGTGCAGTAAAATCCCCGACTTAACAGACCGCCATTCAGTGGACGCTGTCTGGTTCTCCCAACCAAAGTCTGTGTTGAGCTATGCAAACAAATTTTTGCTTGGGCACCTTTTGTACATGTGCATGTAAACGTGTGGATTTAACAGACTCCTGGCATTAATAGACACCCCTTCCCCCCCCTATTAGTCCATTAAATTGAGGTTATATATAATGGTGTACTTAGCAGTGATGTTCAGGTTTCTTTTTCTAACAGAAATTGCTTTGCTCACAATAATAATGATTACTGTTTTGGTGAATGATCTTTTTCAGAATTGAAACTGATCAAGAGCTTGCAATAGATTACTATGACCTAAAACCATCTTACAAATCTTACCATAACCAGTGCTGAATCACACAGTTCATAATCTTGACAACATGGACATTATTTACACATTTGCCAGCCAACAGGCATGCAAGGCATTGCTTGGAAATGAATAGTATACACATTTAAATGTACTGTATTCTTCATATGGGGGTGTGTGGATATGGAATATAAATAAGGGACCCACCCACTGAGGTTTTCCCAGGGCTCAATGTTTTAAATCAGACATCTGTTTAGAATAATGTGTAAAGTGAGTGCATGTGCATACTCAGCAGCAGAGTGCAATTATAAAATTATAATCAAAGATATTGGCATATCTTATTACACAATGATTGTAGGCAGACTTTCAATTAAGTAATTAATGCATTGTCATAAATTAATTAAAAAAAATAACAATGAATTACACCACTTCAAAAACTTTAATTTTTAGTTTATGCTAAAATTATTTTTTTTTGAATATGCACTGCTTAAAATGTAAATTGACTTGAAATTTTGCATATATTCTTGGAAGTTCAATAAAAAGTTGCAAACTAGGATGTGTTTTAGAAATAGACTTGATTTATTTCACAAAAAAAAAATAGTTATGAAACAAACCTTACATTTTAAATATGTAAAAAAAAAACAATCTGCAGGACTTGAAAAATTCTCTAAAGCCTCCTTTGTTTTCTCTAAACCAAACCTGAATTAGAAACAAATGTACATATCTGGGAATTTGAATAATCTGGCATCATTATTCTTGGGTCTTGGAGAAGCTCTGGCTCAAAGACAGACATTGAACAGAACTTCTAGAAAAAAACATCAATAAACTCCCACAAAACTTTTCACTACATTTTTTTTTTTAAATTACCAAGTTTTGACTGGTAAACATTGCTAATACTTTGCATGTCAAAAAAATAACAAATTTTTTTGTTTAAAGGTTTATAGGATGGACACTGAATAGATTCATTATAATCTGTTCTTAAAAGATAAGCTTTTACTATCTTTATTTATTTTATTAGTTTATACCTTGATGATTTCGAAAGTGTATTTTCAGTGTTGAATCATTCAATACCATTTATATTTTTTTAGTTTATATACTTTCTTTACTGAAAGATACCTCATGTATAGAAATTATAGATAATTTTTTTTTACCTACATCATTATTAGGTGTTTTCAAATTAAATGAAAACAGGTTCTCGAAATACCCTTTTAGAATTTTTCAGTGATGCCACCATACATTGATTTTTTTAAAGGTTACCAATATTCAGATTTGGCAAGTTGTTTTTTTGTTCAGAATAAAGATTTATTAGTGGAGTTGAATACATTAAAAAAATTTTTTTTAAGTTTTCAACTCTGAAAACTCTTCAGTTTTAGTTTTTTTCTTTCTCATTAAAACTGCAGAAATTTGAAGTGTTAAATTTTGTTGGAGGACAGAAAGACCAAATGAAATGCAGCAATTTGCTTTAAGTAAATTTTGAAATGTACTCTTATTTATGTGTATTTATTGTAATTTATAATTTGGAGGTAACATTGTAATTTGGAAAATGAATATAATTAAACAAAACACCAAGATCTAGCTTTGATGAATTTATTTATAGGAATATGTAAGTAATTTAAGCTTCTCTAATTTTGTTGTAATATTAGTTTTTTATTAATTTTTTTCTAATACTGCTTTCATTGGATAATTTTTAGTTTGAGACTTTCTTGATTTTCCATTCTATTTTTGTCATATTGCTTTGATAAAGCTGGAAATAGTCAGTGAAAGCTCAGCTTTTCCCCTGTAAATTAAACCTTTTTATTCCAATTCAAAAGATTATATCATAATTTAAAGTTTTTGCAGATAATTCTCTTCAATGAGTTGCATAAATGAAGAATGATTCTTAATCATAAATTAAGGTCTTCTGTAGCAGCAAATTTTAAAATCTGGTTTGTGTGCAGTAATTACAATGTTTTGATGATTGTGACAGTCAGTTCTATTCCTTACCAAACTTGATACTAGTTGTTTGTCAGAAGTTTAGATTATTTAGTTATGAATGAAAGTGAATTATAAATGAAGTTCTAACTGGAAAATCTGGCTAGGCATGTGCATGCTCTTGCTAAAATTGATATTTCCTAGTGTTGAACAAATATATTTTAAATTTATTTGCATAAATACCCATTACACTATCTTTATTTTGAATATTTAAAAAATCTTTAGTTTTTTTTTTTATGATTGACAATTTTCATATGTAAAAGGTCAAAATTGAATTATTTGTGAACCCTTTGTTCTGATATGCATAGAATACAATATACTATTTCCTTAAAACACTGAAACAGAATTTGTAATTAGCTCTTAAGAATGTAACTTCACTTGTGAATTATAATTTAGTTAATATACATAATTAAAATTTTACTTACAGTATATTGTTGTTTTTGTTTACACTTTTATTTGTTAAAACTGTAAAGATAATTTAAATGTTAAACATTTAATTGTTTTAAAACTAGAAAACTGCATTAATAATTGTTTTCCATTTCATTCTGCATTGTCATAGGGGAAGTTCTGTGAGCAAATTCAGTTCAGTTTTCAATAAACTTTCTGGTGGTTTCTCTCAGGCTATATTTCTCATTAGTCTGTACTTGCAAAGACATAAAATACTGAAAACCAAGACAAGCTATTGCTATAGAAGAGCTCATAAAATATCTCCACATTCTCATTTCTTCATATTCAGTTTTCTGCAAGACTGTCTTAAATATTCTTAAAGCAGCACAATTGAGTTTTATTGACAAAGGAAACCCTTGTTTTTGAAGATATTAAATAAAAGGAAAATTCAATATTTGTTTTAATAGTCTTAGAATATCGAATATCATTTTATTTTCAGGGTACAATTCATGTAGCCTTTCCTTCCATGTAGTCATTCTGAAGTTTGTTAACATTTGTCTTTTAAAAATTTCTGTTTGTGGTTATCTTGTCATATCAAAGTGGCTGGGTGTTGACTTTTTGTATTGCAAAAACACATTTTTCATCTATGCTATCATTAACTATTTAGAGTCAGACAATATTAGAATATTAGTTTTATTACCACTGCCAGGTTGAAGTTTGCATTTTTCTTTTTTTTGTGTGTTAGAGTTTTAGGGAGAACATGGTGCTTATTTGTGGATGTCTGTACTGACATTTAAAATGATAGAGTTACTGCTAACTTTGCTTCAATGTGAAATTTTGAACAAAAAAAAACAAACTAAAATTAAACTTTCTATAGTATAAACAAAAACTAATTCATGACAACTTTGGTTTTGGAGTTAAGTAATTTTTAGGGAAGATTGAAATTCTTATTTTATTTAACAGCGACTATGCTAAATAGAAAATGCTCTTGTGCTATTTAGTCTAGTCGAAAATAGTACATAAACAATCACAAATATATATATATAAATAAACTTTATACTCTTAATCTTGAATATCTTGCCATAAGGTACAAACAATCGTATTTCCTTAGGCTGGGACGCTCAACTGACCACATTGCTCGCTACAAACATTTATTTCAGATGTTAAAATATTTTTTTCTCTATTTCTTTCAGCTAAACAAAACAGTTTCTACTGGTAGTGGCTTTTATTTATTTATTTTTTAAAAAAAATTTATTATAGAATATTCCTCAAAAAAATGATTTTCATTTAAATAACCTGCACATTTCCTGCAATAAACAATTCTTTATTTTGTCAAAACAGTAACAGTAAAAATAATTTGTGTAAAAATTGTCATAATTAATCAACTTCATTATCTTCTGTGGATCATCAATAACAGTTTCATTTTATTCCATCTGATCATTTTCTTTCTCATTCTTAGTATATACCTGCAAGTTCTCAACATTCTTCAGAAAAATTTTAGCTGTCCGTTCATCAGATCATTTCTCTGTTTAGTACAGCGTTGACCAGCCTGCCTGGAAACAAGTTATCTGGTCATTTCTGGACATGTCTGGAGTGTGTGTATGAGATTCAGCAGTGATTGAAATTGTTGAAAATCATGTTATCAAATTCTTTTTGTTCATTAGAGATTCATGAGCAGTATCTCTCATGAAGGTGGACATACATTTTATCAACATGTACTTGTTTTCTTCCACTAGTCATCATATCTAGTTGTAGTCTTGGACTTAAAAGACTTGCTATAGCTGATATCAGGAGATTGAACAAACTTTGTGCATAAGAATGACTGCAGTATGAACTTCCATCTCTGACAACCTTTCCTTGATCCTAGAAGCTATATGAGATAAACAAGCAACCCCGATAAGGAGTCAGCAATGAAAACTAAAACTACCAAATGTGCCATTAACCTTATCAGAATAAGTGACCATAACTTCCTCATCCAATCAGTTGTTGTTGTTGTAGGTGATAACTAGATCCAAAAATATTTTTGCAACTCCGGAAGTGATTGGATTCATTTTAAGACCACAAATGGGTTTAATTTTTTCTTAACAGCCTGCTAAGCTAAGAATTTTTACATCATATTTTTTCATGGTCTGTCATCTTGATACTTTTCTTCTCAACCATGGTGGCTCCAAACATTTTAAACCAGACATTTGCTTTGTCATGACCATATATTTTATGCAATGGGTACCTATGATAAGCCCACAGATGACTGGTGTAGGTATTAAAGTTACTGATCTTTAGATTATAGTCACTTGTAAATTTCTGCGCAGTGTTAATGTAATGGTAAAGAGTGAAACAGTTTCTTTTGACAAATTTTTCTGCTCAACTATAATTGATCTTAAACTTAGTTCATTGTCCACTAATTTCATCTGATTTAAATATTTTGAATGGCTTCTTAGTTTTCTTTTGGATTTGTTGATGGGTGATTAGAGATTTCTTAAAATCCAATTTTCCTTTGTATAAATCACCATGGCAGCTTCTAGTTTGCAGATTTGATTTCTTCCATCACATTCCACACTCATGTTTTGCTTCTACCAGTAAGTTTGAGGCTCCTCTCCTTGTTTTCACCAGTTTCTAAATTGCTCCTCATCAATTGTGAACTTTTTTTTGTTGTTGCT
Source organism: Nautilus pompilius (assembly GCA_018389105.1). Classification (NCBI taxonomy): domain Eukaryota; kingdom Metazoa; phylum Mollusca; class Cephalopoda; order Nautilida; family Nautilidae; genus Nautilus; species Nautilus pompilius. Next base: position 2,615,637 of record JACATO010000311.1, on the reverse strand, counting down.
TCATTGGTAGTAGTCATTCTAAACTTTGATCTGTAACTACTCATACACGAATGCAATAAAACTGATAGATTAAACGAACAGGTCCTGACTTGGTGCTATAGTGAATAGCCAATGACATTTGCAAAATTTTCTACATTTTGATGTTACTTCATTTGGATAAACCTCATGGTATAAATAATAAAAAAAAAAAAATTATCAAAAATTTTTCAAAATATGGTTTTGAAGTGTATTTTTGTTTGATTGTTTGTCACAGAATTGCAAACATTGCTGTGGATGTATTTGTTGTTTTCCTTTAGTTATTTATTTTTTCACTCACATCTTTGAGAATTTTTGTGCATATATTTGAACTTACAATTCTTTATTGCTGCTACTTTGATAGAATATAGGTAAAGGAACTAATAAATAATAAAAAAAAAACTCTTTTGTAGTCTTTAGTTCAGGTGAGATAAATTAGTTTGTCACCTAGATTAGTGCTTGAAATACTTTGTGTCCAGATTTGTAACTGATTGGCACACTAGAATTAATTAATTCCTGGTGAAAGCTTTAATTAATTAATTCTTTTGTGGTTTAGTTTCATTGCAGAATATTTTGAACTAGAGCTAATCTCACATAAAACTGACTTACCTGAGCACCTGATCTATATACCTTTTAGCTGTTTTTATTGCTACAGCTATCTACTTAATCAATAAATTCATTATAGGGGGTTGCTCTTAAATTAAATATTAGCTCCAATATAAAAAGCATTGAAGGTACAAAATTTAAAAAGTTGCTGATTAGCTGTAGATCAGATGAATGAAAACTAGTTCAAGAATCTTTTAGATGGATAGTTATTATGTAGTGCAGTTGTGGTTTTTTTAATACTATTTCGAAAGGAGATTCAAATGCACAAACAAATGAAACTATAAACTTATGGTAAATCTGTACAAGTCATTAAAATAAATGGCTTTTCTGCATGAAATTATCTAAAATTTAGATAAGGAAAATCAATTGTGAATAACTCTCCAATTAAAAGGAAAAAAGAAAACAATGAAACACTGAAAAGCAATGCAGTTTGTCTGTTAATTAAGTTAAAATGATTAAACTATGATTAAAGAAACATTTGTGCCGTTGTATAATAAAAATATGGAGCCCCAAAATCACTACAATATTGGAGATGGTTTTACATCAGAATTATTATATTGAGTTAACCATCTACATTATTCAGATGAATTAAAAAATAATATGCTTTGGTTTATTTTGTGAGATGGATGTTTAAAATTGTTATTTGTGCTTTTCAGTGCATAGATACACATTTTTTAGTTAACAGAAAATGTAAAAGAGGAAAAAAGTAGCACACAATTATGATTTAACTAAATGAGACATTTTTACTAATTTGATTTTAATTTTTAAAAAATTCTTGAAGAGGAGAAAAATAAATAGGAAGGGAAATAAAATAAAATAGCAACACTTTCAGTGTTAGAACTAATGTTAATCATAAAGCACATTGATAAATGCCTTTGCTTTTGCCAGGCATAATGGTAGCTTTCCCCTGTAATAGGTAAACTGAATGAAGCAAACATGTTTTTTGTTTTATATTTCTCTCTTAATTTATAAAACTAGAGAAATACCATTGTAGTGTTTTGTAATTTCTTGTAAATTTAGTATTCTTTTTTATAATCCATATGTCTGTTAGTAATAAGTTTCATGCTAAAATGTCCATTTTTATTTTATGCTGTTTTGTATACTTTCAACAGTCAATTAAAATCTACCTAAGAATTTTGCATATTACATTATTGTTTCATTATCAGTAATAGACTGGGGCATTTGCTTCATTTGAAGAATGTAAATTCCTACCCTTGAGAACTTGCATGAGTTTAAACTATAGTTCTGCATAGATTGTAAAATCTGTCTAGGGATTGAAATCATTCCTAGACATCTATCATGGCATAAAGATTCAGCCTTGCTAAACCATATGGCATGTATAGAACAAGTTTTGCCGTGATGATATCAGGATTCTTGTTAGGTTTTTTTTTATGGAGTCATGATTGAAGATAATGCAATTCGTGTTTGTTTACCATCAAAAATCAAATCAAAATATGAGTAAAATGATTTTGCTGCTTTACGTACATTTTGAATTTTTTGTAATATTATTATCTTACATTTATTCTGTATCACTCTATATACTGGTAATTTCATTTTATACTTTATTTTTTTAGTACTCTTATTCTAATATCTCTTCATTATTCAATTTTTGATTCCTCGGTTGACTTCTGTTCATACTATATCTAGTTTTTAAGTTTATTTACTTCTGACTTGACTTAAATTTTAAAAAATGTTGAAATTCTACCTTGGTTAGTATTCCCCTAGTTGGTGGCAAAACATCTTAGTTTGTGTGTTACACAATGTGCCTTAGTAACAGATAAGAAATGAAGTCAGTTCACTTTAGATTGTAGATTAAGCCAAAAGGGAATAAACTACATATTTTGTTCACATATGCTGTTAAAGAGGTCTTGTTTAACTAAGAGGTAAGGCTGCCAGGGGCCCAGTGATTGAACTACTGGATTGCCAGAGATGAGGACCAGAGTTTGATTTCGGGTCATGGTTGGCATACTTCCCTGTCATGGTTTATTTTTGCTTTTCTTTATCAGCTGATCATGTGAGTTTTCTCCTACATCTAAAAATGAAAGTAGGGACTTCTCTGCCAAAGTTGGAAGTGCTGGACTCTGCATGACATAGGATAGGCAATGCTCTTTGGTGGATAACAATGGCACTAAGATTTTTCACCATTGTTGTTTCTACTGCAGAGAGGTTATCTGTTATAGAGATTAGTGTACAGCACTACCTATACTTCTTTGAAATCATTTTCTCATTATATCAAATGAGAAAGTTTGTCCATTATTGAAGTTGCTCTTTTAAGGAATTCTAGAAATATAGTATGAAACTGAAAGAAAATACAAACTAATTGAGATTGCCAGACAATTTGCTTTTTGAAATATAGTATATTTTAAAAGATATTTAATTTGTCTGAGTTGACTTTAACACAGAAGTAAATTAACCACATCTGTGTTTCATAGGTTTTTGTTCAACTTAGATTTATTAATAGCTCAAACACTCTAGTAGTTAGTTATTTTTTAAATCTTAGATTAACATGTATAATTTTTGCAAAGTTCTTATTTCTGTACTGAAGCTTATACCATTAATAAAGTATAAATAGGATTAATCATTAAGTTGATCATAACAATGATTTAAATGTGTGCATTGTGGCTTAACTTTTTGTAACCCATAGTATTGTGACTAATTATCAATTTTGCCAATAATTATCTGCTTATAAGATTATGGTATGTGAATAATCCTAATTATTCTAAAGCTCAATTTTTTTTCCAGACCCATTCTACTTTTACCAAACTTAGAACAGGTTTCAAATTTCCTTTTTTGTCTAATATAACATGCTCTTCTTTTAGAATAATTGTTAATCATGATGGTTTTTCTTCAAAAGATAATTAATGTTGTTCCATTTGATGTTACTTACAGAAATGATTTTTGTTTTTCATTAGCTTTAATTTTTTCATTTATTTATTTTACTTGCATAATGGGTATTCAAATTAGTAATGCTGTTCCACTTCAGATATTACAATTGTACAGTTTCTGTATCACTGCCTTAGCAGAGTATGATTTATATTTATTCAGAAGACAGTTTTGTTTACATTTAGTCTCATTATCATGTACCTTACATTTGTGGTGCTACTATGAGTTAAAGAAAATATGTCAGAAAGCCATAGAAGCCATTGTTTTCTGTACTAGACATGATAGCTGGTATAGTATGAGAACTTGACACTTTAGTGAGAAGGAAGATGCACAGTATGGTTGCATTCCCATTTAAAAAGAATTAACAAATTATTTTCACAGCTTACAATGTTAGCAATATCTTGTCTATAATAATGAAAATGCAAGAAGCAACATTGTTTTTGTTTGACTGATAAGAATATAATTTGTAAAATGATTTTGGAATAGTTAAAAAAAATTTTGAATGCATTATTGGTTAATTTTACTCAAAGGATACAGATTTAATTATATCTCCAGAGTATAGCCGACATGTTTCTTGTTAGGTGATTTATTATTTGTCCTGTATTATCATCATTTCTTTGAAAGAAAATTGTTGTAGAGTGCTGTTTTAGCTTCTTAGTGAATGTATGAAAGTCAGTCATGTAATTTTCATATTGTAAATAGGCAGAGCAATTTGAAAGTGGTTTTTTTTTTATGAAGCACATTTTTAATAACAATTTTATTTGCTAAACATTCTGATATTGTAACTTATTGTATGCTTAAATGAGTTAGATCATTGTTCTTTATTTACATTACTTAACTTTCATTTTATATATTTCTCTCCAGTCTGTATAGAATTGGTATGCTTTGCATTTGATGATATGATTTTTACCTTTCTTGTCATGCATAAACATCAATGCTATAGCCAAATAGTTCAACTATTTATTTTTAAAACTAACAAAACATCTATACACTTAAATTAAGTTATTTAATAAAAAAAAATAAATGAAGAATTTAATGAAAGTTTTAAAATGAATGTTAATAGTGATGATGCTAAAGTGGACTAACATTTATTCTATTATGTCCTCAGTGGGGAGAAAAACGTTTTTCAGATACGCTTTTATTTTATTTTGGGAACATTTACCATACTTGTTCAACTAATAACGATATTCTAAGCTTTTCATTTTTGTATTTTCCTAATTCACAGAAGTAATGTGTATTTATGTAAATGAAATTAAGAAGCTTACATCATCAAAATAATTGTTGTATTGATCTGTTTCATAAATTATTTGGTTATTTTGTATTTGCTGATCTTTATAGGATAATACATCTTAGAAATTGATTTTAAAATGTTAAAACACAGGTTTGGAATCTTAGTTTTATTCAGCGTGTGTGTGTGCATGATGAGAAATCTATTAGGGAGGATTTGGCTTTTTCTCTTATGAGAGTAGTTTCATGCAGACTATTTAACATATCTTTTTTTTTTTTTTTTTTTGCAAGTACTTGATTGTCATTTAACCAGAAAAGTTCAGTTCTTATTCAGTAGATGCATAACAATGTCCTTCTTGCATTTATGCAAGTCCATTCCCCTTCAGAAAATGTTAGCTACACAGGATCAATATGATTACATCATATATTTTTATTTTTAGATAATAAATAGAAAGATTAAAGAATTAACATTTTATATGTTAGCTTTATACTTAAAAGAACATGAAAATAACATTGGCATCTCCCCCATTTTTAAGGTTTTTGCTTTTAAATGAAATCCCCTTTTCTCAGCTTGTATAGATTCTTTATTGTAATACTTTTTAAATATTCACTATGATTAGGCTTCTTTCACTTTGAAGACCTGGGATTTATGACTGAATTAATGACTTCACAAAATAATAATATGGTAATCGTAGATATTCAATCTTCTCCTGGCTCTCTCTCTCTCTCTCTAGAGATTTATTTGGAAACTTGGTTTGAAAGAGTTAAGAACAAAATAGTAGTTTTATATTTAAAAAAAAGAAATTAAATACTTTTAAATTTTGGATTGCTGTTAAAAATTAAACAAGTCAATTTGTTAGCTTTTCTTTTTAGTACTGGAAAGTAGGTTTATAGGTCATGTATGTAGCAGTATAGATATTCCAGAACATCTGCTAAGACTCATCTTCTCACTCTGCTTCTTCACTATTTTGAACCCCCCCCCACACCAAACCCCTGCTGCTGCTAGGGGCTAGGCAGACCTGTGTAAACTGATATTGTCATGCACTAATGCTAGTCCCCTGTCCATATTTTTCCTTTTCTCTCTGGACACAAACAAATTTCCACATTTACCTGGAGCAGCTGATGGGAAGAAACAGATAAGGATAAGTTGAAGTGGTTAACCAATAAACCCACCATCCACTTTAGATTGGAATATTAAAAACAAAAGTTACCTGCTAAAATATTACTCTTTTTCTAGATAGGGATTTTTAATATTCTAAAATTCCTATGTCCCAATTTCTGACCTCTGCTATATATGAATTGGAGAGAGAGAAAAAAAATAAAACTTGGTTGCAGTGGTCTGAAAGTGAAAAAAACGTAGTGCAGAAAAATGTTTGGAAAATCTTAGTTTAAATCAAAAAGTTTTTTGTTTTTTTTGTTTTTTTGTATTAATCTCCATCTTTTTAATGTACAGAAATGTACTTTCAAATTGTCAGCTTTATATGATGTAATTAAAATACTTGGAAAAACTACTGTGAACTGTGAATGGATTTTGTCTTTGATGTGAAAGCATCTCTGGTCAGTTTTTTTTTTTTTTTACTTAACTGAAGTAACTAATGATTGATAGTGCATCATGATGTTAGGTGATTCTGACAGTAATGAAAATAAAATATGACTTTTTTTAAAAACTCTGCTGAATTTCAACCATACTTTACTACCAGTAGTTAAAATAAATATTTACAGTTTGGTTTCTAACACTAGCTATTTCTGTAAGAAATTGCAGTGTACTATTGTATCTTTTCTAATATGATATTTTAGACTTTCAAGGGTTTTTGTGGCAGAACTTCTTAATGGGTAGTTTTATAGTAAGAACGTGATCCTTGTTAGTTTTAATTTTCTAAATTACATGTTGTTGGATAATGCCATTGTCTCTCTCTCATTTATTTACATTTTTTAAGAGAAATTTTCCAACCGTTTATTTTCAATAAAATTTACTAGTTTATTTTACTTGCTGTTTGTCTCCCTAAAACAAAAATCCTATTAATATGATGATGATCTTAATAAAACCAGGTTGAAATGGATGAAAGTGAAAATGTTGATGCTGTTGCTGTTTTATTGATTTGTACTTTGGTGTGGTCTGCTGGTACCAGGTGGTAGAAGCCAGATGTGTAGCCATCAGGCACAACTACTGGTGGCAACCATGGTCTGGAAATAGCTCTAGTACGATATTCAGATTATTAGTGGCAACTGAAAGATTCTTGTTAAATAGAACTGCATTTGGTTTTGTTACATGCCAAACTGCTAACAATTTTTTTTTATTATTTTTTTGAGATTTGAGGACAGTTTAGGTTATCTGGATTCTGGTTTTCAGCTTACTTCCCATGCTTACTATCAAAGTTACAATGAAGATATAAAAGCACATGTAATTAGTTATTGCACAAGCTTTGCTTTTAGACTTCAATTTTCTTTCTTTCTTAAAGGTAAATGACAAACTATGTCACTAATTTTGCCTTGGAGAGGGGAGTATTTAATGAGTCAATTAGATTACCATGATATCCATCACTAGGTAATTTTAGCTCCATGCCAGTTTTACTTCTAGAACTAGTTATTTTCTACTAATTAATAGTTAGTATTTACTATTTTATCCTGGAAACAAGATCTCACTTATTATTAAGAAAATCTGCTTACATTGTGTTACTTCTCACTACATGAGGGCAGACCTAAAATAGTTTCAGGATGTTTTTTGGTTTTGTTGCAGTTTTAAATATGAAGTCCAAGAAGCATTGATGATTTTGATATATCTGCATTTCATATGGATTTTCTTGTCTTTTATGAAAATCTGACAGCAACAGATTTTCTAAATATTATTATAAGAATACAGAAATAGCAATAAATATTGGTACATGTTAGCAATATTTATGATCATCCTTGTCATGTGGGACTGACTGTAAATTAAAAAGAAACTATTTTTTAGTAAATTTGACTTAGTGCTTAGATTTTTATACAAACGTAATTAATAAATTTTAAAAAAAAGGAAAATAATTCAATAATTACAAAATTTGGAAAATAAACCAGAAATAATTATTAAGCATTTGTTTTGTGGGACTACTGGTCTTTTTATTAAGCATTTTCTTCTTTTCCTATACACCTGCATGTTTTGGTATTAATTTCATTTTATATTTTTTAAATTGGGTGTGACAATAAATTACCACCCCCAAACAAATGCTTTAAAGCAGCATTGAGAAGTCTGTGTTTTAACATTTATGCTAGTAAAAGTATGAGTAAAAAATTCTTACTAGCATGATTGACCATTGCTAACATGAAAGCACTAGGTTGCATGTGTGGGAGACTAATTATGGGCACCTGACTGTCACTGACATGAAAACTCAGCAGTATCTGAGGGTGACTGACCACCTTTGATGTAAAAATTGTGAAGACCAGACAAAGGTTTATTTGATCAAGAATTAATATATGATGAGAATTGACCTAAAATTATTTTTATCTATTGTTTTTGATGAGGCATTATGTTCAGTGTACATGTACTTTGTTTTATAAATTATTTAAAGTAATATAAATGAATAATTCAGAAAATAAATACTAAAAGTTTTCCAAACTAGAATGTATGATGTAGGTACTACAGCTATAATAATGTTTGCTCATTTAAACAGCAGTAAGAGAGTACCTGTAATAATTTTTAGACTTTTAAACAGCAAAAAAAAAAAAAAAGGATGGATTGACTATATAATTTTCATTGCAGGAAGTCAGCTTTCATAATTTTATTTTATTGGAACACTCTTAATTTTCAGCAGAGAAGGGCATTTCAGATTCTGTGGTCTTGCTTTAACTAACAGTTGCTGTAATTCGTTAAATAATATTGAAGATTTTCAAGTCTGCCTTTGCATGCATATTTTTCCAATCTGAATATTTCAATTTACTGGTCTGAATCCATGACTTAAGAATTTCCAGATTTTTTTCTTTTGTTCTCGAATATCTTCTGAGAAGATTTGAAGATTCTTTGTATAACATGACCACTGCAAACTTATTCTCATGATGTCATACTAACTACTTAGTGAAACTTTGAAATTCAGAAATGTGTTTGTGTTGTATGAAGTTTTCTCTTTGGCAACATTGAAGGTGAATAGACAGAAGTAATGTTTTATTAACTGTCTCCTAAAATTAGATAATAAAAATCTAAAAAAATAAGACCTGTATATGTGATAATTGTATTAACATGGTTCATAAGAATAAAATTGAATCCTTATAATGGGTACCAGATAATTTAGTTAAAGAAAAAAAAAAGGTATAAAGGTATATCACCAAATAGTTTTGTTTTTGTCTTTACCAGAGAGAGCACTTTTTTTTTTAAATCAACAATTTAAAGATTACTGATGCTGAAATAACAAGAAAATTAGATGTAGAAATAATTAGAAAAAATATGAGTTTCTGATGGCATCAGTTTTGGAATTCTAAAACCTGTATGAGATGAAATTATCTACTTCCTTATTAAGAAATTTAATTAGCCTCTTATATGGTAAAGTGCTATTGGATTGGAAGATTGCTAATGTTGCACCCATTTTTAAGAAAGTTCATAAAAGTAATATATACTAGCTAGTTTCACAAGCATAGTTGCTAAATTTTAAAATCAGTCATTAAAGATAAAAATTGATTATTTGGATTATGTGATGTTCATTTCTTAGTAGTCTAAAAATTTTTAATGATTTGAGTAAGAATTTTGATGAGAGTAAAATAATCAATATCATTTAGCTAGGCTTTAGTGAAGAGTTTGATGCATTTTTTCCATTGGTGATTAATTGAAAAAAAATGAAAGGTATTGGGAATTTAATGCTTTAGTAATCAAATTATTTATGAAACAATAACAGTTTAAGATGGGACCACATCTCCACTAAAATGTATTACAAGTGAAGTTCCTTATGGCTCTGTTTTTGATTTCACACAGATGACATTGATATTAGATTAGTGAGGAGTAATATTCAGTATAACTAAAATGGGATTTGTTATATCAAAGTTTTAAGTTTGCATAGGTTTATTTAAAGAGAACTATTCAAATTAAGACATTGGATGTTCTAACTTTTGCTTGTCCTCAATAGGAATATACAATCCAGGTATTGTGTCCTTAAAAATGCTGATATATTGAAAGACATATAAAAAAAAAAAAAAAATTGAATGAAGAATTTTAGTTATTCTGAGTGTTTAGGCAAAAATTTAATCTCCTTGATTTTGCATATTGAAAACTTATAAAAAGATGCTATTTAAGGCTTCCTGTAAGTAACTATATATTGCACTGGTAGTTTGCCTAGAATGATATATTTATACAATTTCAAAATGGTTACCTATTAGTAAGTTTAAATTTCTTGTTTTCTGCTGGCTTGGAAATTTAGGCATGGAAATTATATTACAGCATTAATATTAACTTCCAAAAAGCATTTTGCTAATTGTGAAGGATTTTAACATAGCTCTTTTTGTGATGAGTGTAAAACATTTTTGTATCTTCATGTTTGGCTGTTTTGTGAAATATTATCAGCAGACAGGACTTGCTCAGTGTTTGGCACTATCAGTCACCTCAAATGGCCATTTGGCTATGCAGTTCTTTGTATAAATAGCCAAATAGCAACTTTTTTTTTTTTTTCATCTTGGCGACTTGCCGAAAGAACACTCTACTTGCAATCTGATAATGTAGAGTACATGTGCTTTGTCTGCTACAGTGGCAACCATCATTTGATCTTGTACTGCATGATGTCTCACTTGAGTTAACATAACTACTTGCTTTGAAAAAAAAAAGGTGAGGCTACAGATGGAACAAATGTATTTTTTGTTTTTTGGTACCAAATCTTTGATTCTTGAGTCAACATATTCCCACCAAGAATTGGAAGAAACCTATAGTAGAGTGGACAAAACAAGTAAAGAATAGGAAACAGTAATCTATGAACCATAAGAATTTTATAAAGGTTAAAATGCAATGAGGATAAGCATTTTTATTTGCTACAGCAAAACACTTATGTTGGCCAGATATAACAAGTTTGTTTGAGTATGCCAGTCTTGCTAGGTTTAAAAGAAAAAGGAATAATTTTTCAATATATTTTCTGGCTTTAATGTAATGGATTAGTCATATTTTGTTGACAAGTACAGCTGCTAGACAGATAATTTTGTTATATATAGTTTATACAATAGTATACTTTAAAAAGTAAGCTTAGTTTACAATGGATGATGAAACTCAGTGCTACATTGAACTGCTACTGTTTTATTTAATAATTGTTATTACCAATGATTGAAAATCTAACCATTCAAAACTCTAAGGGTTTGTTCGTTTCTTTGCTTTTTTTTTTTTTTTCTCTTTAAAATAAGAAATTAAAGAGTGGTAGAGTAAATTTTATGGATGAAAATTTATTTATGCAATGATGATTGGGAAAAGTAATGTTAGAATTAAATTATATCTTACAAAGTAAAATATAAGGTTAGCATCATTTTTCAAAATAATTACCTACATTTACATGCTAAGTCCATTATCTGATAAGGGCTTATACATTTGCAGTTTAAGCAGTAACTGCATTATTTAACTATTTTGTGCTCAAAAGGTCAACTTTACACACTCTTTAACAGGGCCTGAGATCATCAACTATGTATGCACTTGCAGTAGCTGCCTGTCAAGCATTTGAAATAGTCTTTCATTCATGTAATAGTGTTTGATTTTTTTTTTTATGATAGTTTGGGGAAATGGTGCTTGCCAATTGCATTTTCTTATTTGCTTGTAAATGCCTTAACTAATTCCTATCTTTTTCCTTTCCATTCATAGCATTTTTCACTCCCTCCAACACTTACAGACATACAGTAGTCCTAACAAATACATTACACAGGTTTCCACTATGACTGACCTCGTAAACTTGTTGCACTACCTGTGATAGCTAACTACTGCAGCAATCAAAGTTTACATACCTGAAATTGTGACACCTGAGATTTTTTAGCTCATTATTTTATCAACCTTTCTAAAATATAAAGAAAATAAAATATTTCTTGAAACACATTTTACATGTGGTTAAGTTTGTGATAAACAAAACTAAATTATTTTCATTTGTAAAAAATTCAATGGAATGTATGAACATAGCTTCTGTTTGATTTGTAATTGTTTCAGTTTGATATTTTGGTGGTTATGAGTTGGAGAATGGAATGTTTTTTGTTTGTTTTTTTTTTTTGCTCCTTGCACATTGCAGTCTATCTGAAAAAATTATGGAACTTTTTTAAATATTAAATTAAATTTGATAGAAGAGCAAATTTAATTGTAGGCTTCAATTAAAAAAAATTAAGAAAAGACTTAATAAAAATTAACCATTTCAGTTGTGTATTAAGCTGGAAAAATAATATTGCTAAGCAAGAATAAACAACAATTTAGATGACTTAAAATGGTGAAATTGTTAAGGTGGCACTAGTAGTATGAGAAATCCATTAATATTACAATGTTACTTCTGGCCAACAACTATATTTGTCACTGTCAATGCAATGCCCTTGTTGTGTATGGACAATAATTTTCAAGAATACATCAATATATGGAAAAGAGCTTTTTAGTCTCATGTGCTAGTTTAAATCAATATTTAAAATTATTTTACTTCATAGATCTATAGAAATCAAAGAATAATGTCAGTTGATTTTTGCAAACTGACAAGAGTAAAGTAGAATTGAAAATTTTTATACTGATACTTTAATATTTTTTCATATATGATTATAGATAATACCATTCAAATAAGAGATTAAAACACTCATACATCTCACTAAAGACTATTGAATTTTTAAATAACACTGTCAAAATGTAACTATTAACATTTTATGGAGATGCTGATTATTTTAAAAAAAAAATTGTGGAGACAGTGACACTGTTTGGCAGCATATTTTGTGTAAAGGTAAGTAAAAGTTCCACATCAGAATGCTAGAGAACTTTTGTCAAGGTATTCCTAAATTTAAAAGTAATATAAAATTATTATATTGAGTAGTTCAGTATCACCAACAATATTTAAAAACAAAAAAGGTCTAATATCAGAGCTCTAGGGTGCAGTCACTTGTGTATTATTTTTAAGGAAAAATCAAATTTGATGCTGTTGCTCTTTGACTGATATATAATTTCAACCATATGGAATGTTTCTATAAAATGGAATTAAGTTATATGGAATTTTTAGTAAATTTTAGATAATGATCTCATTGTCATTTAGACTATATCAGATGTAGTTGAAATGTAAATCTTTAGGTATTATAGTTGCTTGCTATTGAGAGTTTCACATGATCAAATATAGCTACCAGTAGGAAGCCCAAATTGTATTTCCAGATATTTTGTACTAGTTTGAAATAGCCCAAAACAAAAGTATACATACTGGAATCCAGCAAATTTTGAAGCCTATAATCTACTTTATATGTCCTGACAATTTTAACTTTCTATTATAGAAACTTTCCAACTTTTGTTCATTTTAAGGTCATAAGTGCAAATTTGTGAATCTACCTGACAAAAGTGAAATGTGTTATAAATTACACACAACAATATAATACTTTAAGTTTACCAGTTCAGAATCCTTCAACTGCATATATTTTTTTCTCCTGTTGTTACTGTTGATTTTATTTCACTGCTTGTTTGTGGTGTTGACATTTTTGTGTTCTTCTAAGGCTTCAGAAGATGCTGTTTTGGTTCTTCATATCCTTGCTTTGTCAGTAAATTTTAAGAACTTCACTCATTCATTTTTTTTCCAGGTCTAGCTTTCTTCTGTAGATTACACTCACAGATGATCCTGCATCATTGAAGACACCATGCTGCTTTGCTTACAGTTATCTCTAGTTCCTGCTAAACAAACTGTGGTGTTTCTCTGTCTGAATCATCACCTTTAGCTGACCTGTGTGCCATCTTTGCAGCTCAGCAACTAACCAGGAACCATGAAACAATAGTCATATAATTTTCTTCAGTTGTCCTGATTCTCAATTTCATTTTGGTACTATTCAGTAGGTTCACATTTGATAATTTATTTTTAAAGTTTCAATTTGTAAAGTAAATGATCTGTAATTACTATATCTACAATTACTTTTATCTTCCTTAAAATTGGCTGTAACATTGGCATCTTTTTAGTCTAATAGTCACCATGTTTTTGTTGGTTCTTTTTATTAAACATGCAGCTGTATTCATCAAAGAAGTTCTCAAAATGTTATTAATTCTAATTCATTTGGGACATAGAAAAATATTCTGACTTCAATTTATCAATTTTTCTGTTTAAACCTGTTTCATGCAATCATGGGTTTATCGGTGGTAAAATTTTAGCTTTTATGTGAGAGCTATCTTAGTCTTCAGTAAAAATACTAAGTAAACTTATCAGATAGACCTTGTGTTCAGCTCTTGTCCCCTTTAAGGACACCAACTTCCAGTTGATATCCTATAAGCGGCAGACCAACTCCTGCTGGCCACTTTTTAAAAATTAAAAAAAAAAAACTTTATTTTACTATAGCCATTTGGTGTCATGTTCTAATGACTCAAGATGTTAAGGTCTCTCATTTATGGTCTTTCATTGGTGGGAGTATTGGGAAGTATTTTTTTTAACTTTAGGCTACCTACATATCTGTTGAGAACCTGCCAGGCCATGCCTATCAGTTTTGTTGATCCATTGAGGAGTAGTAGTGTTGTATATCTAAGTCCTTGGTTAAAATTCCTGGTCCATCACAATCAGGAGATCTCTGACACTGATCTTTTTTGATTCATTGCTAATGTCTTGTCCAACCTGATTATAAAATGAGAGTAACAGAGCTACTTTTCCACCTGGTGAATGGAATAGAAAATTGGTAATCTGATATCCAACAGAAGAATTTGTTTGTGGTTTTTCCACCAACACCTTTTTTTTTTTTTCAACAGTTTTCATTTAGTCCAGTGTTTTGCACCACCTTTTTTTGTTATCAGAGGCAGTTCCAGGGCTGGTCTCTGTTGATGATTTTTTACAAACACCAATTAAATAACACATATAGTCAAAATATTTCCCAATTTAGGTGAGGACTAGACCTCTTATGGTTTTATTTATGTATTAATGTTTTATTCATGTGCTGATCTTGAACATAACTAAGGAAATAAAAAAAAAAAACAACAACAAACAAACAGTTTCTGCAAATGAAGAAAACCACAAGGGAAAACAGAATTACTATCTACATTTTCTTCATAGTTCTATTAGTATATGCTGTAGAGTTGAGTTTTACTGATTGATTTTATTTATTTATTTAATTTTTTTTTAGGTGGAAGAAGAAATGATGGGCTTAAAGCTGCAGACATTGTACCTATTCTTAGAGAAAGAGTTGCTTACCTTTCAGGTAAAGACTTGAAACAATTTTTAAATATGTAACATTTTATTAAAGGACTGAATTGTATGCATTTTAAAGGTACATGGCAAATCCAAGCAACAAAGTGATTTTTTTACTTTGCCTTTCATCCAATACAAACCATCTCATTCCTGATCATGATGATCTTATTGAGTAGCAGACGAAAGAAGTTTGAAACAATTTTTGTTATTCCATTGGAACACTAATTCTTTTCTAGTCCATGTTATGAAGTAATGAACCAAGTTGCTTGGAAATTATCTTAGCTGCAATTGACTTTTGATTGTCAAAGCTATTTCACATTTCTTTATAATCAGTAATAACTAATGTATGATAAAAGTCTAGTTTAGTGTGTATAGTTGTATTCAGAGGTTTCTATTAACCAAAATTCAAATGGTAGAAGTGGAAATTAAAATTGCTGAAGTAGAAACAAAAATAATAGTCAAGTTTCAGTGATCTTGTGGCTGAAAAATATTGCTGGATAGAGGATGTAACATTTGTTCAGTTGGTTACAAATGAATATGTTGAAGTTGAAGTATCTGCTGAACTGTTTCGTACTATTAGATGCTTCTTAAGTAACAGCACATCACAGTAACAGGATCAGTTTGTTCTGTAGACAGACAATTGCTGTGGATCATACAAATTATTGCACAAATGTATGTTTTTAATGTGTATGTAAAATTGAGAAGAAACAGGAAAAAAAAGTATGGTTGACAAAATAAATTAGAAGTAATTTTGTAGTTGAAATATAATTTAGTTAGTTGATTTGACTTATTTAAGTAAACAATACACCTATTTACATTAGATAAGTAAAATAAACATTGAAAAATTTTTAAAAAATTGATTTTGAATGTTTCTGAACATCCATACATCCATGACAAGAATTTGTTTGTTGTTTGTTTTTTTTTAAAGATGATTTCAGCATTGCTATCTTTCAGTTATGAAAATTAAATGCTGAAAGTGGTATTCTTGGAAAAATTATGTGATGTATAAAAAAAAATATAATGATGATGTGATACAGTATGCAAGATAAATAAATAAAATACAAATTGGAAAATTTTTACATTTGCACATTCAAATGAAACTCAGTTGAAATAGCATTGCCATAATGGTATCCAGCTGGGTTTTATTTGAATGTCTTTGCTATTATTGAGCTCCCTAATACTAGCATTGTTATACGTGATAGATTTTTATTTAAGAACAATTTTATTTATTTTAATGGAAACATTTGTAACAATTGTCTATTTTTAATTATCATTTCTGTGAAAATTTTTAAAGTGTGATTTAATTGCATACTTTGAGATTCTCCAACATTGGCTGATATGTATATTCTGATTATCAGAAAACGACATAAATATCTTTTAATGTTTGCTACTTTCTGGTTTTGGGCTAAGCCCTGTATTACTGTAAATTACAGTTAAAAACTCAGATTTCGAAGTTTAGCAATGCTACATAATAATAGTGAAATAGTTTTTCATCTATTTTACATGAACAGTTTTGTTTTCTCTTTTGCTTGAATGATTTCTTAAAATCAGTGTGATTTTTTTTTAAAATTTTTTTTTTTAAACATTTAAAGCTGGAGTTAAACACCAAAGTTTCGAACTCCTCCCCCCACCAAAAAAGAAAAACTTAGTTATTCAGCTTTACAAACTAAAAGGGAAAGAAGAAAAATTTATTGGTTATGTACCTTACTCTTCCCCTAAAAAAAAACTAAAAATGGGCAGTTTCTGTTTCTTAAAATTATATTACTTTGATGAAGCTGATGTAATTTCACCCAAGATTGTCTCTTTTTTAATACACAAGTTTTAATTACTAACAATTGGCATAGTTGGAAGTGAGAAGGTTGCTGCTACATCATTCAAAGAGTGGTGAAGAACAAATCAGTACACTTTATGAATGCTTTCCTAGCTTACCTTTTTGGAGAAAAAGAACTAAGTGAAATTTATGCTGCACTACAGGAGGGAATCAGCTGCAGGTAGGGAAAGATGGAGGGAGACAATGTTTACCAGCCATAAAGAAGTAATTTTTACCCCTGTAGAGCTGACTGGGTTTATGTAGTAAACTGTTAAGCTTAGGCAGATTCTATCTTTACATAATGTGAACGCATTGTTAATCATGTTATTTTTGTTAGAAGTCCATGACAGAAACTTTAAAAAGAAAATATAAATGGTTCAATATATATTAACTGCATGTTTTCATTAAATTTTATTAAAATATTAGTATTTATCATGTTAGTTGACTAAACTTGAGAGCATCATTTTATGGATATATCCATTTGGAAATCTGACATTTATTTGTAGGGTTTGTTCTTGATGCATTTAAGTATCACAATCAAGTAAACTCATTTCATTTATGCATCAAGGGAAAAATGATAATTAAAGACATTCATCATAGAAAAAAAAGAACAACAATTTTTTTTTAACAAAATCTTTCAAATATCAATAAAAATAAATACAGAGAAAGGACCACAAATTTAAAAGCAGAGCACAGGGTCCTTGCTTTTTGTTGCTCCTTTATTCGTCATTGACAAATATGAAATTATTAAATACAATATAATAAATTTCATATTTAAAAATGCATAAAAATGTGCACACATGCAAATGCTATCAAACAAAGCTGTTGATAGGCTCAGTTGTAAACTCTCAATGGCAGTAGTAATATTGGTTTCTTTTCTTTTTTTTTTTCATTTTGCTATAAGTGGCATTTTTCAGGAACTCAACTCCAATGGAAAATGAGGTTCCCTGTACACATTTTATGCTTTGTTGATATCGCACTAAGTTATCTTTTCTGTGAAATGTTTACTACCATTTATTCTATCTTTAAAAAAATA
The DNA here is from genome assembly GCA_018389105.1 of Nautilus pompilius. Classification (NCBI taxonomy): domain Eukaryota; kingdom Metazoa; phylum Mollusca; class Cephalopoda; order Nautilida; family Nautilidae; genus Nautilus; species Nautilus pompilius. The sequence goes on along the minus strand of JACATO010000311.1, from coordinate 2,597,756 downwards.
TTTTGCTTATTAAAAAAAACTGAAGTGTAGATTTTGTTCCATGTTATAATTTATGCTTGCAACATAGTAGTCTTGATTACAGTTTGTTATAATTTAGTATGTTGCTGTTTTGTGTAATAGTTTGATGGATAAATTTGTGTGTGCATGGCCTCTTTAATAAAATAACAGTGAAAACCACAGATATTTTACAGAAGGCCAGAAATCTTTATTACTCTGATTCTTGATTTATTTCATTTCATAGCTTCTAGTCTTCATGTTTTAGTTAATACCATGATGATTTTACCTGAACTATTTGATCAGTTCCAGTTAGTCTTATTTATCCTGATATTCTTTTCCAGTTTTTGCAGGAGTTGCTAGATCAGAGAGATTTAGGCTGCTTGGAATCTGTACTGAAATGTGGAAAATATAAATAAACATTCTTAAGATGTTTGGAAGAATTAAGATCTTAGAAAGAAAATAAACAATCAGTTTTTGCTAATTTGGAAGAATTTAATCACCTATTTTTGAGAGATAAACATTTTTTTAAGATATCAAAATAAATCTGTTGTGTTAATGTTCATTGATAGGTAGAATTTGGTTAATGATGGGTTAGGCATGACATCATTTTGTTTAGATCAGAAAATGTCAAGTGTTTAAGTTTTGAATAACTGGAAGACTCGTTCTTTGGTAAAGATGTCTGTAGAAGCAGTTCTCAATATTATTGGTATTTTTTAAAATTAAACTTTTCTGGTTTTATTTTTCAGGAGGTAGAGACAAACGTGGAGGCCCTATATTGACATTCCCCTCACAGACCCATCCTGAAAAGTTGAAATATGAGGATTTACGAAGACTCATGACATATCTTGCAAGTGTACCGAGGTAAGGAAATTTCTGCTAATTATCTTATTTTGTAAAACCAGTCTTCAAAAATTTCATTATTGAACATGTATGAGATATTTGTTCTGTATTTTATTTTTTTGTACAGAATTCTGTTTAATGTCTACTTTTAAATTAACCATTTACTTGGTCAAGTGTCTGTGAAAAATATTCCTTAGGAAATTTAACCTACCATCTAGGTAGCACGAGATTACTGGGAGTGAATGGTGTGAGTATTTTTAGCTTGAGAAACATTAAAAATGTATGTATGGTTACTGATTTACATTTATTTTAGAAAATTTTTTTAAAAAAAACACTTATTTTCTTAAATACCTGGTTAGCTGTGGACATAACAGTGATCTGGTGTTTAGGCTACTGGATTTCTAAGGTTGTGACCTTGAGTTTGTATTTTTGTTTGATTTGACTACCTCCCTTCATGGTTTCTTCTCACTTTTCTTTACCAGCTGGCCCTAAGGGTTTCCTCTGAGCTCTTTACTTTTCTCCCACATCTGAAACCAAGATGGAGATTTGCTACTCCCCATAATTGGGGAAGCGTAGGATGAGACAAGACGTGGCAAATACGAGGTCAATCAAAGGGCTTGAAATATTGGAGTTGTGGTTATTTTTGACGTTGAATCTTTCACATTCTGGTACGAAGCAGTGATGAGGGGAGAATTTGAATACCACATTTAATAGAGATACAACACTAATTTTGCTAACCTTTTTGGCTGCTTCAAAATTAGTTGTTTTTGATGATTCACAATTAAAATTACAAACAAGAGATCAGTGGTGTTTTAATTTAAACAAGGGCTAAATATAGCATTAACTTTTAAAAAAATAATCTCATATTTTTCTAAGCAAAACTGAAACTCTCTTTAAAAACAAGTTCTTCCCAACAGTGCCCCTTCCCCATACATGATTGCTTTGTTTACCTCCTTGGCCTTGTTTTTTGTGAGGTTCTTATAATATATTGCTAAGAGTAAGTCCAGTATCTGTTATTCTTGATTTGGTAATTACACAGATGACAGACATATCAAACACTTGTGTGGTAATGCTTATTGTAAAAAAAAAAAAAAAAAAAAAAAAAAAAAGAGTGTTCTGTAGCCAATGAAGCAGAATAATGTGGCTGGTTTAGGGAATAAATGCCAGGGCCTGGTCATGCATGCATGAAGGGACCAATAGCTCTGGCAGAGATCAGGATGAAATGTTGGTTCAGAGAGCAAAGGAGAAAAAAGCAGGGTGATATGGTGTGGTATTGAGGGATTGGACAAGCTGGCTGTATTATTCTCAGCCTGGCCAAGCTAAGCTTTTACTGGTTCTCATGTTTTGGTCCACAATACTTTTCACACTCATACTTGTATGGGAGTGTATAAATCTTTCTATTGTAATTACTCTCTTCGCTCCATAAATCTGGTTACTAAAACTTAGTTGGCACCATTAAAGCTGCTGATTACTTTTTTTTTTGGCACATTTGGGATTGGCTTGGTTGATCAGACCAGTTACCAGGGTTCCAGTGGTGTCCCACTCCTGGAGACTGCTATTCCAGGAGTGGGAAATTACGGATTAGAGGACTACCAAAAGGTTATTCCATCCTAAATGCCTATGCTCATGGATAGGTGTAATTACTTTAAAGTCATGCTCCAATTGCAGCATGGCTAAAATGAAAATGTTGAACACTATTCCAGAAAATGTCCAAAATACAGATGAAATTTATTGAGGCACCATTGTTCCCAGCATTACTGAGGTGTTTTTCTAAAACATTTGTTGGTTTAGTCTCTGTTGATCATCTCTTGGGAGGATCATCAGAGTGAAACTGAGCAAGAAAACTATTTCTTTGGTATAGACAATACATCTAAGCAAAATGCATAATTTTGATTATGCATACATTTCTTATTAGATACAGTATGTGTGGTTCCTAAAGCAGATTATCATCCTGCATCATCTAGCTGTTTATAAATACTGAGTTTCAAACTATGTATTCTGCCAAAGTTGGAGCGACAGGTTTCCCCTAGCTTAGAATAGGCAATGCTCTTTGTTTCCAATGTAGAGATTGGTGAATGACAACAAAAAACCATGATACTGTTTTAATTTAATTATTCAAAGACCAGAAGAGAATATACTGACATTCATCTGGGCTACATGTTTTGCTATGATAGAAACTGATCAGTAGTTAGTACTGATGTTGTTTTGTGAGTTGCTTAAGTCTGGAAATGCGTAAGCAATGTACTTGGTATAGATGGGTGTAGCTAAGTGTGTCATACACAGTCCAATTAATGACAGGTTGCATGATTGTCAGTGCTCTATCATTTTAAGCACCAGGTGGCAGTACTCATTTAAAACAATTAGCATCAGCTGCTAATGAAATGGCAATTGGTTTGAAAGTATGAATTTTGGTTAGAAATTATCACAAAAAAATAAGGATAAAATATCAGTGAGTTGATTTGTTTGACCCTTTAGCCTCCAGATTTCTCAACAAGTAAATATTTATAGTTCTGAAGATTTAAGGGGAAAAAACTTATCAGATAATCATTGATTCTAAGTTTTATTTTTATTTTCTTTATGCTATAAACTTTTTGTCCATTATCTTTGGAATTACCTGGTAATCTGTTAAGGTGCTTTTCAGCAGTACAAATTAAAATTAGCAGCAGCAGCCAGGATATCATCATTGAAGTTACTCATCAAACTGAATTTCATCTTAACATGCTGAGCAACATTTACTGGAAATTCTCTTAAGCCCTGTCAGTTAATGTGACATTTTAAGTCTGCAGTTGTATGGAAGGAAGAAGGGAATTAATTCACTGACGTCTAATTGTTTGTTGCTGCTACTTACTCTGGAGTCCTTGTTCTTCTGTGCACATTTGTATAAAAAAAAACAGTTGATGTTTGAAAGAAACTGAGTTTTGGTGTAGCCTTTCATTAAAGATAAACTTTTTCAAAACTATTGTTCCCTCTGAAGAAATCATTGACTGTTTCATACTAGATTTTTTGAATAAACATGTAACAGCAAAAATTAATTTTATGCTTAGACTTTAATCAACCTGTCCACTTTGAAAAGTAACTTCGATTAATGTTTAAGAAAGTGATGCATCATTTCTTCATCAGTTGAACCATTTGTGATTTTCCATTAAGGGTGCGTCTGCATATACATTAATTGATCTGCTTGGCACCATCTTGTAGCTTACGAAGACATGTTGGTCAAGTTAATCTAATGCAAGAAAAATCATCACAGTCTACTGATGGTTTGCCATTGAAAAAAAAAAATTCCTCAGGTATTGCTGTATATAAATAACTTGGTGACCTGTTCAGCTTCACTCATTGGCAATGAAAAGTTTTCTTGTGGTGATGTTTTGATTTACTTTGTTATACATCTTATTATCATGTCAATATAAACAAAGGTCTTAGATCTGAATTTTTTATTATTTTTTTTTCATTTTCACATGCTATTTTTCAAAATTCATTATATGCATATTAGTAACAAATACTTTGCATTTAATTCTGGGAAGTGCATGGTATTTGAAAATATAAACAATTTCTTTTTTCAGGCATTACATAGAAATAACTTGTATTATTTCATCCTAAAATTATTTATTCTTTTTTCTTACTCATACACTCCACCCTTCTAGCACTGTGATTTACATTATGGTTGAATGTGAAAAATAATTTTAACTACCTTGGTCAACTGCCAGCGTTTTGTTGCCATTTATATCAGTTTGATAGATGGAATATTAAAGAGAAAGCTGATTGGGTGATAAGAGAAGATTTGTTCTGAAAAAGGGACAACTGATGTAGAAATTACAGTACTAGAAAGTAAAAAAAAGAAAAACAAAAAATAGTGCGCTTAATAAAAAAGAAAAAAAACTATTAAACCATTGAGAGATGAGAAATGCAAATTAATTTTGCTAGTGTAGAGCTCCCTCTTATTTTTAAAGGAATCTGTTATTTTAAATTTTATTTATTTAGGACATGATGTGATTGCTACCCACATTCTTTAACTGGCTACTTTGCTGTTGAGATTAAGTTATGGCAAAATTTTATTTGCTCTTCAAGTTAGTACATTGCATCAAAATTAATTTTTTTATTTGCTCACGCTCATAGCTAACAGTCTATTTGAATGTGCTATTGTTTCTTTGTTGTTAAATTCACAGTGACGATGTGAGAGATCGAGGTTTTACCATTATTCTTGACATGAGAGGTTCCACATGGCAAACAGCAAAGCCAATTTTGAAAGCATTGCAGGTAAGATATTAGTATTGTTTGCTCTTCATTTCATTATCATCAGCCAGGTTAGTTTGATCATGCTGCTGCATTTTAGTGTTTGTTGTATCTTAGAGAAATGAATATAAAAACTGGCTTTGCATCTTCTGCATGAAAGAGAGAGAGAGTTATTGACTATCTCAGCTTTGACTGGGCTTTTTCAGATTGCTCTTGGTAGCGAACATTTTGTATAGGAAAAGTGATCTTGAAAATTTTTCATGCATTTCATATCTCTAGATGATGGTCAATTAAATATTATTTTCTGAATTGTTTAGTATAAGAAAAGGATAAAAATAATATCTGTCAATATGGTTTTAGCCTGTGAAACAAATCAGGTCCAACAAATGATGGCCATAGTTCAATGCTGATCAAGTAGATTAAAAGATAAAACAATAACCTGCAGATGTTTCCTGTTATTCTTTGTCTGTCTGTGTTGCTTGTAGAAAGTTTAATGCCTGTGGATTTTATTAGGAATTAAGTTGGTGGAAATATGTAAGTTTTTGAGCACTTTTTGTCATTTTTTTTTAAAAAGCATGACTGATTATACCCACATCTAAAAATGAATGGTTCTAGAAGGGTCCTTCTACTTCACCTTGATGTAGTAGCCTGGCTGACTTCCTGGCCTCAAATGTAGCAATCCATTACAGAAAAAGAACTTGGCTTGGTTCCACCATGTGAAAGTGTGTAAATGGTAAATGAAGAAGCAATTATTATAATTGTGTAAATTTATTAGTATCAGTATATATACAAAATTGAAATTAATATTTCAATATAATTATTAATTTATTTAATTACTATTAAACTTAGATTACTGATTTTACAGGCCATCTTAATGGGATTGCTGTTGAAGTAGTTTTAATTTGAGATTAATTAAGGAAACTCCTATAAAAATACAGAAATTCATCCCTTTGTTAACTGCAATGATGCATGTAATATCATTAGTCAGGAGTAGAGAACTCACCCAGTTTGACTTCGTTTTAACAGAACAGTGAGATTGCTACTATTTAAAAGAGAAATATAGTCCAGGATACAGGATGGGTTGATTTTGATAATTGTCATCTAGTCTAGGTGAACTTGTAATAGCAAATTCTCAATGCAGCAAAGATTTAAATCAGATACTAAAAGTGGATTTTAAAAGCTTAGCTACTATTTTTATAACCAAAAAGGGAGGAGGAGGAAAATATGAATTGAAGAGGAAATGATATTTAAAGTACCAATTGCACTTCGTAATGTGAGAAGCAAAACTCCAACATTTATTTAAAATGTCCATTTAAATTTATTTATGTCAAAGGTATGATGCCAATGTGCTGTATTGTAGAATATCAGCTTTGTGCTTTTGCTGGTGGAGCAGAATAGACTCTCAAGCTTATGCTCTGTTCACACGAGTTTCCAAAGACATTGTTCAGTGCTAACAGTATATACTTATTTTATCATGCATAGGATTTCAAAAAGAGAAATAATTATAATTTTCATTTTTTTTTTTTTTTTTTTTTTAGTATTGAATTTTGTACAATAAACAAAATTTTAAGCAATATTCTTCAGTAAAGCTAGTTATTAACTTTTTTTTTTTAGGTTCAAAGAAATTTTATTTAAATTTCGATTAGTAACAAAAATTGATAATTTTTTTTAAATGAAAATTATGGTCTTAAAGGATTTTAGCCAAAATTAATTTACATTGAGACTGTGAGCCAGCTACCCAACCCTACTCCCTCTCTCTCTCTGGAGGGAGGGGGAGGTAGGATTTTCTTAATGTTTGACCAGTAGAAAGGTGTTTTCTCACCCAGAAATTTGGAGTCGAAAGAATTTAGTAAAACAAAAGCATATATTTATCTTATTTACTTGTAGCTCCTTTCTTCACAGCATGCGTACCTGAAAATATAAGCTTTGTCAACGTAGAGCTCACGAAAAGTTACTTATTTTAAAATCGTCCATTAGTAAGGGTGGCGGCCGATCTTCTGTATGTGAGCCAGCATCTGATTTTATATGGAAGATTTGCACCTAAAGTAGTTTTTTTCTCTCACCCAATTACCATAACAGGCTTATCAATTTCTTGGTACCAACTCATTTGTCTGCATTCTTCCAGCAAAAAAGGAATGGTTTGGATAAACAGATTTAGATAAAATTTTCCATGGTTCATGTAAGGGATTTCAGTAAACTTGAGACTCAAATGAACCATTAGTACATTAAACACAAAAATATCTTCTTTAAAAGTGATGTAGAGAAAAATACTTAAAAAAAAAAGAAAACCAAAAAAAAAACAGTTACTGTAGGAAAAGTTGGTTGAAGCATTTCAGCTGTTCTTGTGGTTTACTGGTTCTTCAGGACGTTGTTGTTTATGAAAGGCAACATTTTACTATTTTTTCTTAACATTTCTGGTTGTTGAATTGCTAATAGGTTCTCTGGATAAGTTTGTGGCTGTCTGTCTTCTGTTTCAGTGTGATTGATTTTAACCTTGTCATGCTTGTTTTAAACTTATTGCCATGTTAGAAAAGTTATAATAAATTAATGCAAAAGAATGTTTAGCAAACAAGTACTTTTATTTATTCCATAGATAAAATTAAGCCCTACGGAAGGACTTGTGAATTACTTCCATTATTAATGTAATCATCTAGCTATGTAAACTTGTTGTCAAATTATGGGAAAAAAAATGAAAAATGATGATAGATTTAAATGTTGATAACATGTAGTTAGTGTGGATTATTTATTCCTTAACAGAATCTTTTAACAAAGAACTTTTCAACCGACTAGTCTTAAACTACATTCTAGATCAACTGAAGGAAATATGGCTGACTTCTTTGGAGATGCCATGTTTTAATGTTTTAGGATAAACTAGCACTTTGGCTACTAAGAGTTTGGATGAAACTTTTACTTTAATTTAGAAGTTGTAACTTTTTTTCTTTAACAAATGAAGATGCTTGCTCCTAGAATCAGGTAATCTGGATATCTTTTACTGATACACTTTAGACTTACATTATGGTTATACTAGGATGTTTTTCCAGGCGAGGACTTCATGTAGTACTTTCCTTATAAGTTTGTTTTTGTTCCTTTGGGTAAGTCTTGATGTAAAATGCCTGGGTTATGCTGGTAACTTGAGACCAGATGTTAAAGAAAACAAACACATTTAACCCTTGACTATAGCAATAACTCTACATACATATGGTAGAACCCTGATTTAAGGAACACCTCTGTTAACTGAATGTAACAAGAATTAATTCTGTACATGCTCTGCTTGTCACATTTTGATGTAGTAACAATGGTTGATGATGCTTCTACCTTACCTTACCTTACCTTAGCTCAGCTCACCATATTAGGATCATCTGATACTGATTGTAGTCATGATGCTGACTGTCCATTGATTTAAACTGTTTGTTCACTAAATGATGTGATGAATTACCAGTTTTTTTTTAAAAAATACATTGCTTTCACCTCACATTCTCATGCATGCTCCATGGGCAATACTTCTCTGTAACTATTGAACTTGTTCATCATCTGTTCAGTTTTGCTTATCTCTACTTGATAATTCATTAAACCGAACACAGTTTTATGAGTATCTTCTTTGAAACCAAGAGCTTGTCACTTGAATAGGTCACTGGAGAAAGAGTATTAAAATTAGCTATAGAGTTTAGCAGAGCCAGTCAAAGCCCATGTGGAGCCCTAGGCAAACTTCATCACTGGTGCTCCCTGAAACCCACACAATAAAAAACACCCCCCCCCAACACACACACCTACCTTAAAAAATTGTGCAAACAAAGGGTGTAAAGAAACAGATGGCATTTAATTACAGCAATAAAACTAATAACATGCAAAGTGCGCACGAATATAGTATTAACGTACAGTATAACAATGATAAAGTGTTCAAACTAATGATAATCATCGAAACAAAAATAAAGATAAATTTGGATTGCTAAAGAGGCGTCCCCCCACCCCCAGCAAAAGGCGCCCTAGATGACCACCTGTGTCGCCTATAGCTATGACCAGCTCTGGAGTTAAGAATTTACAAAGCTACAGTGAGTGACATGAAAACAAATAAGGAAAATGTGAGGCTTTCACAAGTTAACATTAAACAGCTAAAAGTAGTAAGTTTTGACTGATGATGAACTAGACAGTGCTTTGTGTTAGTTTCTATAAAGGTGCACACATGGAGAAACAAACATTTGGACCAGTTTTATATGCAAAAGTTTTTTTTTTTTTTAAATCCTGAATTGGTGTGCGCCTGGAAGTTTTCAGCAAGTTCTGGATGGCTTGAAAATTAAAATTGTCATGGATTTCAGCAACTTACTATTTAGTATGAATTATGTTCTGGTAATGGTGGTGCAATTGCTGGATTTGAGGCCAAGTTTAAAGCTATTGTTACAGAGTACACTGGCTCCCCAACTTACGAACACAATTGGCTCCGAACAGCTGTTAATAAGCTGAATTGTTCGTAAGTCGTTATATGGTAATTTCCGGTCTATAATTAGCAATTAAGGGTATTTAAAACCCCTTATATATACGTATATGGTAAATAAGGAAAGATAAGGCATAGAAGATGTAATATTAAAGATTCAAATAATGAGGATAGTTAATGAAAATAATAATAAGGACAATAAATGTTATTTACCTTTAAAGCGAAGTTGCTGAGCATACGTAGATGGTGGAGGAGGAGGAGGAGAAATCATCGGTTGCCTTGTTTACGTCGTCGTTAGACTCTTCTAAAAGAGTTCGTTTAGGCGAAGCTGCTGAGGTGTAAGGCATTGGGGATGAAGGTGCAGAGGACTCGGTGGCTGGGGTCGCAGACCTACATTTGAAGAAACTGTCTATTGAAGTCTGTCTAGTCTCCTTTTTCTTCTCATCGTAGATGAAACGGTAGCACTGTAGAGCATCGTGAATAGCGGTTGATACCTTCATGAACCTCTCAACATTTGTCTTGACCCTCCAAAAGCATCAACCCGTCTTCAGACTTTGAAAAGGCAGACGCAAGAAGCTTTGTTTCGAACTTCTTGGTGGGAAGTGGTTCTTCGGCTTCCTGTTCCTGTTGGCGCTGCATCTCTTCCAACTCCATAAGGTCTTCGGTGGTAAGCTCCTCTGAGTGCGACTCGAAAAGCTCCTCAAAGTCCTCTTCTTCCAAGTCGAGCTGCAGGTTCTTGCTGATCTCTATCAGGCTGGCAACCACCTTCCTGCTCTCCTCCTGTGGGTTGAAACCCTTAAAGTCGTGGCAAAACTGTGGGGTCAGGTACTTCCATACGCCATGCATATTTGATTGAGAAACCTCACGCCACGCAGCATCGATATTCTTGATGCAGTCGTAAATGTTATACGACTTCCAGAAGTCACGTAAAGTAGTCTCGGCATTCTCCTGGTCCACGGCTTGAAGTGCTTGTCTGTGCGTCCGTCGGGTGTAGTATTTCTTTAAGTTGGAAATCACACCCTGATCCATCGGCTGTATGAGAGAGGTGGTGTTGGGAGAGAGATAGACCACCTTAACGTCCGGGTGGAAGTCGTCTAAGTGTGGTGGATGCCCAGGAGCGTTATCCAGGATCAAGAGAATCTTGAAGGGGATCATATTTTCGCGACAATAAAGCATGACCTCCGGGATAAAGTGGTGGTAGAACCAATCTTCAAATATCGCAAGAGTTACCCAGGCCTTGTTGTTATACATCCAAATAACGGGTAATGAACTCTTGGTCACATTCTTAAGAGCTCGGGGGTTTGCAGCATGATAGACAAAGAGAGGCTTTAGCTTAAAATCACCAGACACATTTCCGCCAAGCATCAGGGTAAGTCTATCCTTGGCCGCCTTGTACCCTGGCATGCTCTTCTCCTCTCGACTGATGTACGTCCTCGTTGGCATCTTCCAGAACAGGCCAGTTTCATCGACGTTAAAGATCTGTTGGGGGGTGAATCCGCCAGCATCGATGATACCCTTCAGGGTAGAAGGAAATTCTTCGGCAGCCTTCTTGTCCGCACTTGCAGCCTCACCATTCAGCTTAAATGTTGTGCAGATTGGCACGCTGTTTAAAACGGGCGAACCAACCGTGGCTCGCCACAAATGTTTCATCTTCAGAAGCATCCTCTCCTGCCTTAGCCTTCACATCGTCGAAAAGGCATCTAGCCTTTTCTTGGATCAATGAAAGAGAAAGAGGCATTCGTCATTGGTTCATGTTGTCCAGCCACATACCAAGGAGTTTTTCCATCTCTCCTATGCACTTGCCTCTTTTCTTCGAAATGATAGTGGATGCCATTGACACAGAACTCCTCACATGTTCCATGATATGATCCTTGCCCTTGTAAATTGTGCCGATGGTCGACCGATTCAAACCATAGGCACGTGCTACATTAGCCATCTTCTCGCCACTGTCCAACTTCTTAATGATGGCCGCCTGACGTTTCCTGCCACTACCACTATCATCACTTGCCTTACGCTTTTTGCTACTATCACTAGCACTAGCACTCGATTTATTAGCCATCATAATGGATAAAAATGTCTCTGTAAAGTATCCGAGGGGCATAAACGGGATGCACTGAGATGCTTACAGCGACACGTGGAGCAACAAACTGAGTGAGATGAGGGAGGCTGGGATGCTGCAGATGGAACGGTGCTGCCCAGTGTTGGTAGCGGCAGAACAGTGAACTAGTCGGATGTGGTGCGCAATCCAACTGACGGACTTGCGGCAAAATAACGCCATTTTCCGAACACACACACAACATCAGTCAGCTCACATTCGTATCTCCGAATGTTCGTAACTCGGATGTTCGTAAGTAGGGGAGCCAGTGTACTGTCTTACTCCTGACTTAGTGTATAACAAACATGTAATAATCTTGGCTTGTGCTAATGCAAGTAGCTTATGTAAGACTGTTGTATGAAAATTCTTAAGCTCTGAAGAACATTACAATTAGTGCTTTCTGATTGATCTATAAGTCAAGAGTGCATAGATGATTTTCTGTGTTCAAGAATGTCTTTGTGCTAAAAATCCAAAAACATCTCAAGGATCACAAACAGCCCAAGAAATGTTGATAATGCATTTTTCAATCCAAGTAGTGAAGGTTTAATATTGGAGGATATCCATGTATCGCTATGTTTTTCTATTGTGAATGCCCTTATGCAGATCATGGATCAAGATGTCCAAGAGAACCAAGAGCTTTGCTATCATTGGGTACTGCTAGACAGATTGCTTCTTTCTGTGCTTGACAGCCAAAAGTATGTTGCATTGGGCCAGTGAAGTATGGGAAAGTGTCAAGCAAAGGGCGATAATGCAGAAGATGAAAGTTCTGTTAAGAAATAATAGCAGATGCAGAAGAGTTTAATAATGTAAGTGATAAGGATGACAAAGGAGCTTGTTTCAGAACAGATGAAGTGATAGTAAAAGCATGAATGACTTGAAGGAGATGATGATAATTTAGATGACAAATTCAAGTTGAGGCAGAGCAGATGTGATGTCTGGTGATAATCTGATAATGCTGATGATGTAATTGGTGATGGAATAAGTGATACTAGATATTGAGGCTGTTTGATTTGATGCCTATTTCAAATGGAGCAGCAGGAGGAAGTGAGTCAAAGCAAATGCTGTTGCTCATACTCATATTTGCAACTTGTAAATGGAATAATGACTTAAGCAACAAATATTTTAACTGATTGCTGGCATTTTTTGACTGATTAATATAAAACTTCTATAATTTAATATAATTTCCTATACATAGTAGTATTAGGAATATATCATGACACTCACTCACTCTCTCTCTCTCTCTCTTTCTTTTTCAAAGACAGAATCTGTTATCTGAACATATTGATTTTTCTGATCACCCTCTGCTTCCAATTTGTTCAGATAACAGGCTCTCGCTCTCTCCATCCATCTATTCAAATATTTAGAATAGTCTGAATCAGAACAAAAAAAAAATTTTTTTCTTTTTCATTATTAAGAAATCATAATAGAATTTCTGGCTGGTCTATGAAAGAATCTAATAATAAGGAATTTCCCTTCATTTAAATAAACTTTTTATTGCAAGATATGTTGAATATAAAGGTCTGAGTGTTTAGTGTGGATTTGTGGATTTCTCCACCTGCATAAAGTACATACAATTTGGTGATGTTTGAATATTTAAATAGGAACAAAAGAATAATAGAATATATCAAAGCAACCTTTGCTTTAAAAGTATTGACTGCATGATATCAATATTCCACTATGGCAGGTATAATGCAAAATTCAGACTTCCATCAGTGAAACATTAATTCCATTGATCACCCAAAAGAGAGAGTTGAATTGAGTTCTGGAGTTTGATTGTCAAAGGAATAACTGCTGTAAATAGTAGCTAGAATGAAGACTTGTTATAGGCTCAGAGGCACTGTAATGTGGTACCCATGTTTCCAGTTTTAGGAAAGTTATAAGCTTCATTATTTAAGTATGTACAAGGAAATTATACAGCTATTTATTCTGGCACTAAAAACTGCCCATTCTGTTTTTTTTTTTCTTTCTTGAGACTGATCTTTGTATGCCAACTTTTCTACTTGGCATATTTATGGCAGATTCCTTGGCTGCTATTATTGCTGTAACTTAGAAATTCTCAGCAGTGCTTTTTTAAAAAAAAAAAAAAATCATGTTGGTGATATTAAATGCCCACAATTATAAAATTGTGTGCAGAAGTCACTAAATTATCTTGTTAAAACTAACCGACAAATATGACATACCATATTTTCAAAAAAAAAAAAAAAGTTGCTAAGGGTGTTTGAATGAAACTCGGCTGGATACCATTATGGTGATGATACTTTAGCTGAGTTTTATTTGAACACCCCTATTGTGGGTGTATGTATGTGCTACATTTGCTGATGCACTTTTAGGTGACTGTGGAAAAAAAATCTATCAAATTAAATGGATCAAAGCTTTGTAAACTTGCTTTATTTGGTAACCTTCACTTTTGGATAGAAAAACCAACTGGGCCTGTTTCATTTTAACTTGGAAATCAGCAAATTTTCTTTTAGATATTTGAAGTCTCTTCTCCTCTTGATATAAATAATTCTTTATAATAAGAATACCCAGAGCTGTTACTGTGGTAGGGCACTATATCAACTGTCTCTATTTCTGCTCCCTCTATGCTGATGGATGAGTTTGATTTTTTTTTGTTTTTTGGAGAAGGTAATTACAGCTGACTGCAGGGTAAAGACAAATTGAGCATTTATTTACTAGACCAGTTGTGGTGTTTCAGCAAATCTTCATTGGATTCACTGTTCCATAGAATAATTTATAAACTCTTGATATCTAGAAAATATCATCATCTAGTTTAATAAAAATTATAAGGATGTTAGTTCCATATTAATAGTCAGATCTTAATGTTAATTTGAATGAAGCTATTAACTTGCCATATTACTTATGCTATGATCCTCCCATATTTAAAAATTTAATATCTTGTACATAGTGAGAAAGAGATACACAATAGAAAGATACATGCAAAATAAAAACAAACAAATGTATGCTAGCTAGTCTCTCTTTATTCTTGTAAAAGAAAATAGTTTCATTAATAATGTAATGATGTTTTGGGCATGGTGTCTCTTTTAAATACCAACACTAAAATCAAAGGTGAAATGTTTTTTTTTTTTAATTCTTGCTTATTATCTGGACTTTAGAAGTTTGCAATGTGTTTGCAATCCAGTCTTTGTGCCAAAGGAAAGTTCATGGATTAAACACAAACTGTTTTCTGTTGTCAGAAAAAGTCAAGATAGAAGTTATGATATGATATGTAACACTAGCTGTCTTTCATATCTAAAAAGTATACATAAAAGCATTAACAGATGTAATGTTTAATACTAGGAAGGTTAAAATGAAACCCAGCTGAAATAGGCATTGCCGTACTGGTATCTGGCCCCAGGCCTCATAATTGCATATTCATTATCAATTAGGTAGATATTTATTTAGGTGTATCCTTTTTTGAAGAATGTCTCTGTTTAATCATACAACTATTTTTGATTGTTGGTTTTTTTTTGTTTTTTTTTCTTTTTGGTTTTTTACAATCATGGAGATAGATGTGTTTAAATTATTTATAAGTTCTTTAAATTACTCAAGGTTTTTATTTGGTCAGATAATTTAATGCATTATGATTTTTTTTTTTATCAATTCTGGAAATATATTAATGTTTAAAAAAAAAAACAAAAACAACCCTATATGTGCCCATGGGTGATGTGTGTAGCAAATAGAAATAACTGATGAGATTCTATGATTTATAAGAAAACTTGCTACTAGGGGTTATCAGTGTGACATCAGTCTGAGCCTAAAGTATCTGTTTTGCTGGGTCATGATTAGCTAAACTGAGAGAAAAATTGTTGATGGAAACATTGAAATTTATTCTTGATTTTCTGAAGATGTAAACAAACTGCTTTTCAACTGCAACAAATGTAAGTGTTGTACTTGCTCTTAGTATCAGACATCTAAATGAAGTAGTAATGGGATGCTGTCATGTTGAGCTGCACTATGAGTTTGTTCCACATGGTCAGATGATCAATAAAGTTTTACTTGGATGTCCTGAGGCTGTTGAGAGAGGCAGTGCAAAGGAGGAGGCCTGAGGCATGGAAAAGCAAAATCTGGATGCTGCACCACGACAATGCACCTGTTCACACGTTACTCCTTATCCACAACTTTTTGGCAAAGCATGAGACGACTCTCGTCTCCCAGCTGCTATACTCTCCAAATTTGCTTTTCAGAAAGCTTTCATCAGCATTTTAACAATCAAAGAGCTGCTAATTGACTGTGACTCAGTTCTCTTTTTGTTCATCTGTCAGCAGACGCTGCACAAATTTTGCGGCTACACGATGCATGTTCAATTTTTCTTTTAACATCATTTGGTATGAACTTTTTCAGATGCCTACTTCTTTGGAAACTTCACAGACAGTCAGGTGACAATTTCCACGGATCACAGCATGCACTTTCTCATTGTGATCGTCGTCTGTTGTCATGGAATGTCCAGATTTGGAATTGTCTTCGGTGGATGTTCTTCACAATTTGAAATGCTGGTACTGTGTGACATTGTGTACAGATCAAACAATCCTCCCCATAGGCCTGTTGCAACATTTTCCCCAATTTGAAACAGAATTTCACAGAAACACGTTGGTCTTGAAGATCCTTCATTGTTCAACTTGCGACAAATTGCCAAGTGCACTGAACATACGTTCACTCTAGTGCATGTAGATTGATGACTAACTGACGTGGTGTGATGCGGCTATTATTAGACTGAAGGTCATGGTCACTGACACAGCACTGCAGTTGCAAGCACGCTGCTGGGTGGTGCGTTGTTTTAAAAGTTTGGTTTTTTTTTTGGACAGACCTCGTATGTTGTTTTGTAGCACGTGCTTTAGCATACATTATGCAAAACCTACCTTTATAAAAATCATAGAATGGATATTTCTTTTGGGGTTCTGAGTGAAGCATGGATAGAAAAGATTTTCGTTCCATTTTGCTTCAGGAGTTCAAACTAGGCCACAAAGTGAGCGAGGCAACTGGTAACATTAAGCCAGAATGGGGTGAGGACACAGTAAATGAGTACACAGTACAACGATGGTTTACAAAGTTTTGATCAGGAGATGTGAGCCTTGAAGATAAGGAACATAGTGGACATCCTTCCAGCTGTGATGACGACTGTTTGAAAGCCTCAGCTGAAGCCGATCCAAGAAAAAACTGCAAGAAATTGCTGGAGAGCTGGATGTAAGCACTGAAACTGTTTCCTGGCATCTTGATACAATTGGCAAGGTGAAAAAGCTTGAAAGTGGGTGCCTCACGAGTTGAATGAACAACAACAAAATTGTCGATTGGAGATCTGCCCTTCACTTGTCATAAGAAACAAAAATGACCAATTTCGTGACCGAATCGTTGTGTGATAACAAATGGATCCTTTACAACAAACGCAAGCAATCAGCAGTGGTTTGGCAGAGACTAGGCACCTAACCACATTCCAAGATTCAATCTCCACCCAAAGAAGGTCACTCACCGTCACTGGTGGATTGCAACTGGTGTCATCCACTATAACTTCTTGCAATCTGGTGAAACCATCACATCTGTAAGGTACTGTTGTGAATTAAATGTTTTTCATCAAACTCTCCCAACGACAGCTGGCATTGGTGAATCAAAGAGGCCAAATCCAGCTCCATGACTATGCTCGTCTTCATGTTGTAAAAGTGACTCTTCAAAAACTGCATGTGTTGAGTTACAAAGTTCTCCTCACCCAGCCTATTCATCAGACCTTTCTCCCACAGTCTACCATCTTTTCAAACACCCTGATGTCATCTCCATATGAAATCTTCTAACTAATCAGCAACTGAAACTGCCTTCCAAAAGTTTACGACTCCAGAAATCCAGATGTTTTTCAAAATGGTATAAATGTTCTTGTAACTCATTGGCAGAAGTATATTGGTTGTAATGGAACTTACTTTTATTAATAAACTTCACGTTCGGCATCGATATGAAATCTCATTGTTGCAGTTAAAAAGACGACAAAACATTTGTAACCTAATTAATACTAACATTTTTATTACATAAAATAGAAAAAAATAGAATTATGAGCACTCTCTTGGTTAATTTGCATAGCTAAGTGTACAAAATATTAGGGCCAAATTTTTAATAAAGAATGTCTGATAAATAAATATCGTATTTTCTTTGTAACTTGATAGAATCTTTTGGATTAACCCAGCTCATTAAAGGGAAATAAATATAAATTTATTTTTAGAAATGTTATTATTCATTTATTTATTTTTTTTTTTGTTGCAATTTTCTTTATTTTTGAGAGATACTATTTTGAAAATCAATGAAAATAACATTAAGTTTTGGATTTCAGTCTTTGGAATTATGACAAGATGATAATGACTAAGTTAATTGAATAACTATTGTTAAAAATGATTTTAGATAAAAACTGGAAAAAGAGGGGGAAAGGGAGGAAACTCATAATGCATTTTCTTGCTCATCCGTTCATGTCTGATTAAAATACAGTGCAGCTGAATAAACATGGGTATGCAGTAGATCAACCATTTTTGTGTTTCTAAGATGTGTAGATAGTTTCTGACTGTGTAAGAGAAATTTTGAAGGGAATACCAAACCTGAAATATCGTTCATGAGCTGACCACCCACTACTGCGCCTATTAAACAAAATCATTATAACAACATTCTGGACTTTAAACTCTGAAATTCTGAGGCTCCTTAGTTCTAATTGTAGCTTCCTGATAGGAAAGAAACTTAAAACTTAGTAATTTTCTAGAAAATGAGCAGATACTAAAAGATATTCCCAATTATGATGGTAGAGAGACAGATATATTTATCATGTTATTTGTCAAGTATATATGTGATTTAAACTGTATTTTAGTGATTTAAATGTTGTCACTCAACTATGGGACAGCAACAAAAAAAAAAAACACTAATGTTCCAATTGGAGATGAACCAGCAGCATCATACAGCCTCCATAACACTGCATCCATCTCTGTTGTTGCTGAGAAATATAGCATAGTTCTTACAACATTTATTTAGATACTATATTTCTGACTACTTCCAAGTTCCAACAGGTCAGATTGCTCCAGAAGACTAACTATTTATAGATAGATACAGGTGATTTAAATTTTGCTTGTAATAATGGTATTAGCTTTTCACGTTTTAGTGACAAATTAGTATATGATTTATTAAATTCTGTTTTCTTTCCATTGCCTTTATGAATTTAAAAACAACAACAAAGTATAAATATGGATTTTGTTAACAATTAATCACTCCAGCAACATCTGGTTTAAAAAAAAACTTATTACAATATTTTATTATTATTATTATTTTTAATAGCATGAAAATAGGCTCATAACTGATAATTAATAAATAAGACAAGCTCATAAAACTGCATGGAAAATACACTTTTTTTTTTCCCAAGTTTTCTATTAGTGGGAATCTATTATGTTCTTTCACTTCATCTTTTACTTTGAAAGCATATTTTTAGTTATATATCATTTGTTATGGTAGTTAGGATTCTGTCTGCAAAGTGCCAAATATCCTTTGATAGTATCTCTAAAATTTTGACTAAGAACTGAGCATCAGGCCCAGTGGCTAGTCTACTGGACTCAAGGTGAGGGCCAGAGTTTGATTCCTGGTTGTGGTCACCTTAGATTGGTGTACCTCCCTGGCATGGTTTCTTTTCATCCTTCACCAGCTGGTTGTGTAGGTTTCTTATATCTAAAAATGAAGAATTTTAGTAGGGCCTTCTCTGCTGCGGCTAGAAATGCTCAGCCTCTTATGGTGCATAATAGGCAACACACTCTAGTGGCTGATCATGACATTATGGTTCCCCTTTCTTGTGGAGATTGGTGTACAGCAGTTTAGCATCTGTTGTTTCCTGTTGAAAGCATTTCTTTCTTAGATTATTTCAAAGTTGTATATAAAAGTGTAGCTCAGAACAAATTTTTGGTAACATTTTCTTGATTTAATGTTCATAAGGTTATATATTTTTTTTAAAGAACAAAATTATTAATTTTATCACTTGATCTATTTGCAAAAAAAAATCGATCAATGGGAACAATTTAATTTTATAACTTATCAATTTTTAAATCTATATTTTAACTTTTTATAAGGTAAAATTTAATTGTTTCTCTCTCAAAGTAACTACTTACAATACTCTCTAAACAATTTTAAAACTGTAATAGCTTTTTTTTTTTCTTATATCATCTTTATAAATTATTTGCTTCAGTTATGTTGACATAGGCTACATTATCTAGAATTTTACTGGATGCTAGTAAATGTAAACGAAGAATGTGGCTGGTAACCAGATTCCATTAACTACACTACTGAGAAGTTTGGCAAGATGAAACTGTATTGTAGGCAGGTGTAAGAAGCACCAAAAATAATTATTTTTGGTTTCTAGAGATTGAAAAAATATGTGAAAAAGGAGCCTAATTGTTTATGCACTCTAACCAGGATAAGTTGCAGTGTATTCATATTGCCAGTAATTTGATGTTGGCAGCCTTCTGTTACTAGAAGTAGTAGCCAAACTATGAAGGTGCTTCAGAAAGTAATGGCAATTATCAGTTCATTCAAAGTGTTGATGGTCATCACAGAGCTGTGCCCACCTTGCCAATCAGTAGTGGTACTGCTGGAGTATCCTGGTCAATGTTTATTTGCTATTGGTATTCAGTATTTTTAGGTGTGTCCACCAATTTGTACACTTTTATTTGTACCATTAAGTGCTTTCCTTTCTGCGCCAACATTCTTTGGTGGTTTACAGTTGTTGGAACACATTACAAATCACTGCTTTTCCCTAGTATATACTAACAACTGTTTGGCCATGTTGTATTCTTGCTCACTAATACCTCGTGAACAAAAGGGCACGTTCAAGTAGTCGTACAACAATGTTGCTTGGTGGTATGGCATTTATCGCTTTGTCACATGTAGAAAACATTGATGTAAGTATTGCCTTTATTTTCTGAAACACCCTTGTACATTCATAATGCATTTTCTACAGATGAGAAATGAGATATTTTGATGTTACTGTGGTGAGATTATGCCTGTATTTATTATAAATTATTAGATTTCATTTTTATAGAAATTAATTGTGCTGTTATTGTTTTGTTCTGCATTTAAAGGAATGTTTTCCTGGAAACATATTTATCGCATACATCATCAAACCAGAAAAATTTTGGGAAAAGCAGCGGACAAGTCTTGGAAGTGCTAAATATAATTTTGAGGTAAGTTCAAAGCCTTATAGAAAATATGTTTTGATTATACATTACTGTAGGCATTCTTTAATAGAAATACAAATAAACAGAGACAAAATGGAATGTGCTATGATGTTGTACTAGTATGTATGCATTATTGTAAAAGTATTTAATTTGTCTAAGTTCTTCTGTGATTTTAATTTCCCCATGCATATTTGTTCATGTATATGATGTTATTATTATATAATATGTCCTCTAAAATGAATTCATGTGCAAAATTTGAAAAAAACCATAGTATTAATCCCATGAAATGGTTTTCAGTATACTGACAGTTGTGGGGGATTGCTTTATTCTGTATTTTGAAAAAGTTGCTGAAATGTGTTTACATGCTTGTAAGCTGTATCACCTGGTATTTTAATGTAGAATAATGCAATAGGAAAAGATGTGTTGTGAATACCCTCCACTTTCTCCTATTCCTATTGGTTGTAGTATTCTTGGGTTTTCTTTAAAAACAGTACCTCTATCTGTTTGTTTCATTGTTGATCTCCCTCTTTCAGTTTTAATTTGAAAATCAGCTGCTAATGGTGTCGTTATCCTATAGCTAGCTTTCTTTTGTCTAAGGATCTCTTCCAATTTAACAGCAGCTTTAATGCTGTTCTGTGTGAGGCATGTCTTTGGTCTGTTATCTTTACCTTGTCTCACATAGCTAGAAATGTTTTGTTAATTCACAGCTGTTAATCTCTTTTGTTACTTGTCAAATTTTACCTTTGCAATTTAGCTTGGTGGCAATGTTGATTGTTCTCTACTGTCTCTCTTGTCTTAAGGTACTTTATTACTTTTTTCTGAACAACACTTCTTTTGTACCACTCAGGCCAACTGCTTTGGCTCCAGCTGCATAGTTACATGTTTTGGCATGGGCTCTAATTTTTATCCATGACAAAACTATGCCTCTTTTTTGAGTCTCTTTGTAAATTGTCCATAATATTTTTGCAGTCTCTGCTTATTTGGGATGGATCTCAGGATTACTCTCTACTTCTTCACTCAGTTTTTTTTGCCAAACTATGTATTTCAGAGTTAAAATTAGTTGGTGTTTTTAAAAAGTTGATTTTGATCAAGAAGTATTTTCGGTGACTGACTTTCTGTCCACTGGCTCCAAGGTAATTTTCTGAATCTTGAGATAGATGGTGTCACATAGAAGTGCATACAATCACTTTAAAGTACGGAATTTGCCAAATGTCTATGGAAATGTTTGAAGTAAAATTCTTTTTGTTTTTACTAGGGATAACAAAGTGTTTTGTAGTGGGTTAATATAGTGGTACTGTATTGCACTGGTTATTGTGGCATGTATGTTTTATTTCTTGTTGGATCTGTGCTGTATTTGGGGTCTAGTCAGTGGTGTTTTTGAAGCAGTCTGAGCGAGCAGGATTTTCACCCACTATTTTTAGTGGGTTCTTTCCCAGTCTAAGTTTGCAGTATTTGCTCTGCTTAAATTGGTGTAGGGTATTTCAGCATGCCAGGTGTTCCTTTTTGCATTGATATGAGTGAACTAGGATGGCATCTGTTGAAGACTAAAGTTGTTAACACAACCTTTGTTGAATGGACATCATGCAGTGAAAATGAAAATACTGTGGCTATTGATATGGATTTCAAGAGCTTTTTGTTGTGGTGCTTACTGTTTAGAATAAATAATCCTGTTTTTTACTGAAAAACAAGTTCTGAAATGTCAAAACATTTGTTCATTGTATTTAAAAAATCTACAAGAAATATTTTCAGATAGTAGACAGTTAATTTTAAAACTGCATATGGATGGCTTGCTTGCTTTTTGTTTTTGTTTTCCTGATGGATGATTTTGAAGATATGAACATCAAGAGGGAAGCTGGTTTCCCAGCAGTTAGACTATTGGACTGCCAAGGTTGAGGATCGAACCCCAGTTGCATCAGATTGGTTTGACATACATTCCTGGCATGGCAGTTTTTTTTTTTTTTTTTTGCTCTTTTTCAGCTATTTGTGTAGGTTTTCTCCCACATCTGAAAATGAAGTTTTAGTGAGGGTTTTTCTGCCAAAGTTGGCACACAAGATAACTGTAGCACTGTACTCACTTGCCAGGGAAGTTGTCTTTGTAGAGCCTGGGCAATGAAAAAAGAAAAGAACATATATAAAAAAAAACAAACAAGAAAATGGTATAAAGTTCTCCTAGTTCTATAATTTCTTTCTTTTTTTTAAAATGTGTCTCTGTTCACAGTATTCTTTTTCAGTATTGAGTTCTCTTAATTAAGATCATCTGTGATTATACTTTTGATGGATCGTATTTTCTTCCTTCAAATTTGTCAAGAAGAAAAAAGAGATGGAGGAAAACAAATATTACTAGGCTGTAGATTAATAAGAACTGACATCAAGTATTAATTTGCTTTGCTAACATTTACCCTTATATGATGAAATCCTGAAATTGTTGCTTAGGTATGACAGCATTCCTTACACAGCAGCCTTCTATCTCTGTGCGTTCTTTCCTCTCAGAGCTCTGGTTTATTAATACACTTTCTCCATAATTGATGGCTTTGCTGCACACATCTCATTTACTGTCTAATCAAACTGCTGCAGCATTTAGCTTACTGTCAGCTAGTTAATGAGGTTTTGAAAATAGCAGGAATGAGCTTTCAGACATCTATCTTCAAAAAGATGAATACATGGAGATTGAGTATCCTTCAATATTTAACGAAACAGCTAGCTTGCATTTCACCAAGCTATTGTTATGGCAAGTTTGCTGGTGATATCAGCCTCTCCTCAAAATAAAACAAATGTTGAAGTTGAAGAGAATCTACTACTGTCTACTGGTTGATATAGGTTTTAATTTACATTTTTTTAGCTCTCTTAATCTGTTATTTTTCTAGAAAATTAAGCATGCAGCAGCTTAACATCATTTGTTTAAACCTCACTTTGTTAAGTATGGCACTGTATTCACAATAGAATTGAGAAAATATGAGCGTCTGCTTTCTCATCAGCATTTTAAAAGCAATTATGCTTGTCATAATTATGGCAGCAATTCATTTTTTATACAATTTGTGTTTTCTGACTGTTTTATTGTCCTTGAGTGAAAATCTGACAGACTTTTCTGGGCACAGTTGTGGGCTTTAGCAAGCAATTACATTGTTTAAGTGAGATAACCCTTTCACTTTTATTGTTTCTGGAATTTATTGGGGATGTCTGGTAGTGATGTCCTACAGATTGAGGTTTTACTCTTAGGCAGATGGTAGCTCAGACTTACAAGAAGATAAACATTCTTTTGCCAACAACAGCTGTCACTAACTAACCTACATGGGATACACATTTTGCAGCCCTTAATTTGTTTTAGCCTATATCATTTCATAGGCTGTCTGCCTACACACCTGAAAATGTTTCTGTTCAGATTGGGCAAAGGATGCATGATTATTTTTTTTATTTGGCCTATGTACAAGTGATTGTCAAGGACTATTGCAGGCAAGCTTAGCATTTTTTCTCTTTTTTCATAGTAGTGGAGGTTTTCTCTCACATGATCAACTGCTGATGGCCTTAAAAAAAATTCTCATTTTACTGTACAAAAGTGAAAAAGAAAAAAGGAAGAATAAAAAAAGCAATCTTGTCCAATGTTGGAGCTGTGCAATTTGATCTGAATTGTTGGCACACAAAACTGCTTGGATTCTTTTGTAAATTAAATGTTTGTACAGCTAAAAAAACTTAAACAAAGATGAATAGAGTTAAATACAGACACTATTCATCCTTTACTAAACAGATCAGGGTTTTAATGCTATGATATTGTTTACTCTTTATTAGGAATTGAATACCTATTTGGATCTCAGAAGAAAATGCTACTTAATGGGATGTATGTTATACTAAAAACTATATGCAGTTTATGAGGTATTTTTTGTGCCTATTTGCTGCTGCTGTTTTTGTTTTTTTGCTGTTTTAAAAATGTAACCTTGAAACTAATATATTTGGAATGGTTGTCATATTTTCTTTATTTTCAGACCAGCATGATATCAGTTGACAATCTGTCTAAAGTTATAGAACTAACACAGCTGACCAGAGAATTTGAAGGTAGCTTGGATTATGATCATGAACAGTGGATTCAGTTACGACTGGTAGGTATTTATTTTTTAAAATTTTTTTTTACATAGATATTAAGTTTGCTATCATTTTAGTATCCTGGTATTTACCTGCAGCTGAAGCTTTCATCTAACTTGTTTACTTCTGTGCACCCAGTTTTGAGGATTTGTTGAAGGAATTCTTGTTTAGATTTCTGACTTCCATTTAGATGTATGTGGTTGTACTTGAGCAAGCCAAGTTGCTGAATTATTACACCATACAGTACCACTGGTTTTTGGTTAGCTTGCCGAATGGAACAGATTTTTTTTTTTTAAAAAAAAAGAAGAAATAAGCTGATCTTTGTTGTTTTTATTTGAGATACAATGTGATAACTAATTAAGCAGTCTTATTGAGAGACTAGCTTTGAAAATTGTAGACATCAGCACTGAAGAATGAAGTGCTGTTATTCTGTTAAAGAAATGAGTTTTTGCCATAGGTGAATTAAGAGAAAAGTGGTTATGTGGCTGATAGGTTTGTTAAACTGCTTTATTTAGGTGTTTTCAGTAGTTTGGAACTTGAGGAAGAAACTGTTCTTGCACTATTTACTGAATAATTTACCCATTTTAATTATGCATTATTAATTATGATGACTTAAATCAAAATAAGAAACTGGCACAAATTGTGCTGGACTGGACTGTTGGGACTTTGATGCAACTTTAAAGGATCTGTTGTAATCAAACTTTCTCAGTTTGCAGTATTGGGCATAGAGTAAACAGAATTCACAACCTCAAATTATGGTACTACTATAATTAAGAAAGCAACAGCATTAGTGAGTCATTAGTAAACTGACTGCCTATCATCTAAGGTAATGTTTATACAACAATACTCAGCAATAGAATAGATTTCATTTGAATTTGGTAACTCAAGGTCTTGTTTGGTAAGCTATCAATGTCGAAGGTTAAAAAAGAAAAGAAAAAAAAACATCCTTGCAGGATCAGACTTTATCATCAAATTTTTGGTTTACACATGGCTGACATTTGCAGTTTTGCTACTTTGATATGTGATGAGGTACACTCAATTACACCAGGCAGATACTTGAATTTTGTCTCACACATGCAAAGAAAAACAACAGTGAGAAGAAAGGCAAACACATTACCAGTAGTAATAAGAAAGAGATTTGCCCTCAAAATTTGTGAAATAGAAGCAGATTGCTACAATTCATAGTTATAATGATTATGATCACCATGAATGGTAGTGTTTTAGTATAACTGGTCTACTTAGAAAGTAATAAATTGTCATTTATGACTGAGTTCGTTTAACAAATCAAACTAGATAAACAGCTGATAAATCAAATCTACTTAAATGAATAAATGAAGAAAAAAAAAGAACCACCTGCATTTCACTTTCTTTTGCTGGGAATGTTTGTTAAAATATGGTTATTAAATCATTACCTAATTTAGCATTGCTTGTACAGTATATGAAAATGTCTTTAATTAAATTTGAGAATTTGAATAGGAATTGAGTAATCAATTAGTCTTTAGGTATTAGCCTGGTACACCTTTTTTCCAGAGATATTAATTGAAATAATTTTTTTTTATTTTACTATGCTATTTTCTCTCCCCTTTTTATAATTTTTTTTGTGAAATTTTGTTACTCTCTATTGAATTTAATAATAATTTACTTTTTGGTCAGATTTGATTGTTATTAAAATTGATAGACCTTTAAAAGATTTATTACTTAATAAAATGTTTTTATTCTGTATTGGAAGAGCACAATTTAGAGAGATGAGCAGCAGTTTTTAATTGCTTATTATTTGTATTATTATTTTTCTTTATTTGGAGACAAGTTTTGATTGCTTGTCTCAGTTAATATTTTTCATTAAAATAAGATTTCGCTGAAAGCTAAAAGCTTGATTGGAGTGCTAATGAAAATGTTTGAATTAATTGAAATTAGTGCATCTATAAAGCGAACAGCAACCATTTGCTGTCAACAGCATGTACCCATGTGTCTGGCTAAAGATTGCTAGATGTGTAATCAGTCAATTGGAGCTGCAGTAGAAGCCAGTGCCTACCTAGTATAATTGCAACAGATGACTCACGAGTCTCTGGGATAAGTTAACTCAAGGGAAGTAATCCTGGCTATTTAATTGTGTTACTCAACTAATATCAACTCAATTGAATTTTCTCTCCTTCTACATTAGTGTTTTTGCAGCCCTGTCTATTAGCAAAAGTTTCTGAACTGTGCTATCTAAAATACCACAATAATTCTGCACCACGGACACTGTTTAATAATATAAAAAAATTTTTTTTTTTTTTTTTTTTTGTTAAATCCTTTGAATAGGTGTGTAGATCTATTGTGCACAACTTTGTTTTTATCACTCACTACAAGCCTGGATGAGATGGCCATATACATAAAGCATTGGTGATTAACTGTTTGTATCTTGATAGTCATACAGATATGCTATTTATACTCAGTTTTGGCAGTATCTAAACATTAAGTTTTCAAATTTATTGATAAGCTATATTAACATAATTGCCCTGTTCACACAATCTTTAGGTATCTGCTATGAAAAGGGGTTAACATTTCTAGTTTAATTTATTTTTAGAAACGATTGAGTGTAACTGATGATTGATAGTCTGCCATTTCATTTGTTCATATAATCCAGATTAATAATACATGTCCCTTTTAGTGCATTTATATTATTTTTGATTATATTTTATTTGCAGTTTTTGACATCTGGATTTTACATTGAAATCACTTTAAGTCTCAAGTACCATTGCTTTCCAGTTGAGAATTTAGTATCAAAATAAATATTACATGCATGTGTGTGTACTAACCTTATATGCATTGTTTTTCATTAGAATTTCTTTTATATTATTTCTAGATGCTGGAGGAGTTCATATGGAAAGCTCTGGATCTCTTGGATAAATTAGATGAACTGGGGGAAATTCTCACCTGCCCTGAACTTCCAGATGATCTCAGTGGTGCTCAGATCCAACTGGAGCATCATAATCACCTCAAGAAACGTGTAACCAAGGCTCCGGTGGAGCAGCTGACTATGGAAGGTCACCATATCTTGAAGCGGATCACTGGAGAAGATGATGCCCAGTCAGGTAGGTGGCTTCTTTTTCTCTCTCAATCTTTTATTGGAAGTCATAAGGTTAAATGAAAGTTCATAATTGTAACAAATTAATCTTTCTAGCTAGTATTTCTTATAGTATGCTTTTAAATAGTTGATTACATAGCTACAGTTAAAATTGGTTTCTAGTGTTGGTAGCATATTTGGGGGGATCTGATCTGTTATTGGGGTTAATGCCTTGACTCTGTTCTCAGCCAGTTCTATCTACCCATGTCTTTCAGGGTTAGCTTTGCATCATCTGCATTCAGAAAATATGCTCATTTACTGATACTGGGTTGGATCTCACTTTGGCCATGATATATTCTTATTTCTGAGTTTTCCTCCACTCACTCACTCACTATTTTTTTTTTTCATTCTTAGCTACTGCTTTTGTATATCAGTGAAGCCTTTTCTTCTATTCACCAAGTTTTTATTTGGAATTTCCTAGTCTTCAGGTTTACTGGTATTTCTCACTTGGAATATTTTTTGCCATTATTAACTATCATGGTTCATTTAGGTTCTTTGTAATGATTATTGCTTGTAGATTTCTTGATGCAAAACCCTTGAAATGTAGGGGGCCTTTTACTTGCTACCATGACTTTGACCATTATCATAGTCAACCGTTGTAGAATTTTTTCTGTCAAACAAAAATATTATTAGCAGACTTGCATAATCTCATTGTTTGTTTGGGCTTCTTTGTTTGCTTTTTTTTTTTTTTGGAAAAATTTAAAAGAATTTTTAGTGCATTTTGATATCAAGGAATTTTTTTGATCAGTAACTACTATGGGCTACTGATATTTAGGTGGTCTTGTCCCTATTTATTGTCTACAACTGCTTAACCAGGGGTGGGGGCTAACAGATGGTTTTAGTGGAATAAAGCTTTGAAAAGTGGAAGAAAAGAATAGGCTAGTACAGAAATCATGTCACTAGCTAGACACCAGTTAGGAGGGACTATGGGTCAGCAAGCTCACCCTTTTACATTTGTGGGAAAATCTTGTTCTATCTTTTTTTTTTGTTTTAAATATTTAAACAGAATTAAGCATTTTCAATATTTTTAAATACATCGTCAAGCATAAATTTTGGAATGGTTATTTTTCAAGAAGTGTGCCTTGTGTGAATATTTTTCTTGTCAACCACTGAAGTTTAGGGTCTGTTAATATTATCACATACTCTGAAATTTTCAGTTTCTCTCTTTTCTGTCCATCTTTGGCATGGAATGCTGAGACTTACACAAGGGAAAATACAGAGGTTCACATTGACTGTTGTGTCTTTTGGACAGATGCTCCATTGGGCAGAGGTTTTGGTTAAATAACCATGTTAAAAAAATTTAGCTGCTAAGAGGTCGCAGGTTTGAAATGAACTTGTGTGACTTCAACACTCCAAAAAGATCTGTTGTACACTTAATGCCTTTTCAGTACTAGAGTCAAATGATGGTGACTGATTCCTGAAGCATAATCTTGTTACTTAGTTGTATAACTACGGATAAGAGAATTTTTCCAGTGCCAGACTACTGGACTGTTAAGGTCAAGGGCTAGAGTTCAATCCCTGCAATGACCACCTTTGGTTTTGGTGTATCTCCCTAGCTTGCTATGTGAGTTTTTTTCCAGGCAATCTCTCCCCCCCCCACCCCAATCTAAAATATGAAGAGTTCTAATAGGAATTTTCCTGCTGATGTTTAGAGATCCCATATGGCACATTGATGGGCATCACTTTTTAATGGATAATCACGGTACCACACTTTCTCCCCCAGCATTGTCTCCCTTGTAGGGATTGGTGTGTGAAAAAACATTCGAAAACATGAACTAACCAATTAATTTATGTATATAACATGCTATGATTTAATAAAGATTTAAAAAAACAATTAGTCTTATATCTCAGAATAACACTAAGAATTTAAGATACTGAAAAAGGAAAAGTTGTAAATTTATAGAATATTTTGTTTGTAACTATTTAATTCAGATGAGTGCCCTCATAGAATGAAATTTAAAATGTCACACATTTATTATGTTTATATATATTTTCCTTTTAATTGGCAAGTTAATTTTTTAAATAGCAGTCATTTGGCATTTGCAGAGAAATAGTACAGGTCTAGAATCCTTTATCCAAAATTCTGAAAACCCTCAAATCCAAAATATTTTTGGAAAATTCCAGAAGATTATGGGAAGGTTTCTGGGTGACATGCGGGTCCTGACGTACTGTACGCACATTACCATAATTTTTGTATTTTTCTTTACTTTGTTGTTGGTTTGAATATACTTTGAAAATGTTGAAAAGGCCTGCAAATACTCTACATTACTGGTATTTGTAGTGATAGTTTACCTTTCTGATAATTAAATGTACATATTTTTCATATGATTTCATGCACAAAATGATTTTAAAATATTTCATAAAACTACCTGTAGGCTATATGTAGCCATATGCAGTTATGTTGTAAATGAACTTGTGCCCAGTCTCCACTCCCCAGTGGGTCAGCTACCAAATTATGCAGGTATAAATCTTTTGGATTTTGGAATCTGAAACACATTTGGCCCCAAGGATTCCGAATAAGGGATTCTCAACCTGTAGAGCATTTTTCACTTTCTCAAGCATTGTAGTTTTAAGCTTGTTTCAGGGGGACATTTACAGCTGCAGAATTGAAATTATTGATGGTTTGTTATGTATGGTGTTGACTTTAGCTGACGTCCTTAACTACTACTGCATTTGGTGACAAGCTAAGCTGTAATTAAGATCTGGCTGATAAGGAGGATGCTTGAGAAAGCACAACAAATTTGTCTAAAATATTTCTCCTGATCATGTAAAAACAGCCAGTTTCTGGAAATAAACCTTCATAGCTGTGGAAAATCAGTTTTCATAAAGTACCATAAATACTTTTTGGTATTAGCTAAATGAAATGGATGTAGCCATATAGAATACTTACTGATAATGTTCCATGATGTGTTGAAAGATTATTATTACATCAGAATTTTAAAAAAAAATCTCCAGATTGTCTCTCTCCTCCTCCTAGAAATTATTTTTAAATCTCTGTGAAAAGAACATGATTTTACAACTTGTTGTAAGAGTTTCATCTAACTTTTTTGGGGATACCATGCAAGTTAATAGCAGAAAAAAATTATGAAAC
Organism: Nautilus pompilius; assembly: GCA_018389105.1. Taxonomy (NCBI): domain Eukaryota; kingdom Metazoa; phylum Mollusca; class Cephalopoda; order Nautilida; family Nautilidae; genus Nautilus; species Nautilus pompilius. Next base: position 2,566,721 of record JACATO010000311.1, on the reverse strand, counting down.
TTTTTCATTTTCTGTGGTTACAGAGTAGAAATTGCTGTCACCTTTGAACTCTGGAAATCAATGTTTTGGTTGAGGGACTGGATTTTGCTAATATTTTGTCTGGGTTCTTTGCTGCTGATGATGATTTGTCTGAGATGGTAGATACTTTTCAAAATGAAATGACAGTTTATTTGTAAAGGAAACTCTTAATTTCTGTGCCTAGCTATGGTACAGATGATGGGAGAATAATAGATGGCTTTATTGTATTAGCTTACTTGCACAGTGTATGGTGGATAAGATTAATAATCAAAGTTTGCAGGATCTTATTCTTTCTGTGACTCCTACTTTTGGTATTCAGATCTTTATTTTGTCATTGGTAATGGTTAAGGTTAGATCAGACATTTTCTGTGATAATGCATGCATGTCCAGAGATTAGCTAAGTCACTTGGTGCATTGATTACCTCTTTACCTGCAGGTTGCATGAATATGAACTAGAACAACATCTATATAAATAGATTTTTGTTTGGATGACTAATGTTTTAGAATTAATGGCTTTAGCTATGTTTGCTCATTCAAACTGTACTATAATAACAAAAGCATAATAGTGTTTTATTGCAACTTGTTTGGCCATCTTGAGGCTGATGCTTAAAATAAAATGTCTTTTTACCTGGCTGGTAGTGCATGCTACTTTAGGGACTGGATCAAGTAGGTTTTGTGGAGGGACTTTCCTTAGTCTTAAATGTCTACCAGAGATACTCATTGGATCAAAGATCTGGGAACATGGCTGGCCAATTCAATGTAATGATGTTGGTCCTAACGAATGTAGTGATAATCCTAACTCTGTGTGTCTTGGCATTGCTGTCCTGGGACATGGATTTTGATTCCAGTTGTTGATGAAGTGTCATTCTCATAATCTTATCTTGGTACTTCTCCTCAGGTCATTGTTTAAGGTGGGTGGCCTGACTTGTTAGCCTTGATTTCTCCTCACATCATTAAATTGCTCAATATTTGTAGCAAAGTACAAGCAAGCAATCTGCCTCAGTGAAATCCTAAGTTGGGCCAACTTTCATCAGAAAACATTTCTTGCTGCCATTAGACCATTTTCACACTATCTGAACCTTATTTAGGCTAATTATATATTAAGCAGCATTTTCCTACCAGGAGCCATTTTGAAACTGACCTACTGCAGGGAGTCTGATTATGTGATGGGTCTGCAGACTATCATTGTGGATTTTATTGCTCTTTATTGCCAAAATTAGTTATATTGTCACTTGTTTGTGGAGTGGAGTGGAGTGTGTGTTTTCAATTGCTACACCCTTCTGTCTACCAGATGGTTTTTGCTTCATCAATTGCTTGGTGTTTGGTGCCATATTCATGTGTATAAACCATGAGAATCCATGCAATTAAACCACTTCTGCATAAGAATATGTTAATTTTTTTTAATCATCATAAATAAATATTTTTTTTTCTGTGAAATAAATATTTGTCTCATCGTAATCAGACTTTAATATACCACATTTTTCGGGTTATAAGTCTGTCTAGTATAAGTTGAATAGGTAAATTTTCCTGTTTTCCAAGCTTTCATTTACACATAAGTTGAAGTGGTGTATAAGTCTATTGTACGATTGAACTTTTGAACACTAATAAAATAAAATTTCTGTCTGGGTTATAAAACAGTGGTGGTAGATAACATCAAAACGAGAGATTTGGGAGAGGAAAGAGTTTCGGGTGAAAGAGAGAGAATGAAGGCGAAATAGAGAAGCTTCAATCCATATGGAACACAGTTTGATATGATTTTTGCCTATCAAAAAAATGTTGAATCATGTGTATGGTGTTACAAATTATGTAAACCCTTAGAAATAGTTCTTAGAAATTAGTGAGTATAGCAGTATAAGCATTTAGACTGCGTTATTTGTGCATTCACATAGTGATACAAAAACTCTCTTTGTTTACAAATTGTCCTCAGAGTAGACCAAAGACAGTGTGGGCCTCTTAGGTCAACAGATCTAAGGGAGGTAACTGAATCTGAGTCAGCATGTACATACAATCATACATAAATTTCCCCATGGTACTTAAGGTTCCTGTGTTCCTGGTATTATGATTTCATCCTTGTATAAATCAGAGTAGAGTTTAAATCGATGGTCAAGCCCTTGTAGAAAAAACTATAGACTTATATGCCAAAAAATACAGTAATTACTTACTGCATATAACAATCTGTTATTTGAATGGTATAGTTTGTAGATTTTAGAAGAAAAACTAACCCCATGTATATCCTTCTAAAAAAAGAGAAAATAATGGACAAATAGACTGTTTATTAAACAAGGGAGGAAATTATGTGGAATATTAATTGAATTGAGAACTTTCTGCTTTAAAACTGGCGATGTATTATCTCTATAGTTAGCCACCAATTAAAAAGTGATTGTTGAAGTACTTTTACATTGATAGTAGCTTTTTCTCTGCAGATAGTGGACGACGATTATTTGTGATATCAGGGAATGCTGACTTTCAAAGTTCTGTCCCTCAAATTTCACACTTGCTTGACAATCTTCAGTCAACCAAGCAGCATTTGAACCAGCTGTGGTTGGGAAAGAAGGTGCGGCTAGAACAATGTCTACAACAGCGGATGTTTGAAGATGATGTAGAAAAGGTGAGTCTCTGGATATTTTAATGTGTGCGCGAGTGTGCATTCCAGAAACAGCATGTATATTGTTGTTGTTGAATATTTAAAAATAAATTAATTGCTGCTTATCTATAGAATAAAAATGGTTTTTAAAGGTTTTACTTATTTCAGGAGAACAAGGAGTAAAATAAAATTCCTGTTATACTTACCATCTGTAAGAATGTGTGTTTGGATGAATCAATCTTCCATTTCTCAGAGTGGTTAGTGTGGCAGTGAGAAAATGTCTGTTGTGTGCATTGTATCACATTTTGTATTAAGTTCTATTAGACAATGTATCCACTGGCTGGCTACTTTGTTATGCACTGTATACTCATTCAGACTTGCATCTGACCTGAAGTGCAGATGCAAATTGGGTTGACCACATAAGGTGATAGATGATCCCTGCAGCACTATATTTGACTTAGAAAAGCACATTTGTATTACATTAACAGATATGGGAAAAGGCAAAGAGTGTTCAAAAGAGGCATAGTAATGGATGCACTTCTAGTAGATGCTACAGTGGTCAAGACAGTTTTGTTGGTAGACTGCTCCAACACATTGGTGATTCAAGATTATCATGGATGGAAAATGGTGGAGAAAATGTTTGCTTTGAGATGAAAGTGCAAAAATGTAGTCAAAGAAAGGTAGTTAGACAGGATAGTAAATTCCAACCATCATCAAGTAATGGACTAACTGACATATTTAAGGCAGAGAAATTCACAACCAACTTCATATATATATTTTGGAAACTATTGCAATGAATGAACTATGGCAGTTGGAGACCATTGCATAAACCATTGATTACAATTAACAACATGCATAGATGCCTAGTGTGAAGAAAGGAGTGCAGATATTGGACTAAGAAGGACAGGTGAAAAGTGTTGTATTCTAATGAGTCAAGCTTCACTTTTTTTGTTTTTTGTTTGTTTGTTGTATAGAAGGGAGAAGTCAGATTTGGAGAAAGCCACAAATCATTTCTCATTTCTTTCTTTTGTATCCCAGATGTCCAGACCTCTAGCAGTGCAGTTATGGTTTGGGATTCTTTTTCTGGCATTCCCTGATGTCTTTTTGTTCCTTTGGAATGCAGAATTAATTCTAAAGCTTACTTCAGCATCACTTTAAATCAATTGCATCCAGGTGAACTTCATGTTTATCCTGATGTAGACAGTTACTTCCAAGATGATGATGCTCCCATCTTCCAGTCCTACATTGTGCATTCATAGTTTGAGGAACATGACAAAAATTTCAGAAATCTTCCATGGTTAGCACAATCTCCAGATCTCTGGTATAAACTTGAAAGTTGCATTTACCATTACCATTCTTAGCTCCATACATTACATAAAATATTAATGACTGACTGGGGAAAATTCTTTAGGGCACTTCTAGCATCTTGTGGATTCTATACCACATCATATCATGTGGCTGTTATTCAGGTAAAAGGTGGCCAAAGTCATTATTAGGTACAGGTCCAAATAAAGTGACCATCCATTGTATGCCTGCAAATAAAGTGCAGTTGTCTAAATTTTTTTCTCCCTTCAGATGTTTGAATGGACATCAAGCAGCCGTGACATGTTTCTCACCAACTACACAGAAATTGGTCTTACTCACCAAATGGCGCAGGATCTGGAAGCAGAACATAGTCAGTTTGCTGCTAGTGCAATGGTAAGTACCAAAGTTTGAAGGATTATTTGAGTGCTAGGTTAGTGTAACATGGATTTGTCAAGTCATTCTTTAGTTAGTACAGCATAATTGTGATATACTTATAAACGCATTAAAAAACACTTTTTTTTTAATTGTTATTCCTTCCTCTGCATTGCTGTGTTGTGACTCTATAAAGAATTTTTCAAGAGGGGCCAACTTTGTAAAATTTAAAAAATAATTTCTCTAATATATTCTGTGGCAAGGCGGTCTCTAGAGAAAACAGATTGAAGTTTGGTCTCAGATGATTCTCATTCTTTATGGAATTGTGGAAGTCATTCACAGAGAAAATTTAAAAAAATTACCTATAATTGGTGATTGCTTAAACATTAAAGTCATATCTCCAAAAATAAGCCCGAAAAAACAAACAGTAAGCGAAATATGTGCATATGTAGATCTGACAAGCAGTTGTAGCATAGTGCAATAGACTTTCTTAGTTAAATTTTGGGTTATCTACTTTAGTGGTATTCCTATGTCCCACCAGGAAGTAATCACTACATGGCTTAATAATAAGATTCTAAACAGCATTTCATAGTTCTTTGAACTGGCTTTTTCAAGCCATTGTCTGAATTTGTTGGCAGCTCTGATAAACTCAACATGTAGCATATATTAAGTTTACTTATTGGTAAAATGAAAGTATTTAAGTTGTCTGTGCTTGTGGATTTAATTTTGGCTTGCTTCCATGATAATCCCTGTTTATGTCAGTTGTAAAACTGTGCTTTAATAGACCTTAATCAACTTGCTCATTTACCTCTGGCAGTTTACTGCTTGCATTATTTTATCTTCTAGCACATTTTCACTTTTAAGTAGTAAACAAAATTTGCTTTGAAAATTTAATTTTTCTGACCATGATATCTTTTTTGTGTATGTAAAATTAGACAGATTCTAAAATTATGAAGACAGTTGCACTGCATTTACCAAAACAAAAATTGATAGTAAATTTCTTTATTATTAGATTAAAAACAATTTTAATGAAAATTAAAAGAAATTTTTTCTGACCGTATGATATTTTATACACAAATGTAATTTTTTTTATTTATTGTTTTAACACTTTCATACAATAAACTTGTTTGTGTCTAATTGTAATTATGTTCTTTCTTTCTTTGAGAATGGAACCAACAAGATTAAATGATTAAATCAGAATACTGTTTACAAAAACAAATTTGATGTTAATCATCACCCTTGAGTTTTGTGCCATTATACATTGTTCATCAAGCATCAACATTGGCTGATCACAATCTTGTACTTCTATGATTTCATAAGGACAACAAGCTATCATTTAAGGAAAGTAGATTTTTATTAAAAACAAAACAAAAAAAAACTTAAATTTGCACTATATCATTACCAGCTGTTCACTGCATTTGATGCAGAATTCAGTCAAAACCTTGATGCTTTTTGAGTTTTTTCTTCTTGATTCCATATCACTGTAGCATGTATATTTAATCATAATTTCTCTTGAGATGGTGTCACAGTAAAAAGAGGAGCTAATTTTAACAACGGTGACATTGATGTGCAGAAATAAAACTATTGGTTTATATCTAATTTGCTTGAATGATCAAATCATAGCATTTTGCCTCATTTGCATTAATTTCATATTTAAAACAGAGGAAGAGAATATGTTTCCTCTGTTTAATGCCTGCAATTATTTTGTTACTTTAGATTTTATTGTTTGTAATTAAATGTGATTACTGTGCAGTTTCTTCTTTTTTTTTCTTCTGTTTTTGGCCTAGTGGATACTGTTGGTCTTCAGACTATTTTTTAAGCTTTCAAAGCCAGGAAATCTTAAAAATCATCAATCATGAATAAAAGGCAGTGTTTTGCTCAACTATTATCTTGTTTTTCTAAAAGACTTGGCTAGAATGGTTGTCTTAGTTGCATATAAATATTATTTAGCTTTTTTATTATTGTGGGATTTTTATGGCTAAAGGATTAAAGCAGTGTTTTCCTCTCCAACTCTTAAATTATTTTGTTTTGAATTATTCATGAGTTTGATTGTTTTTCCTTGGAAGATGTTCATTTAAATGATAAAAATGTCAGATTTAATCAAATCCCTAAGTTAAAATCTCCATGGCATCTCCTTAGTCTTGTAGTGTTTTCTATTAAATGTTTTAATTTTGTGTAACTCCTCTTCATTGCATTTTTCCTCTGTGTTAACACAGTTATTAGATGAACTCACTAAGTATTGCTTAGCTATGTTTGAACAAACCAAAGGGAAATGTTATTTAATTACCATTTGTCTGTCTTCCAGCCATGGGAGCTGTCATGTTTTCTTCTTTTTGGGGGGTGGTGGTGCAAATGTTGGGGTATGTGTGTGAAGTTGCAAGTGTGTGTTGGGAGCTGGGTCGGTTCCACGACTGGCTGCCACAGCTGTTTATAAGTGAGGTCTTATTACAACCTGTATTATTCTTTTTTAGCGTTAGTGTCTTAGCCAAGTTTGCCAAATGATTAGATTAAGCTGAGAAGAACAAAGTTTTCTGTCAGTTGCTTTTGATTAGCATTAGAGACTCATTAGCAGTGAAAGAGCATCTTCTGTCATCAAGGCAGACAACTATTGCTACTGTGCAAGTTCTACAGTGGCTTCTATCTCAGGCATTTATTTATTGAATGAAATATTATCCAAATATATTTAATTTTTAATTACATTTGGTGTTCATCATTTTACTTGTCCAATAGAATTTAAACATATCCTTGCCAAAAATGTGCTTTAGTTGAAAGTGGTGGTTTACTTGTTGTAACGTTGAACAGAATTACGCAGATGTTGTTTTCTTTCTTGTATTTGTTGGCTTAGTGATTTAATAATAATGTGATGACAAATTACAATGCATCACCTGGTAAAATTATGTATTGACTCTATTAAAAATTTTGTAAACATAAACTGACATTCTTTTCTTAATGCAAGTACGATAGAATAAATTAAAATAAATTGAATCAGCAAAATTTGTTTTGTATTTTTAAATGTATTAAGGAATGTTTTAAAGGGATGCTTGTCTATTGTACACCCTGAATTGCCAAGAGAATTTTCAGACAGTTGTTTCAGAAATTAGTTTTATGGATGTTCATTTATTGGACTATTTGATGACTGCATTAGAATGCAGTCTTGTCATGTCAGATTCCTTGGGGCTTTCATGTCATTACTGCATGGCATCTTAGAAGAGTGATCTGTTTTTTAATGATCTTTCTTAATTACAAGGCTGCATAGAGGTCTTTGTGACATGCAGGTCTGTTGCTGCTTGACTTATTATAAGATATAGATGCAGGGTTTTCAAGAATCATGTGAAATATCAAAAAAGTGTTTAGATAATTAAGTTTAAAATATGTAAAATACAACACAGCATATATATACAGCCAAATTAAGTTAACTGTCACTGAGCTTTTTAGACTGATGACAGACCTGCATAACTGTATGCACTTACCCTGGAAAGATTAAAAAAAAAAAAATGATGGAAGTTCTGAATAACTAATAAAGATACACAATAAATATCCCAAAACTAAAATACTCGTGTGTTATCTAAACAGCCATTGCTTAAATTAGGAAACAAACATACTGTCAAGAGATTTTATAATTTGTTTGTAATTTACTTCCTCATTCATTTATTATGACCCATATTTCCTTCTCAAATTAAATTTTGAATTATTCGGTAAGTATCCACTAAGCAGTAATTTTGTAATAAAACGGCTTTCTTTTTCAGTATTAAATTAATGGAGTTCAAAAAGTTGTTTATCTTAGACTAGCATATTACTGATAATGAGCATGGTATTTTAGTAGGAGGCTTATAACAGTGCAGTTGAGATTTAAGGATTTCCTGCCTCATTTTAAATCATTTGTTTTCAAGAATTTTTGTGATTCCACCCTAAGTAAAGTGGTACATTTATGAAGCATTATCATTCATGATGAAACATGGATTGTCCTGAGTTATAGATGTGGAGAGGAGCAGAAAGTCTCTGCACTTTTCTTATCAAAGTAATCTCCCAACATATTTTAAAACTTACTAGTTGAAACAACATGGAAGATGTCTTGAGAGCTCAACAGTCTGGAATGATAAGGTTGGGAAGTTGATAGTACATCTTCCTCTCCCCTGTGTGAATGAAAAAAATGTCTCATCCATCAACACAAAATCTTTGATGCTCTGTGGAATTGTGCTAGAGTTTCTTCTCTAAAGCTGTGGACATTCAGCATGACAAAATTACAGAAATGGTCGGCATTCATGGCAGTTTTCATTGATTGCTGGGCCTATCATTATGGCATCTGCGCGCGAGAGATTATAAATGAATTTCCTGAAATTATAGAAGTTGAAGAGTAGATTTTGATTTAGTTTCTTTGATTGACCCTATTTGAAAGGATTTCACTTGGTAAAGTTTGGGGAAAGAGGTCTAAAAAAAGGGGGGCTGGTAACTTCAGCATAAGAAAAAAAAAAGACTATTGGACTGCAAAGGTTGGGGGCCTGAGTTTGAATTGTGGTTGGGATGGCTTTGTTTGGCGTACCTCTTTAGTACAGGCTGTTCTTGCTTGTCTTCACCAACTGAATGCATGGATTTCCACTTAGTTCTCCTCCTGTATCTAAAAGATGAAGAGATCTAGTAAGAATTTTCTGTGATGGGCATATAGCTAACCTCTGCACCCTGTTCTATTTATTCAGTTTAGGAAACAGACACCAGTGAGTTTTCTGTGGTGTATCCTTTACGACATGCTCTTGGCACACAGGTTTGAAGAAGAAATTGCATTTAATTTTATGAATGCAGTGTGTTATTGAAATTCACCGAATGCAACAGTATTATCTTTTATGCTAAACAGGTATATATCCTAACTATTGTAGCACCAAGTGCCTATGACAACCTATGTTGTGAAATTGATTCCTCAAGTTTGTTAATGACATGCTTGAATTTTTTCTTTTTTTATTTCCTAAACAATGTCTGAAAATCAGAGTTGATAGTAGTTGAGTATGGAGCTCTGCTCTTTTGTAACAATTTATTCGACAAGTTATCAATGTGGTTGAAGTTTACTCATTGTGGTAGTCAACAACGACATTCAAAATCTGCCTTTCATACTTTTCAAGCCACTTATAAACTATACGGCTCCAACAGATGAAGCCAAAGAAATGGAGCATGAGGAATACATACTCTTGGTCTGCAATGATGTGCAGATATTCACAAAATGCAATGTAGCCCCTTTCATCGAATGTGGTCCATGCTATGAAAATATTTGCTAAATCATTACTCGTATTTCTAGTGATTTTAAAGCAGAAGAAATTTGAAAAGGGAATGAGACTATTTGCTGCAGCTGGTTTGCCACAAAGATAATTCAACTCTAGCCATTTATTCACTGGCCAGTTTAGCATGGGTTGGTTTGACCAAGATGTGATGGCATGCGGACTTTGAGTGAAAGATGGACAGTGGGGAGTAAATTAAGTGTAACATATTTGATTGGTGAAAAATTCTCAACGATATTTTGTTGTGTTTCCCACTGTGTTCATATCACATCTGCTTTATTGCATAAAGTGAGGATGAGGTGTACATTGTTTACACCTTTACCGTTTGGACATTCTTGTGCATATTTGTGAGCAAGACAGTGAGGGAAACATCAAGGTCATAACAGTCAACCTTGTTTTCTGTCATCCCTGATACATACACAGTAACACTTTGCTTATTTTTTTGTCCATCCTGAGCAACAACTCATGATTTCTCACAAAAGTAGAGTTAGAAGCTTTTACCATTTGATACTATTACACTGATACATTATAGACTACTTTTCAGATAGCAGTGACTTACCATCTAAAATGGAAAGAATTTCAACCAAGCATGGAAAGGAGAAATTGATAGTAGACGGTTGTTTTTATATTTTTGATAGAATGAGATGAAAATGTGAGGCTAAAACTGTATACATTCCCATGGTGCTTCAGATGCAAAGGTGGAGGTGTTGAATGTGGTGACGAAAATGAAGTGGTTTGCTGGAGAAAATGTAGAACCTATGGCTCACGTCAGTAATGAGTGTACAATTGGTTTGTTGCAAGCTACTCAGGTAAATTGCCCAATTTTACAGCAGTGAGAAAAAAAATGGTGAGAGTACAAAAAAGAAATGAAGTTGATGCAATTCTTCTGCTCCAAGATAATCTCAAAACTACAAGACCTATGAACTGAGGCATGGTGTAATTGAAAACTTTGATTGCTGACAGTGACCCTAGTCCACACAGGATATTAATTTGTGGCAGCCAGTGGCATCTACTTATATCAACGGAATCAAAAACCTGTTTTTTTTTGCAGCTGTTTGGTGGTGTTCATCCAGTATTTTATGCTTTGCTACCTAGTAAGCAAAGGAATATATATATGAAAAAGACTTCCAACTTATTAAACAAACTAAAGCTGAAGTTTTTCCAGAATCTGTTTTGTGTGATTTTGAAAATGCAGCATTCATTGCAATAAAGAATACATTTCCTGATATGCATCTTAACAGATGCTTTTTTTCATCTTAACAAAATATGAAAAAAAAAAAAACACTTATGTAAATTGTAGCTGCCCCATTGGTATAACACTGATGCTGATTTTGGATTGAGTGCAACAGATAATCACTGCTAGCATTTGTACCTATTGAAGACTTAAATGAGGCCATAGACAAGTTGGAGGAATAACTTACAGAAGAATTGCATCCACTGCTTGCCTGGTTTGAAGATTATGTAGGCTGCCCAGCTCACCAAGGAAATGGAAGACATTTGGCAATGTTTCCACAGAAATGTGGTCACTGTACAACAGGGTCCTCAACAAAAAAGATAGGACCAACAACCATGTGGAGGCTGCACATCAAAGGATACAGGCTGAATTGGGAATGAAACATCCAACAATGTGGAAAGTCATAGATGGCCTCTATTAAATGCATCATGGGGTAAGATATATATTAAGAACAATTAGTGGCAGGTCACAATCCCCCTCAAATATTGAAAAAAATTATGATGCAGATGTAGGTATACTCAAAATTACTAAAGATGATAATGGCAGAGACATTATAACATATTTTTGAGGATTAGCAAACTATTACAGTATGGATTAACATTTGTGACAAGTCAAAACAATAATTTGATATAATAAATTTAAGTTTTGTAAAATTAATTTTAAAATAAGATAAATTCTGTCACTTTGAAATTCATTTTATTTACTTAAATTCATATATATATATATATATATACATAGTGTTATTAAAAAAGAATGAACCAATTTCATTACGCAATATTTTAATAAGGAAAAGCAATAGAAAACTCCAGCTAAATCACAAGTATTCTACTCACAATCAAGTTTTATTTCCTGTCTTACAAGTGTTCATTGTGGCCACCACCTGCAGCATGGGAAACATCAATGCAATAAGAGAATTCCTCCCAGATGCATATCAGCATATCATGATCCACTGAGTTGATCGCTGTTGTTATTCGATGTTTAAGGTCATCGAGGTTAGTGGGTAGCAGTGGATCATAAATGCAATCTTTTACATATCCCCATAAGAAAAAGCATGCTGCACCATGACAACCTATTTTGTTTTCGCAAACTCGAGAACACAGAACACCTTTTGCTGAGGACTCGCCATTCTGAGGGTAAACAAACAACTGAACGTTGCCAGAGGAACGACACGACTACAGCGCCCCTGTGGCAGCCAATCAAAACTTAAAAAACTCCTCTTTCAAATGTTCACTGACTCATTCCATGACGATGCTTGAGAACTGAAGTAATGCGTCATGAAAATGGTTCATTCTTTTTGAATAACCCTGTATATATATATTCCCACTATTATTAAAGTGATTCCAGAAGTGTTGCTAGGCACTGGCACACTATAATATCATGCATGATAATCCTTGTAGCTAAACGGCTTGTGGCAAACTTGCTGTGGAAAATTGTCCTAGACCCTTTGTGTGTAACCTCATGATATAGTCAACAAATCATTACCCTTCCATTTATGCAAAGCGGTTTGTACCATGACTTTTCTGTTCATTCCTAGGCTAAACTTGATGATCTTTGCAACACTGAACTCACAGCTTTGTGTTTGCTGCGGCAACATGGTTTGTGATTGGTGGCAAGGCTACCAAGAATCGTTGTGCATTTTCCTATAAGTTGAGATGTATTCTGGCATTGTTGTTTGTTTATTCTGTCAGTCATTGCAACAATGTTTGCCAACTATTTCTCCTTTCCATTTTCTTGAGTTTTGAGCTTTTTTTTTTTTTTTGATATCACAACATTTTTATCAGAAGTGTTTGCTATATAAACCCAGATATTAATTTTTCAGTCACTCCTAATATCTTCACTGAGCTTTGCACCAGTCATGCCCCAACAGTGAAACCACTTTCCCTTCCTCTTCTTGATAACTATTTGGTATTTATACCTACCTGAGACTCAGACTGTGATTGGCTCATTTGCCTGAACAGTCTGGGTGAGTTCATTTATGAAAAATAAGTGATTTCTAATACTTTTGACCAGATATTTGATAACCAGATGTTTTTATTTTGAATAACATTCTTTTAAACTGAATTGTTTAAAAGAATTTTGAAAATGTTTAAGCAAATACTACAATGATGCTGGACTAGACAACATGATTGTAAGAAAATGGATTAAATTTTTCAATACAAATTTGTGTATTTTGACAGGGGCAGATTTAGACTGACCAGGTGAATGTTGTGACCATGGACTATATTATAAGGTCTGTGTGCTATTGCATTCACTGTCATTACTATGTTTGTCTTGATCTCTCTCCTTTCTAGATTTCCCAGGTCTGATATTTCTCCTTTTTTAGTTCTATGTTGACAGTTTTCCCAGCACTACATTTCTCCTCTAACCCCAACCCTCTTCCTCTTGAGAGCTTTCTACTTTAATAGCAAAATCATTGTATTCAGCTAGAGTTGACTATCCATTGGGATTTATGGTTAATTTTTGCAAGCTCTGTACATAGCATGTATAGATATAATATTTACTTATCATAATGAGCTCTCTGGGATGGTGATTGGACCTCTGAGCAGGAGAGAGTCAGTCAGGCTGGGTGTTGACTATATGCTACTCATTACATTTGTTGTTGTTTCAATGACTAATACAGCTTTCCAGATCAAAGGGCATTTTGTTCTAATTTGTTGAGCCTCAGAAAGATGTAAAATGTGCTTCTGATATAAATGTTTTATTTTTTATTGAAATTTGAAGTAATCTTTCAACTGATATTTTTCTCAGCAAACAATCCTGCTATTATTATTCTGCTTTTATTTTTGTTTTAATCTTGAAAGTTACATAATTTATTTTGTTTATCAGTCTCCACTTCAGAATTGAAAATTTTAATTGTTTGAATGTTTATTATTTAAACACTAAATTTTCTCTTACCAAACAATTCTAAGTCACAAAAAGGATGACACTTATTAACGTTTACTTTCTCAAACTGATCTATTTTCTCAGAACACCAGCTGCATTATTCTTCACCTGCAAATATAACTACATGTATTTTTATTTTGATTTTTCAAGATGAATGTTCTAGGAGAACCAGTAACATAGGACATGGAAAACAGATTTGTTTGTTGTTCACAGCAGTCTGGACAGCTAGGTATTAATGATAGGGGTATCTTCAGCAACCCTAGCAGGAAAATGTTATTTTCTTTAATAATGGTGATTTAAAAAAAAAAAAAATTTTAAAAGGTTTTAGTTATGAGTGCTGTTTTGGCGTTTGATGATATTGAGTTGCAGTATAAATTTTTTTTAGTAGGCATTTTTAAAACAAAATATGTTCTATTTATATTGGTGGTGTAGTGGTGGACTGCTATGGTTTAGAGGCCCCAAGGTTAAATCTCATTTGGGATCAACTTGGTTTGGCTTGTTTTTTCCTTTATCATTTGGCCTTGGTTTTTTCTGGTCATTTCAGTTTCCTGCCGCATCTAAAAATGCAGAGCTCTAGTCTTGACAATATCTCAAGACCCTCCAACCATATTTGGGTAACCAGCTATCACCAAGGCTGATACTCAGTACTTTCCTCTTCTAGCTCCTTGCTGTGAGATGTCCACAAAGTCAAGGCTGGAGGTTTTGCCAAGATTTTAGTGTTTTTTTTTAAATTTTTATTTCAATTATACAAGAGCATCTTGTGCTGGTCTTGGACCTGCAACCTATTGTTGCTATTTTTATATAGATTTTCATCAGCACTTTAACTCATTACCACACCAGATCATTGGCCTATTTAGGGTACACTCAACACAGACACATTCATTATGCATGATAGCAGAGAAAGCTGATATATTTCATCCATTTTTAAAAAGTGAAATAAACTAGGTTTGTACATGTACTAAAATATACAAACTTCAACAATTGCTACTTTGTACTAATGAGGTGTAAATAATGAGTTTAATACTAAACACCAGATGAAAAGGATTGGCTTTAAACATTCAGTGATTAAGAATTCCTTTTATTTGATTAGATTCTCTTTCCTCTTTTGTATTCGTCTTTGCATATACAGATTTCATAAAAGTGCATATTTATTTCTACTTCAAGCCAGACTGCTAAATTTGCTGAGCACATCAATTAACTTTTCCACATCTTATTTGGCAATACATAATTGATTCGATTTCTTCACTAAAAGGGAACAATAACCAATTTTAAATGGTTTTCAGTAGTATCTGGAGGAGTCTAGCTACTGAAACAACTTCAGCCTTTGTTTGCATGTCACAATTAGACACATTCACTGGTTGTTTTGGCCTTTGGTTACCCTGCTTTCTTGCTTATTTTATATATATATATATTTTTTTTCTTGCATTGGTTTTTATATTTATAGAAGAAAACTTAAATAAACGTCTGATGTATTATTTATTACAATAGATTTCAAGAATATTTCTTAATTCTGGAAGAGAGATAAAAACCATGTCAGCTTTTTTGTATACATCTAAACTAATAACTTAAAAAAGA
Source organism: Nautilus pompilius (assembly GCA_018389105.1). Classification (NCBI taxonomy): domain Eukaryota; kingdom Metazoa; phylum Mollusca; class Cephalopoda; order Nautilida; family Nautilidae; genus Nautilus; species Nautilus pompilius. The sequence continues at coordinate 2,551,486 of JACATO010000311.1, read as the reverse complement.
AGTTATTGTTATACTGATTGCAAAGGTCTTGCATTGTTTTAATTATATATATATATATATATATACATTTTAACTGTTTTGATTACTTGCTTTCCCCATATACAAATGTGGGTTGGGGAAAATATTGTTCAGATAAAAACAGCTAAAATTCAGCAAACTTTGTACATTTGTTTTTGAGGGTTTTTTTTTTTAAAGGAAAATGACATGTATGAATCTCAATTTTTTTTTTTTTTTAACTTTTATTTTCAATCTGACAAATTGATGAGGGCAACTGTAGTTGTTTTTCTTTGTAATGTCCTTTGTTTTCTTTTTTAAATTAAAACTTCTCTTTCAGAGCTCATACAGTTAGATTTTAATATGAAACAGGTAGGTCGTAGATTTGTGAAAATAATTAAGGGTTTTCACATTATCTTCCAGTTGGACCACTGATGTGATGCCTGCAGGCCATTGATATATTAATTATCCTCTGTTCTTTTCTTAGATACTGCTTATTTATTTATTTTTTTTTTTTTTTTTTGAAATTTAAAACATTTTTTGCCCTCATACCCATTGCTTTGGTTTAACTCATTTTAAAGTGAAGATCTTCAGCAGCCATTGCTATAGTTTAATAACCACCGATGGTAACGCTTATCTTTATTCTAATTAAGTTTAGTTACATGTTATTTTGTGTTGTATTGTACACTAACACCTACATTGGCATGGTACTGCTGTCTATTTACTGAAGAGTGGTACCTATCCTGCCCCATTGTGGGTTGGGGGGGGGGACTTCTCACATAACAACAGGGAAATGAGTATCAGAGATCTTCATTTTTTTGATGTCGAAGGATACCAGAATGCACAGAGAAAATGCTTGTGACTGGCTGGTGAAGAGGAGTGAGAAGAAACCCTGCCGCAGACAAACAACAACAAACTGAGTTGACCATAACCAAGAATCAGATCGAGTTTCTCAGCCTTGGCAGTCCAATAGTTGAACCACCAGGCTATTAAATGCTACCCTACTTATTTCATGTAAACTGTTTTTCTTTTTTGAGATCAGGGTTCACACCGCCAGTGGCACAGCACATTAATTTGAATGCTTATCTTAGTCGATTAGATTCATTAGTTTAAGTCAGGTGTTTACTAAACTTATGGCATCAGTTCAGAAAAAAAAAAACTGTCATTTCTGAATGGGGGGGGATTGTGCACACATGCAGAGGAAAAGTGCCTTGCTACATATTACTCTAGGAAGTTTTGAAAACTAAACTTTGCATTGCTCTACACTATAATAAATTGATTATTCAAAAGAATATAATCTCTACGTTAGAAGATAGACTAAGTTATTGAAGATGAAATTACCATTGTTTGTGCCACTTTGAACTACCAACTATTAAAGTTGTCCTGTTAATTAAGTCAGAGGTGTAGTGAAAGTTCTGATCTACTGGGGATAGGTTGCTGCAACAAGCTGTCTAAATAATGAAGAACTGACATGGAAACATTGTGAAGGAATTAATTTAAAGAGAGAATGCATGATACAATTTTTGGAATTTTGTTCACATCTATAAAGGAGGTGAAAATTATTGTCAGAAATAATTCTGATTTTGTTGTTTTAATGTAATTGTACCCTGGCTAAAGCATTGTTTAAGAGCTTGCTTTTGATGTGTGTTTTATTATTTTCTTTTAAAGTAATATTGCAAAGTGCACAATGCCATTTATTGGTTTATTATTCTATCATCATAATTCTACAGGAAGTTGCTAGTTTATTATACAAAGCCAACCTGCAGATTTGGTGCCTGTTCAGATGATTACTCTCAACCTGTCTAGTTTTAACATGATAGTTCACGGTTCAACTTACATGAAATATATAAATAAATTACTATTGTTGTTATTGTTTCAGGAAATGTTCATGAATATCAACCGGATTCTAGGTGTTGCGCAAAGGCTGTGTGAAGCTGGCCATTTTGCCTCCAACACCATTCGGTTGCAGGCCAGCAAGCTTGAGCGTGAGTGGAAGACGCTAGAAGCAGCTGTGGACGACCGCAGCACTGTGTTAAGCATGTCTGTTGTCTTTCACAAGAGAGCAGAACAGGTAGGTTAAAAAAAAAAAAACAGCCATTAAAATGATTGTTTAGTTGCTAAAGATGCAGATTGGTGGTGGTTGGTATAATTTTTTTTTCATTTTCATGTGAATTCTCTTTTGCACCTGCTGTTGAAATATCTCTACTCTTACTATAGTCATTTCTGGCACATATCATCACCAAGTTCAGATAGTGTTTGGGAGAGAGAGAGGTATGGCTAGAAAACGTCTTGTTTTGTGTTCCCATTTTCTTCGTGCTACCACAAACATTTTTCCCAATATCTTGAAGTCTTCAGTCGTCATCTGGTCACATAGGTGATGAACTGTAGCACTATGCTTCCTCAATAGGGTTATCTCTGATCTAGTTGCTGGTGTATGACACAACCACATCACCATAGAATTACTTTGGCATGATGATACATTTTTCATTTGCTTGAAAATACATTTGATTCTAATACAACACCAACTAAGGCAGACAAGCAGATGAACCTGGCCATTTATTTATGTCTAACATTACCTACATTTAAGAGAATCTGTAAAATGTTTGTTTTAAACAGATTAATATTTCAGCATTTTTATATATTTGTTGACATGATTTGCCATCTATTCATAGTTGTGTTATATCCATCTTTTGTGGTAGGCATTTGTGCATTTTATTTGCAAATAATTAACAAATGCAGAATTAACACACACAAAAAAAAACAACCTATCCATAAACTTCTGGCTTGGTTTGATGCATTGTCTGTCTGTTTACTTTCAGTATCTCGATCAGGTAAATGAATGGAGGTTGGCATGTGAAAGCCCGCAGATCCCATCTTATATCAAAGAGTTGGAAGAAGCACTGCAACAGCATCAGACCTTGATTGAGACCATCAGCCAGGCATATGCTGAGGTAAGAGGGCAGTTGAGTTGGGTGGGAGGGGTTTTGAGAGCAGTAGTCAAGATGCAAGCCAGCAAAAGTTACCCATGGGAACTGCATCACATATCCAGAAAACTCTACCAGAACTCTCAATTTTTAGATGTGGGAGGATAGCCAGCTGGTGAAGAAGAAACCTTGCTGGAAAGCTATGCCAAACCAGAACAAGTCTAGAATTCAAACGTGGGCTCTCAACCATAGCAGTTCAGTAGTAGTCTCCTCCTGGGCCAACAACTGCCCTAAGGGTGGTTGTCTTATTTCCTGCCACAGTAGTAGTAGTAGTAGTAGTAGTAGTAGTAGTAGTAGTAGTAGCTACATTAACTAATGACCAAACATTTCAGCAATATTTTCCTGTTACCATCATCAGGTTGTTCCTAGTGGATGCCTCTTTCTATGTGCACTGTTGTGATTTTTGCTCTGAGTATATCTTTCTTTAATGTTAAGGCAGTAGATGCACAAAAAAAATAGCTTCCAAACTCTCACTCATGAAGAGTAAAACATCATTGCATAAACTCTTTTAGATTTCTTTTTAGGTAAATCAAAGTTTTAAATGTTTTAGGTTCTCTCTAAGTTGGCAACATCATGAACATTGCATACTCTATAGATTGACTGTTAATTCTTTCAAAACAAAGTGGGGATAATGGAGTGCAATGCTAGAGCTGTATAGCTCCTCCAGATGCTCCAGTCTCCTCTCGCTAGAGACTTCCTCAGGTGGCTCCTGGTAATTACTCTAAGCTAATGCTTGTTGAAGATATGTTGATCACTTTGCCAGAGTTTGCATCTGGCACCATCCAAGTATTTCCATCACTTCTCTTGCAACCTCAGGGTTGACCGCATGTTTGCTTGCTTCTCCTGTTCTTCTCCTTATAATTCTGTCCAAAATGGGTAAGCCTATCTGATGGTTCCTACTCCAGCTCTCCAAATGTTGTGCATTGCCAGCAGTCTGGACTGCTCTCTTATTGTACTGTATGTCACTGTCTTGGAATGTATACAACTTCAGTTGCTTCCTCAAGTTTCTACAAAGTTGTGATTACTTTCTCTTGACCTTACCCATTTGTTAGGAGCACAACCATAGTGTTACTGACTTCCCTTTATAAGGCATCTTCAAAGGCCTTCACTTTAGCTCTGAATCGACATGATCAGTCCTGTTGTACCTTTGACCATTCACAGCACACTTTGCTACCTTGCCTGATACTTCTGCCTGAGACTGATATCCTGGAGTTCCTCTCCTTTAACCATTCCCTCTGCTCTGCATCATTCAACTGCTTTCTTTCTTTCTTACATTTTGTTCCCCATTTTTGATGATCTAAGATCTGAGCTGCTGTGCACCACCTATCCTTGTGGCTCCCTGATGATGCCTACTGGACAAACTCACTTGTTCTCCTATAATCTAGGACTTGACTGTTTTAAGCCTCTGCTCTGTTTCGTTGTCTACAAGAGATCTCAGGTACTGGCACAGTGGGTGTAACTCAAAGGTGATTGCCTTCAGGAAGGCCTGTGACATTTTCCTGGGTCAGCTGCTTTGCATTCAGTTAGAGGTCTCTGGAGATGGCAGAAGTTGACTGGGCTTGTTTTGCTGGTGGGGATTGATGCAACTGTAGGTATACCCAGCTGCATGTTGTGGAGTAACTTAATGCCTGAGGGCCATTTACCTTTGGGTGGGGCATTAACAGGTAGACTTCAAACAGGCATGACCTACTGGCAGGAGCAGAAAGTTGTGGTCAGTCACTGATTATTTTATAACTTTACCTACCATTGGCTCAGGGAAGTAGGCCACAGAGGACTGGTAAGCCTTCATTTAGAAGTACTACTCACTAAGCCACAGCACCAGTGGTAAGGGTCTTACTTGGCTTGGTCTAGCTGTTGGCAGAGTCACTGGGATCAGCAGATGTGTATCAGTGACTTGTGCTATCCAGACTGCACAGCAATAAGTGCAGCAGTGGGTCTCAGCAACATCATGGAGTTTAATGTGAGAGAAAAGCTCAAAAACCATTCAGAACATTAAAAATTTACAGTTTTTATTTTATTTATGTACATGACAAGGAGAAAATTTGAATTTATGTCAAATATCTTTAAGTTAATAGATACATTTTGAAGAATGTTTAAAAGATCTTTTAAATCAGAAATATTGTGGTCTGGATTCTATTTCATATCAAGTCTTTAAGCTGATGGGAGTCTTTGTGATCAGTTTAGAACTGAGTGTAACAAAGGCTCACATTTTCTGCTGTATCACTGTTATTTGTAGGGTCAAAATCACTCACGGAATGTGTACTACTGACCTCATGCCCATTGGCATAAAATTTTGAGAACTTATTAGATTGACTTTTTCCTACTATGCATATCACATACACCAGCAAGCTAGCCCATGTTGTTAGTAAATATTGTACAGAGTTGAAAAAAATTTCAAAAAGAGATTCAATGAAGTTTGAAGTAAAAATAGTCAGCAACTTAATTACTGGACTGCACAGAAACTTTGCTTACCACAGTTTAAGTTTAGCTGCTGCTCACTCATCTGTTTACGCGTTTGTTGTTTTGTTTAATTTTTATTTAATTTTTTTTAAAATTTATTTGGAAAAAAAAAGGCGGACTTGACAAAGATACATGTGACTCCAAGGTGTTCTGCTCTTGATTACAATTCTGGTATAGGATTTCAGATTGAAATGAACCTGCAGTTTGATACTAGAGCAGGAAGTGAGAGCTCCTAACTGTGTTGTATTTCTGGGGTTTAGCAATCTTTTCTTTACTGAGATACAGGAAAGAAAACGAGCAGTTTTTTTTTTTTTTTTTTTTGTTTGGGTGGGGGGAGTTCACTGCTCACCAGACTTGTTCTATTAACCCTGACCTCTGGAGTTAAGGCACACTTTCATGCCAGTGTGTTTTTCTCTTTCTCTGCAAGATCATCCCTATAGAAACCAGTGGCACCTTTGCAAGGGACAACTTATTTACAACTCTTCTGCTTAAAAAAGAAACAAAAAAAATAGCTTAATGCTTTTTGTGGGTCAGTCATTGTAGAGTAATAGGGTGGCTCCCTTGCTGAAACATTTATCTAAACAATGGAAGAGAAACTGAAGTTAGTTTTTCAATAACTGGTAGAAGTTGTTAGAATTAAAACTTATGTAAGACCTGCTTCTCTTTGATGAGAGAGCAAACCCGAAGTTATTTTCTCAATTTTAACTATTTGAATAACAATAAAACTTTTTTTCTTGTTATCTAAATGAATTATTTATGCATAACTATAAAAAAAAATAAACAATCCGAATGTACTTTGAAAAGGAAAACGAAATTTTTTGTAAATTTATATTAAAAAAAAAATGTTAACTATTCTGTTTACAGATTTTCTGGAAACAATTTCAAGCTTATTCACACTATTTAAAAAAAAAAAAAATTCTTTCTCTCCTCTCCATTAGCTGAAATACAGAATTGAAATAAAATGTATTCTGAGATTGGTATGTTTGTTACCAATTATCTTACAGACATATATGTTCGTGCGCACAGACTGACAATCAGACTGACTTTTATTTTATGCTTTAGATGAAGTTTACTATTTCACATTGTATAAACTCCGTGAATGTGACAATAAGGGAGGTAACTCCTCTTTTACAAGTGCTTAATCATTGAAGAGTTTTTCCCCTTCATCAAACTAAAACCATTTTTCGAATGTAGCCAAATGATGAAGAAATTGTCAAAAATTCATTCTGTAATTAATTAAAAATAGTTGATTTCGTGATAGTAAGAGATACGCCACCTTTTTCTTGTTAATTTATATATTAAAGTTTCTGCAGAAATGTGGGAGTCTTAAAAAGTATTAGGTAGCGTCATTTAAAAAAAAAAATTAGTAATTATTGTTGTAGAATTCATGGTTTCTTGGTTAATTGGAACTGTTGACTTAAAAAAAAAGATATCAGAAAGACAACATAAAAGTAAACAAATAGTATATTTTTGGATTTAAATCATGGGCAAGGACTTGTCTGCAATAAATCATTAAACATGCATGCGTATACACGGGTGTTAACTGTTGTTACTGTTAATCATAGGTAGATGGCTAAAGACATTTTTTAAAAATAAAATTTTTTTTTTTGCTTTGTCTGTTATTTGATAAAAAGTACAAGTTTTTGTAAATCAAAGAAAGTAGTCCTTTTTAAATAGCATTTATTTTAAAGAAAGCTTGTTTTTATGTAGCCTGCTTATTTCTATAATATTATTTGTACCTTAAAATGTGATATTGGAGATTTTCATATTGCTTTTCCATGTTTAGCTCTGTTAACCTTATCATTTATTTTAGTTTATCAACTATTTTGGGTATGCAAATTTAAAATGTACTGTTTTTTTTTCTTTCTTTATTTCCTTTTTTTAAATTGAAATTTACCAAGACCAATTTAATTGTCACAGATAGATTCTTCCTACTTTAAGCAATGCATTATAATGGTATTAATGGTTGCTCTTTATAACTGAAGATGGCCATTCATGACTGACTTACATGCAAACATCTGGGTCTGTGAATTTGTTTATAGTGTGAGAGCTGCTGCCTTCACACTTAGGAAGACCAGACAACGTACTACTTGTACAGGCAGAACCGTTACTCTGGAAAGTGATCCACCTATTTGCTAACAGCCAAGTACCTACTTACTAATAGGTAAGCAGATGCAGTTAGAGTAAGGAAAATTGTCTAAGGTTTTGCCCTGTCCAGGGATTGAATCAAGGTCCTCTCACTTGTTATGCACATACACTACTGTCTACTAATTTACAATGCTCCTTTGTGTTATGGGAGATAATCAGACTGTTTAGTAAGTAATAGTAATCTGTACAGATTGGAATGCTTGTCTCTTTCATGAGATGACTTCATTATAATAATATAATAAATCAGCATGTGGGAATCCTATATGTGGGGTTTGACTAATCTGTATTCAAACTGACCTTTACCCATGCACTTCTTTAGTATAAGAGGTATGAAATTCTAATGATCTGTTTCATAAGCTACAAATATGACCCAGTCGGTTAATGAATGGGAAGGAGTCAGTTCAATTTGACATCTGCTTGAGGACTGCATTACTATCTTGGTGCTGGTTTCAGCTGGATGTCTCAGTATGATTTAATATCAATGTCAGCTCATCCATTATCTTCTGCTGAACTGACAGGTATCAAGTAAACTGATGTCAGATTACATGCTAGCATTACCAGACACTAACAATTTGCTTAAACAAGGATAAAGGGGGATGTCTGAAAAAATTCCAAGTTTACAGGAGCTCTCCTATTTCAAAAGTTGGTGGTTTGATCTGAAGATAGCTGCCACTGATCCCCCCTCTTTAATGTGAGCACTGAGATTTTTTGGAAAACTGAAATGCTGTCAAGCCTCAAAAAATGGTAGTTACTGTACATTTCATTAGCCTGGTAAAAGCCTACCTTTTAGGAATACATACCATTGGCAGTAGATTGGCATGGTGCTTGTTTGCCAAAACATCTGGGTAATTGAACAGCAAGGAGATAGGGACAAAAATCTCTATGGGATATCTTTCAGCTCATAGATAATATGGAAGCAACAATATTATTCCTGTCTGTGTTACATTAGTAGTGATGTTGAATGTGTAACTTACATGATACTACTTAAGTCTATGTAACTGGTGTAAAATATATATTTTATTTTAGTAATGTTAATTTTTTGCTTCCAATTTTAGCTTTACCATCTGATCTTTGACTTTTTTTCAAACCACATTAATTTATACCTTACTTGCACTAGTTAGTATTTGTATTGAACTGGCTGCATGTTTAGTTAACCCACTAATAATGCAAAACACAAGTTTGGAGTGATAAGAATTTTTTGCTTGAAAGAGTTGTTAATGAGGAAGGTTTTTGCATCATGGCTCCTATGTCCTTACTTGTGCTGAGAAATACATATTTGAAAGGTAGTCAGATGTAAATACAATTCAGATGGTATAGAGAAGGTTAAATCATTGAACTGGGTGAAATACAATGGGAGAAAAACTTCAAATGAAAATAAGTGGTTTTTGAAACATTTCTTATTTTGGATAATATAAAATGCCAATCACTTATTTCTAAGGTTTGCAAATAATTAGTAAGAACAGTGCAATCAAAATGAAGAATGGAAATCTCAACAAAAAAAGGGTTAAATAGGCGGGATGTATTTTTGAGCTATCACCAAGTCAAGAATGGAAGCAGCAACTAAGTGGCTGAGGAAACATGCTCTCTTTGTATCTTCCTGTTACTGATGTTAGGCTTAGTTAACAAAGCCAGAACTGACTGACTGACTTGAATTTGGTTGTATCTCTGGATAAAATAATCCACTGATTCTGATGCCATCTTCATTGAAAGGATATACTATTTCTTTAATTTGATCAAGGCTGATTTCCAGTAAGCAGTTTGAGTGAGTAGACATTGTACGATATGTAATTATTGGCAGAGAGGGTCAGACTTAGGTGGGTGGAAAGCCTATGGCAAGGAAAAAGAAAATTGGTAATGACACAACAGAAAAAAAAATTATATATATATTTATATATACATATATATAGGAAACTAATGAGTAGTTCTCGGTTTTTTAAAAATTGCTATTATTGTCTGTCAGTTAGATATAAAGTTTGGCAGAAAACTTATTCTTTCAAACTTAGTATGCAAAATCAAAACAAAAAACACAACAAACTGCCAAAAATATGGTTGTGTTTTCTTTTTCTGAGGAATGCAGTTTATACTTTAAAGATTGTGCACATTTAAATAATACTGCAGCAGCAGCAGCTGTGATGTTCATTTAATTTTTAAAAAAAATTTGAGAAACTGTGTCCAGCTTTATTAGAATAAACTTTGAGACAGGAAACCTTTGGTATTTTGTTTAACCCACTGCAGAGACATTTCATTCTCAAGTGTTTGTGAAAAAGAAACCAGCAGTGATCAGACTTCCAACAATAAAACAATGGGCATGGATATTTTGTTTATTTCTTTTTACAATTTCTCAAAATCATATACAAAAAAACTGAATAATTTGGAATGTGGAAGCAACTTTGGCTAAGATAACTGTTTTCTGGTGTTATCTGAACAGATATGTAACTAGATATCATGATGCCACATTCACATCCTTGGCTAGTCAGAGTGAAGAAAGAAATCAAGTAGCTGCAACATTTATTTTTTTGTTTTTATTTAAAAACAAAATGGAGGGGGAATCAGTAAATTCAGAGCTGCCATGTTTCTGGAATTTAGCAGGAGCCTGCCTGCCTGATATTGTTAATTTTGTTAAATTCTCCTAGGCTTTTTGTTGGAAAATCTGGTGATGGAGGTAACACCCTTCCATCCTGGAGCAAGCTTCCTTGTCTACTGTAATAATATAGAAATATTTTCCAGCTATTCTAAACTATCTGGATGCTGTTACTTTCTGCATTTCCATGTCCACTGGTAAAAATTCTGTAAAATGCTAATGGAACATTATCAGGGAATATTTCTCACTTTATACTCTCTCATCCAAATGTATAAAGCATATTATTTATTTATAACACATGTATTTTTAGATTGCTTGCTAATGAATTAAAACAAATTTTTAAAAAAATTATATGGTGGTTGAATGAGAAGTCAGCTGGTTTGAATATATTTGACCACCTATTAATGTTCTTGAGTTTCAGCCTGTTAAAGATGGGGATCCATACTGAACATAAAAATTGAAAATTTTTTTTTTTTTTTTTTTGAAAATTTCATTGTTACTTGTAAAGGTACTTTCATGGTTTTTATGCTATGTCTGATACCACTTGACATGACCACCATGAAACAATTCATAGAAAAAAAGAATATGACATGTTGGTACATAGATTTCACCATGCAGCAGACATCAGATCTCTTGTAATGAGGATTGGTTTTCTCCAGAGGGGAATATTTTACTTTATGGTGCCTGCTGCTCTTCAGAATGTTTTCACTCACCTCTTATTTTTTGCCTTTCCTTTGTTTATATGAGAATTTTTCTCTCTCATTGCTGTATTAACTAACCTCATGGTTTTATCTTTTCAGAAAGTGTTTTCCTTTTGAAGGGAATGTTTGCTTAGTGGCTGCCAAAATGATTGCACTACTACTAAATGTTGATTGTGCGTGTTACAATGCAATAATGCATCTGAAAAAAAAAGTCAAGTCAATCAGAGATTGGTTTGATTTTTATAGGCCCTTTGTACTAAACATGCACTCTTAATGTAGTGTCAGTTTTTGTGGAGATGAAATAGAGATGGGAACTTCAGTATATACTTTGCAGTTTCCTCTTGATTAATCAAAAACAAATCAAAACAATGCATAAACAACACATTCCATGATATAATTAAACTTACAATCAGAATTATTTTGGGTGAAATAATAATTTTTGCCATGTTAGTGTAGAGATATACAAGTTATCAATATCAACTTGATAACTAAGCACATCTGCTGAAAATGCATATGTATGATCCAAAAAATACGTGGAAGTAGAAATTAAAGAAAATGAATTAGCCATGGAAATCATAAAGGAGTATTAAGAAATATGGCTTGGCCTTTCCAAGATTTCTGGCATAGCTATTTTTTGACTTTTGATCTGAAATACAAAACAATCCCACAGGTACATAAGAAGATGGGGACTGCCACCAGTGATGACAGGAGTGATATTCCTAAGAATGTGGCTACAAACAATCTGCAGCTTATAATGCTGTTTCTATCTACTGTTTCCATATACACAGACATATACCTTCCAATTACATGGAAATAGTTCATTGACCAATGTTTGTAGCCAGTCTCCAGTAACTGGAGATCTCTTCCTTTTTAAAACTTAAAAAGAAAAAAAAAAAAACATGATTACTGGGATATGTAAAAATGTTTAAAAAATCTAAAATTATAATGTTTTAATACGTGAGGAAGTTGGTTTGTTTAATATACTTGTATGCATCTTAAATGAAGATCTTGGGAGAAATGCTAATTATTAGACTATTATTATTTGGACTGAAGCAACAATCACTATATGGGAACAATTGTTTTTGTTTTGTTTTTTTTACAGGTATATAAAATGATGTATAACTTTTGTAAAATGACTTGTTTTGTCTGCAGTTAGTAAAGCATTGATAGTCTTTTTGTGGCTATGTAACCAGTCAAGCTATTTAGTAGTAGCACATCTTGACTTATGTACTGCACCAGAGTTGATGGTATATACCTTGAACGTTACAATTGCAATAATATTAAAAGAAAGGGAGGCTTGTGCCCATGTTTAGTATGGGGTTGGGTTTTGTAGAATTGCATTGTGGGAATTGGGAATGCTATTTTTGTTTTTGTAATCACTGATGTTTGATGCTCATTTTGAAGTTTATATGGTATACTCCAACTGTAAATGTTGTGAAAAAAAAAATTTTTTTTTTTTTCAAATTTAGACTTGCCAATATATAATGATATGCTGTTGTGAAATGATAATTTTTGTTTTTATTACAAAAATGAAACTAAATTGTTATCATTTACTTTGTAGCCAGATGAAACCACTACAGATTTGTTCAGTTATGGTGTTGAGTTTACTTAAGGAAGCAGTTTTGAAAACCATAATTTTCTTTCTTTTTTTTCTTTCTAGGTTTGTGCTGATGGAAAAGCATTGCTGGATACTCTGCAGACACCGGTGACATCTAGCAGCAACAATTCTATCACAGCCAAAGCTGACTACTCTGAGGCAGCAGAACATGTTTTGGATGTTGTTCATGATGTATGCATAATTGCTCTCCTTTTCTGTTTTAAACATTGAGGAAAAATACAATATCTTTTAATGTAGCTTTAAACTCTATCTGCATAAATACAAACTTTGGAGATTATGAACTTATCAAAGATACTTAAAAATTTACTTTATACTGAGTTTTTATGTTTTTTGTTTTCAAAACCACAGAAGTCTCTACAGCACTGGTGATTTAATTTAGGTACACATCTCTTGGATGCATTATTAAATGTAAATAGTTTGATATTTTCTATAAGTTTTATATAATTATTTACTTCAATAGCATTCTTTAGTTCAGTGCAGATATAAAGATTTGAAATAAAGTTAATGTTCCTTAAGAAAAGTATTTTACTCAATTTATGTTACATCATAATCTTCCCCCTTAACTCTGGTGTATGATTGTGTTTGTCCTCTGCATGATCATTTACGTTTTGTGGAATAGTATTAATTTTATAAACTTAAGCACAACATAACACATGTGCAAGATTGGTCCATAATTTTCTTAGCTGAGTCAATAGAAATACTGAAAATGCTTCTCTTCAACTCACAAACTAGCCAATTTGTTTTATTAGTATTATTTTTCAAATCTATATCTATTCTTTAATCTACACACTTACAGTTGTGCTATGTATGTGTGCATGTGTGCACACTGTAGTTTAGTCAAAGAGTAATTACCCACTGCCATTTATTGCTGCTTGTAATTCTGATGATCAAAGACTTAGATTTTAATTTGGCGTTTTACCCCAAATATCTTAGATTGCATAAATCGAGGATTCTCTTTTAGTCATTTTATCTGTAATCAGTGATCACATCTTAATGCCTATTCTGTATCATTTCTCCATTTTGACCAGTTGCTAAGTGATGGTCTTCTTGATGATGTTTTCTATTTTAATGATTGCACTAGAAACAACTGTTGATTGGTGCTAATAACAGAATTCAGTTCTCAAGTGTTGTTAACAAAGACATTTAAGTCCATATTTTTCAAATCACCAAGATATTCAGTATCCAAGATAGCACTTCATAGGTTTTACTCTTGATATGATGTTAATTTTTGGACTATCATTGTTGGCTGAGAAACCAAATGTGAAACCCATTATTCTAAACAGTATGTTTGTCTTTACATTATCTATCTATCTATCTATCCAGTATTGTTTGATATGGGAGTATATAAATGTATTCATGAACAGGTTATATAAAAGACTTAAGTCTAAGATTTGTTGGTTTAAATAGGATTAAAAAGTTATTTATATGCAATTACCTTTTTAGACATTTTACACATTTTTTTTTATTTGATTTTTTGTATTAAAATTTAATTGATCTTTTTTCTTTTAATTAATAGTTTGGTTTGTTTCTATTGTTATCTAGTTCCTGTGGATTTCACTACATGAGACAGTATAGAAATGAAAAATTAAAAGAAGAAAAAAATGTTTGGATGAATCCTGTCAGTATAAGTAACACGCAACTGTTTTATTAATACTTTAAATTGTTAATGGTAATTCTGGAGTATGCATGCAAGTTTACATGGATTGAAGCTTTATTTTAGAGAAATTTTTTCTAAAAAGTGCATTCTAAAGTTTTTCTCAGGTCCAGATTAGAATTTGTGGCAGCACTGCAGAATGATCAGAACCAGGTGACTGCAGATAACAGATTGTGCCATATGTGTTGTACAGAGGCTCCATTATTGCTTGCAGGTTTTTGCTCATCAGCGTCATCTGGAACAGCTTTGGCACAACAAGAAAGTGAAACTACATCAGAGATTGGGCTTGAGACTATTTCAGCAAGATGTTAAACAGGTGAGGGGTTTTTCTTCATATCTGCTAGTGCAGCTGAGTACCATTGCTTTAGTTTGTCTGGTTGCTTCAAGAAGCTTTGGCTAGCAGGTAATGCTAATCAAGAAAAAAGGAGAGCGAAAACTTGTGGAAAATCGTTGAAAGTATAAATAATGTAACTTGTAACATTGTTTAGACACTTAAAAAGAACAAACAAACACACTTCTTAGTGGCTATATTCAGGTTGCTAATCTATTGCACAGGTATGCTAGGCCTCACATGTCACTGGCTAGAGGAATCTGCTGATGCAGTGGTGTTTAAAAGAGAAATCATTTTGGCAATTGTATCTTTAGTTCTGTAATAAGAAAGTTAACAGACAATCATTGTTGATGCTCTTTTTCTTTTAGTTAATTCAAGGGGAAAAATAGCATGTAGTTTCTGTGCGCATTAACTTCTTGAACATTGATCGTGGTTTTTAAAAACAACTGAATGTAGAGAAAAAGTGTTGCCAAATATATTATTGGCATTATAAAGAGATGAAACAGGTGAACAAAGCTAACTACTGATGTGGAGAGGAGAGTGCCTGATGGTTCTGTACTTAGAAGAAATACTGAAGAATATAGTTGGAATGGTGAATATCAACTTGAAGAAATAGGTGAAGTCCTAACCCAATTAAAGCAGATTTTTTTGAAGCACTCAAACAATGAAAAACTGCTGTTCAGTTGTCCTGCAGCTTTGTCTCTTGATGTTGATTAGAGTGCCAACATGTGCCGTTTTTGTTGTTTCTGATAAAAACTTCACGGTATGTTGGATAGGAGGAGAAACCTTTGGCTCCAGTAAACATGGACCAAATTTTTCTTGAGCTTTCCATGTGTAAAAATCTGGTCCTTTTAAAATTTTATTTGCTTTTCGATACAGGGATGTTTTAGTGTAATTGTGGGTGGCATCTTGAGTACAATACACGCTGGAGGTGGTCTGTCAGATAACAGGCTTGAATTTTAATCTGAGACCTTTTCTATGTTTAAACCTAATAGATTGTTGTTGGTTGGCTGTTTTTCTGCTGCTGTTTCTAAAAATATTCATCTGCTAACTGTCCCTTTGAAATTGGTATCTGCAAATAACGGAAGTTTTGTAAGTTTTTTTCAGTAAGTAAAAGATTGAAATTTACATTGTTACAGTTGTTTGCAAAATTCATGAAGAATTGTCAGAAGAATTGTTGGGTGAGTAAAAGGCTTATCTATAATAATTTTGTACACAGCCAGGAAAGTGAGATTAACTTCTGTTCTGTTTTTTTTTTTTTTTTTTGTGTGCAGGTAATTGATTGGCTGGATAACCATGGTGATGTTTTTTTACGTAAAAATACCTCAATTGGAAAGACACTGCAGCGGGCAAAAGCTTTACACAAGAGTCACGAACATTTTGAATCAGTAGCTCAGGTAAATTCAGATCAGTCTTTTAATTTATTTCTGTTATTTCCACAATTAACTTCAGATATGGGATTTAATGCTTGAGAGATGTGAATAGTCTGACTTAGGAGATAGTTTTATCACTGGAACTGTTAGTTATGGTCAGTGTTTTTGTTTACACTAGTATTTTTAGATGAGTCTTCATCCTATCTTTCCTCTGTTGATGGCCTGATCATGGTATGTTGTCATGATCAAACAAGCCAATTTCATCTCAGAAGCATTATGGTATGAAGAGCAGCTAATGTCAGTTTTCAGAGCCAGTGGTGGCTGTGTGATTGGATTTTGATCATTTTTATATTGACCAGATGATGTTGCCTTTGTTCTGAAAATGTTATAGCTGATGATGTTTTTTAAAGTATTTCAATATACATGCTATTGATTCACCAGTAAGATGATTTATCAGCATAAAAAATTATATTTTGATGAAAAAAGTATTGTGACAGATTTTAAAGTGAGCTTTTTAAAAAAAAAAAAAATGTATACATGTTTTAGGCTTAAATACATTTAGTTATATTCACTAATAAGTTGATTTATGTATGCAATATTGGATACATATGATTATGACTACCTGTTTGTGTGTTATACAGATGCTCTGCCATAATTTGGACATGAAAGGTTTTGCACATACATCTATTCTGTAGTGTGTGTTAATTGTTTAAAACATTTAGGAATTTGCTAGGAGCATTTCTTGTATTACATAGAGCTAGCAGATGCATATTTCAAGACTATGAATGGTAACCTGATCCAGGCTTTCCCATAATGTTTGCAGGCCTGCCTTTACTTGCTACTGTGAGGTTGATCTTAGTTATGTATCGAGATTTTCTTATGTGTGTTCAGTGGAGTTCATATCTGAGCTCCTGGGTTTCAGGAAAGCAACTACAGTTTATTCTGTATCCCCAGCTTTATTGGTTTTAGATATGCTAATTATGGTTCAGGATCAAATTCAGACTGGATGGTATTCCAAAGGATGGATGTGTGATAAAACCAGCAAAAAACTAGATGTTCATTTTTGAATGCAAGATTTATTTTATCATGATACCAAATACACAATTGTTTCTGATTCACCATATTTGAGTTTATTGTATGTATGAACATATTGAAAAGTCTTGCAAACCTTTCTTCAAGCCTTTGTGGTCAGAGGATGTGTGAACTGCTGAAAGTTTTAATTATTTGGGAAGACATCAGCCCCGTTTCATTAAAATTTGCACTAGGAATGGCAAAGCCTTTTTTTTTTTTTAAATATTGCCACAAGAAGCTTTCATCAAGCAACCTATCCAATAAACTTGAGTCTATGCAAGAACCATTTCACTGGTATGCTCTTGGTAGTCACTACAAATTTGGCAGTTAACAACTTTTCTGTGCATACAATGGCAGAACATTCGGGAAATTGACATGCAATAGTTTTATTTTTCTCCAAAGCTGATGAATTATATGATGTGTAATACCTTTGGACAGGAATATTCTGTATAGACTGATTGATCTCAGATAAGTCATTATTTGACTCTAGGTAAATGGCAAAACATCTCATCTACCAGATTTTTTTGTTGCAGTCACATTTCTAGTCAATACCAATTTTATAGTGATAATAGTGGTCAGATCCTGAAATCAATAGAACAAATTCACTTTTTTTTAAGAGTCTTTAAATAATCATGGTAATACATTGAGGTGTGGGTGGGCTCCTTTCCAAAATTATGGAAGCATAAAGTATTTAGAAAACGTTAACCATTTGGAATTACTGTGATTTGTCTAAATTTAATCTTTTGAAAGCATTTTGAAAGTATTTCATATGCAAATTTAAGTTTGTTTTTTTTAAACATTATTTCAATAATGACTGTTTTAGTTTGATTACACACGCACGCACACACAATATTTAAAAATATCAGTTTTTAATAGAATCTATTATAATAACAAGGCATGAACTTAGCACTATTTTAGGTGACAAATATAACATTTATATTAAAATGTTTCATGAACTAAATATATTAACCATGTACAAAGTATTTTCAGAAGTAAACCAGACTTATCATTGCAAAACAACCTTTATCTGTTATCACATAGAGAGAACAGTAAAATTGTTACTTTTTTGTGTGTGTGAGTGTGAAACTGGATCATGAACAGCCAGCGTTATATGAAACTGCAAATTCTGTGTTTTTCTATTGCTACTTGTATTCAACTTATTCAGGTATGGTGGTCAAGTAGTAGATAAGAAATCTTTATGCTATGTTTTTTTCTGGGGCATTCATGACTTTTAGTAACATTAGTGCCAATAGTGGATTACTTGGATTATGTGGTTCTTATTGATTTAATATTTTGTTGTGCGCATATTGTATAGTTTTCCAATGGTTTCCATACCTTTTTCAAATTAGAGCAAAGGGTATAAGGTAACGGCACATTTTTTGGTATGGTTTATATCAAGCAAAAAAAAGTGTAATATGGATTGAAAAAAACATTCCAAATTTCAAACAAGAATGCCATTTTATGATTGTTTTTAGTTTTGTATGGTCTTCATTTACAAATATATTTTTAGCTAATCATACTTTATCATATGCTGCACAATTTTTGGAAATTTTGTATCAACCAACTCTCAAATGTAGAATTCAAATGTGTTCACAAGTTTGGTCACTGGCCTTTCTTTTTTCTTGTCCAAAATAGCAACAATGTTTTTCTGGATAACTTGATATGATTGTCCAAATTCTGGTGCCAGACCAGTGTTGATTGCTGAAAGTTGATTGACCCTGGCTTGGTGAACTTTGTATGGTGATTATTTCATGACTATCTTTTTTTTTTTTTTTTGTCAGAAAACTTTTTTGGCATTAGTATTTGACACCATACTTTAATATTAATAATAATTAAAATGAACAACAGAGACTGAGACTGTTGCTACAAACTACAGCAATTAGTGTGTACAATATATTCTATTTGTTCTAGTAAGTAATTGTAATCACTCATAGGAAACAATCTTTGGACAGGATTTTAAGTTTTCTCCAATTGATAGTCTATAATGACTATAAAATTTGCCAAGTTAATTAACGGCTTTGTTTTGTTTTTTTTTTAAAAAGTAATATTTTACCACTGCTGTGAAGTATGTGTCCACTTGTTGTAATTGTGCAAAATTTAAAGTTAGGTTTTAACTGTCTTCCAAAGCTTATATGTATTTAGGATATGGATTAGTTTTCTTCTTTTTTTCTTCATCCTTTTGATAAATTAATTTTTTTTGTACTGAATACCACATTATTTGTTTTATTCTCAAACGTCTCTTAGTTTAGAGTTCTGGCTGAGTGAGAGTTGTTGCATGTTGAATTGATATTAGCAAACATGGATGCTTAGCCATCAGTTACAATCAGAGGTACAGTGAAGGTCTGCTATTCTGATGCGTTATGGAGGTAGCCTGATGTATGGAATCATTACATGTAGATCTACTGTGGTGCAATACGCTTGTGAAATTGAACATTGATAAGCAATACTCATTTGCTGACTCCTAATCTTTTTCTTGCTAGAGAAATTAAATACTTAGAACATTTAAGAGTGATGTTTGCTAAGCAATTTTTGTTTTTATAATTGTTCTTGTTGTCAAACCCAGTCCAGACTTTTGAGATCTAAGGACATCTCACAGTTAGAAGGTGGGAGATGTGTATAGTATCAGCCTTGGTAAGTAGTGGGTTACCTAGCTACGAGTGTCAGTCAAGGAGCAAGCCAATCAAAAGTTGTTACCCATGGAACCTCCACTATTACTCAGAAAACCCTACCAGAACATTTGCTTTTCAGATGTAAGAGGAAACCAGAGTACCCAGAGGAATTTCACATGGCCAGCTGGTAATGAAGAGTGAGGAGAAATCATGCCAGGGAGGTGTACCAAACCAAGCCAGTCCATTAGTCTAACCACTAGACTAACATGCTGCTCTATAATTGTTAATGAAATGATATGTTTACCTCAGCAACAAAAAGAAATGTATGCATTTTTCTGTATTAAATAAATAAAAGAAAATTTTAATGCATGTACACAAATGTTCATTGAACTTTAATCTGAGAATTTTTCGATTAGTTGGATGACAAATAAAATTATTTCACTTAAGTAAATAATTGAAGAATATTGACAAAAATACTTCTATTTCTTTCAGTTCCACTCATTTATATTCATTGTTGTTTTTTTTTTTATGTTGTCTTAGTAATTTTTCTCTACTTTATTTGCTTTGTCCTTTTAAGTAGCATAGCCTACTATGAGCCATTTTGACAAAAAAGATATGCTAATGGCTTCAGCCCTGAGTCCTGGGCCAAGAAACATGAGCTTTCAACAGACTTTCCATACATTACATGTGATTAAAAGTTTAGTAATAGTTCTTATTGTAAGCTTATTGTATATAAAACTTTTGAATGTTTTACTATTGCTGCAAAGATATTGAACCAAAGTTGATTTTATTGTTAAAAAAATAATTTTCATTTGTCCACGGGACATCATTGGAATATATCAGGCAAAACAATGTAATTTATTCAGAAAAATCTTACTAGAAGTGGCAAGCAATTCAACTGTGTAGAGTAAACACAGGTACCAAGATGCTGTTGAGGAGTGAGAGAAATGAGTCATTTGGTTCCATCAAATGGATATGATAGGTGAGCTACCACCCAAAATTAATAAACAGATTTAAAAGCTGAATCATTATTAATGTCATTGAGTTAAAAATGATGAAATTTACATAAACTTAAGTGCTCAGGAAACATTAAATTGCATCTTTACCACTGTGTATTGGATTTAGAAATTTCTTTTATCCTATGGAACTTATAATCTTACCTGTTTTCATACATTACTATGTTAGAAAACCATCTAAGTTATCAAAAAATGGGTTTGGGGACACTCAAAAATAAGTTTAATATATTTAGTTAATCTAAATCTGACATTGATTTTAAAGATGTTTATCTATGTAATTGTCTTCTGTATTTGATGTTGGTATTTCAATTACTTGTTGCATGTTGTGGTTGAATATATGGCATACATGGCCAACAGATAAGTGATTAGATGTGATATAGTGACTCTGGTAGGCAGACTTGAAAGCTGTAGGGCAGGTCTAGTAATCTAATACCTAGGTTGGCAGTTCTAAATCTCTGCTTGCATTTGAAACTGTTACTGCTGTGCAATGCTGTTTATTAGCATAAAAAGTAAGGCATACTAACAAACTAAAGATTTTGGAATTATCAGCCTCAAGACTACTTCTTTTGAGCATTTCAATTATACTGGCAATGTGCTCAGGTGCATCTTAACTTGCATTACAGATAATTACTTTGTACAAATTAAGGATTGTGGGTAGCAAGCAGGAGAACTAGCTATTCAGCCTCATGGCATGGCCTTAAAAAAATTCATTAGAGTTAAGTATTAAACAATGCAATATGCATGTAATTCCAATTCAAAAAAGCTGCTGATATTGCTTGATTCTGCTTTGTATTTGCATTGATTTGATAATGACTTTATAGGCCATTGGCTTGTTTTCTTAATATTTATTTTTGCAGATATTTTCATTCCCTATTAAATTTGTGTAAATGCCAGATTTAGCTGAAATGCAAACAATTTATTTTACTTGTTCAATTCTTGATATGTTGTAACTATTGTAGGAATTGAGTTGTTGCAAGTTACCAGGATTCAAGAAGACTATTAACACGAGCTTTTGAAAATTGTTAATTGTTCTTTATATAAATTATACGTTCATTTATTCTATTTTGACTTGTTCACCAAAATTCAGTTTTTTAACCTATTTCAAATGTTAATTCTTTAAAAAGTAAGTGAAATAACTTCTTTGCAATGTTATCTGGCCTTCTGGGAAAACTAAGTATTGTGAATACTTTATAGCTTTAAAAAACTATTGGTTATCTCCCCTGAGAGTCCAAACAGTAAAGGATTAAAACAGGAGAAGAACAGACAACAATCCACTCAATAGCAATTATTTGTGAATTTTTGCCTGAACTCTATTTCTCCAGTACTGATTGACATTAGGCAAGTCTGATCTCTTTACTGTGTTGTTCACTCACTTCACTGAGCAAAAGGAAAATTCAAGAAACAAATGAATGTGGTGTGTGCACAATAAGGTATTTATTCTTTTTACTAGAAAAAATTTTTTTTCCTAAAATATAAAACTGAAATATGAGAACAGAAGTTCTAATCCACACATTTTTGTTATTGTGTCATCACTGGATCTTGGTATTCTATGGTTTATCTTGTTTCCTAAAATGTTCAGGATCTTTCTAAAGAAGAAAAAAGTTGTCTTGTCCTAGAAGAGCTGGGGTTAAGGGTAAGAATGTTTTACATTTACTTTTATAGTCAGTCAGACTTTCTGAATCACTTGTATTAAAATTTACCATCTTTCAGAAATCCCAGAGGTTACTTAGTGTGACAGCATTTTGGCACTTTCTGAGAATAGACTGGCTTTAGAAATAAGGGCAGGGGTGAGGGCTTATCATCTTATCATTGCTAAAGTTCCCCATGTGTGCACAATAACTGAAGGGGAAGGTGCTGCAGTGTTATGGAAAATTGGAGAACTTACCAAATGTAGCTCTAATCTAGTGATCATAAGGGGGGTTTGAGAGAAGACAAAAGCATATTGAATTAAATTAGCCTGCTGCTGTGAGCCTTGGTTCAACTTCTAGTTGTAAACTGATCAGTAAGTTTTCAGGGCAGTGGGTAGATAAATAGACTGAAGTTTTGTTTCATTCAGCTTATTTGGATTTCTGTTTTCAAACTTCATGCAAAGAGAGATTTTAAATGGAATGTTAAAAAAAAAACAAAACCTTTATTGAGGGAAAGGATTGAAAGGACTTGATTCTTTAAGGCTAAACAAATAAGCAGCTCAGTGCCCTTCATAGCTGTATATATAAACTGAGTAATCTTAAAGGATGCTTGTGGCTGAGACATCTTTTTTCCTCATATGAACTATTACATTAGTTTTTAGCTGTAATTGCCAGCTACCTTTTAGTTTATGGTTAAAAATGTCTAGAGAAATTAAATTTCTAATTTAAAAAGAAAAAGAAAGATATTCTCAATTTGTAAAGTGTTTTTGCCAAAGGGTGGAGGAAAATGATTGGAACTTAATTGCAACTCAACTAATTAACAATGTCCTTAAAATTAGAGAGAAAAGAGTCATTTTTTTACTTTTATTAAGAATAATAGAAAATGAAGGGTAACAGTTAAGCGGTTTTCCCCTGAGGTTGAAAAAAGAATTAAAAGGTGTTTTTTTTTCTTCTAGTTTTGAGAATATTCAGTTGATAAAGTGGAATAGAGTCAGTGAACATAAGTGGATATGGATTTATTGGCACCATGTCTATCTGTATTTTTTGTGCAGTTTCCTTAATATAGTATTTTAAGGTATTTATCATCATTTGGCATCCGTAACTTTTCGTTTCATCCTATTGTCTTCAAATCTGGAATTTAATCTGAAAATTCTGTCATTGGGAAATTTAGTTATTTATGTTTTGGGTGAATATGTCAAATTTTATGATTTTCAAAATTTTAAAAAAAAGGTATAAAATGGGATTAAAATATGAAAAATACTTCTGACAGTGCATTCAAAGTAGTAGTGTTTATTTATTTTTTTTAAAGAATTACTGTTTGATAAATAGTTAAGAAAAAAACTGCCAAAGGGTCTTTACATATTTAGAAAGCTTCCATTCATGGCAATCATACATACTGTAAATGCACAATTTTTTATTTGTATGTCAAGTTGACTATAAAATATATCAATTTTTATTTTTCTGAGATGGCTGGAAATACTAGGTTTAAGGACCCTTTCAACTGGTTCTAAAGTTTGAAGAGTACACATGGTACTGCCTACAAAATAAATTTCTTTGTAGTTGACAACTTAAATTAACCGTGTATCATTTTTATAAATTATTACAAATTAAATATTTTTCAGAAAGCTTAACTATTGTGAAGACTTTATTTAGTGACATTTCCAGACATTTATCAATAATAGAACAGCAAATACTACAAGGAAATGCTTTTATTTTTTTTTTTTTTTTTTTACTATCATGCTGAATTAAAATTGTCACATCTAAATTTTATTTTATCACAATCTTGTACAAAAATGTTTTCAGCACCAGCTAAGTCAGGCCCCTGTTTTGCATAATTTTACTTTCTCATCATCTACAAAAACATTTCTTTTTTACTATTTGGAAGAGATTCAAGCTGTTAGGTACAAAATTTGTTTTTTTTTTTTTTTTTAAACCATCTTGTAGTACTGGTCTCATATCTTATATCATCTGTGTTTTGTGTTTATGGTGAAGCTGTACATTTTTTTTTTTTTTTGCATTGAACACTTATGTTGTTTTATAGACCATCCTAACAATTGTTATAGAATGTTTAGATTTCACCAGGGGTTGGAGAAGAACCAGCCAGCAGCCTTTCCTTGTTGGTTAAGATTTAAGTTCAATTTAATATTCTATGGGAAGGATCCTTTTCTGGCAGATATTTTTTTAAAAGTAGAGCTAATTGAAATGATAAGTTTGTGTTTGTGGCAAATTATAGGACTGATTCTAGTACAATGCAGCGATACCTACTTAATCCAAATAATGCTTGCATCTAGATGGTGGCCTAAAGCCCAGGCTACCTGACCACCAGACTATTTTGTAGATTAGTTACCAGTTATTTCTAAATTAGCTTGATTAATCTGACTTCATTTAAGTTTTCTACAATAATTTAAATACATTTTTTATGTTTAGAGTTGAAAAGTTTTAAGGAAGAACAATTACACACAATTTTTAACGTATGTTTCTGATAAAACCAGGCTAAACACATGATTACTAATCCATAATTAAGTTAAGCTAAAACTGTAAAAAACATTACAATTATTTCAGAATGGTTAATGGTTTTGTTGGCTCTGCAAGTGAAAATAACAGTACTCACTACAACAATTTGCAAAGAATTGTATTTATTTATTTGTTTGTTTGTCATTATAGCCTGTGAAATAATAAATTTTCCAATCTGTTTTGATCACAAACTGATTTATTTAAAAAACAATCTCTGATAACGATTTTCTTGCATGCAAAGAAAGGTTAATCTCTATAATGGGAAACTGATTTTGTTGGTGGTTGTAATAAAGTTGTATTCACATCACTTAACTAGTTCTTTATGCTTTATCTTTACTTCATCAATTTTTTTCATTAATTTTTTTATGTTGACAGCTCAACAAAATTTTCCTCTTGTTGATACTTTTAAAAATCCTTTACATTAAACATTTTTGTATATAATGAAGGCTGTGCTGAAAATAGAGCCTAGTTAATTAAAGAAACCTCCCTATTCAAATAAATCTTTGATTTTACTCTCAAAATAAAATGCCTTTCTAATGGAAATGTCAGAATTAATAAAAAAGAAAATGTTTGAGTGAGTTTATCCACAGGCTTTTATTGGTATCTCAGTAGTTCATGGCTGCTTGAACTGGTGGATTGGCTTCAGTGACATTGTTTCATTGATGAAATGTAAAGTCCATTACTTCCAACCTGCACAACTGATGCTAGTAACACACATGGTTTTTAGGGCATGCACACTCTTTTGTGAGGGACTCTTTCAGTTTTCTTTCGACACACTTTTCATAGTAAACTCCATTTGCAATTGCTACTGTGCTGCCACCTTTGGAGTAAGAATGGTATATACTGATGTTAATGAGTAGAATCATTACTCTCAGTAAGAAAGGACTAAACTTATCAGCTTTTCACTTCCCTTTTTCTAACCAAAAAAAAATTGTCATTGAGAACATGCTTAAGGAAAATGGAATTGATTTTGTTTATCCTTCAGCCCTTTCTACATATAGATTGCAAATAGTTTTGTGCATTCACTGGTAAAACCTCTCTAGGAAATGCCAATGACTGACAAACCACCATCTATAGTACTTTCTTTTCCTTTTTGGCCTAAGAATGGCCATTGGTTTTTGTGTCTTCTTAAAAATATGCAGTAGATAACACTATTAACTTCTCAATGAACAAACTATCAGTTATGATGCTACTGAAAGCAGAAATAGAAAACTTTAACTTAAAGTCAAATCTAGTTATCAGCTATGAGTGTGCAGGCTGTGAAATTATATCCATTTCATTGCCCCTGGCTTCTCTTATTTCTCTTAATTCAAGAAGAAGGAAAACCAACCTGTGTGTCTGTATGCTTAGTTTCTTCTAAAAATAACTTTGCAATGGGTGGGATAAAGTTACTTCAGATCAGTTTGGTCTGTTAACATTATCAACTGTCTCTGGGGTTTTAGGATATTTTTGATGAAATAAATCTTTTCTGTTGCCTATGTGTTTTTACTTTTGTCAAGTGACCAGACTATTAACTTGACCAAGTTCACTATTCTATTATTTTACTTGCCAACTTTCTCTGTTGTCCAGAGATATAAAGTTGGAAAGCTTTTCAGAAAAATATTTTACTATAGATTCATGCGATGAGTTAAACAACCCACAAAAAGTGAATTTGTTAATGATTTACGTATCTGACCACCATATTTTTTATAAAAAGGCTGCTGAGTTAGATGGACTGAATAATACAATGTAGCTGAGATAGATATTTATCCATTTAGCCAGAGTTGGTTAATCTGAGGGCTATCTAGTCCATACCTTGTATTCTCCCTCTCTCATACATACATACATATTATCTATAGATATGGTGCAGCAAAATTCATCTGTTAAAAAAAAATTAAATTGCAGAACTACTGCATACTGACATTTTTCTGCCACCATTATGTTGACATACTCTGTAGCTACTTCTGTATAGACATGGGTACTAAGGGGTTGCTTGATTGAAGCCATTGGTGACGTGTGAATAAAGACCACCTTGTCTGGAGAAACATACATATTTTTTGCATTTTGATGGTCTATCATCTTTGCACACACTTAACAATTCATATTCTTTGGAATTTGCAATAGGCAACTAAGGGCCAAACGACCAGATCAACTTCACAGCAACAAATGCAGGAATGCCTACAAATTTTGTGGGGAAATCTGGACTAGAGCATCATTAACAATCTAACAGATTCCATGCATAGATATTTACAAGCTCTACACAATACAAGGGTGCTCTTGTTGAATACTGACAGTGACCATTGAACAGTTAACAAATGTATGTGCAAAATCTTTGATGATCAAATTATGATGCCAAGAATATTTAATTTGATGCAGTAGACTTAAAACTTAATTTCAGAAAACTGAAGTAGAAAGCATTTTCTGTTTTGTAACATTGTAAAGAGATTGAGGAACATCTTATTTTGCATGGCTAACAATGACAATAAAATTCTGACATTTTATATCCAGGGCTAAATCAGCATTTAAAGTTTTGCATGATTGCTAGAAACTTGGAAGATCTGTGTAGTGTCTTAAAATGACAGCTTAAATTTTTTGTTGGTAGATGTCAAGGCTCAGATCCTTCCACTATAGTAACTTGTGCAGATTGTATGGTAGTTAAGTTTCACTATAGCAGTATTGTAGTTGTGCAGAACAGGTGGCATAACAAAAGTCTTTACTAAAAGTCCTCTGATTTCCTTCCACATAAAAAAATGAGTGGGTGGAGAAATTTACATATGTGGCTGTTGAAGACGAGCAAGAAGAAACCATACCAGGGAGGTATGCCAAGCTGAGCCTAAGTTAAATTTCCAAATAAATTTTTTGCCAACCAGGTTTTGCTTTTGCATTATAGGAAAAGAAATTTTATCTAGAGCAATAAAGTACTTATGAATATTTTGGTCAGAAGTTACATCTTTAACTATAAGATTATTTTAAATTTTTATGAACATGTTTTTTCTAGGTAGATTAAAGTGCTTTGATTAAAAAATTTTATAGTTATGGTAAACATTTCTAGATTCAGTTACAAGTTAACTTTGCTGTATAATTTTTGAGCAAGCTGGTTAATAGGAGTTTCATCTTGATACTTTCACACTTGAAATATGCATGATACAGCTGACCTGTGGTTAGTGTGCTGGACTGCTAACGTTGAAGGTCTAAGTTTGAATCCTGCTGAATTTGTTTGTTTTAGCTTACCTCCCTAGTGTAGTTTCTTCTTGCACTCTTTTCTTAGCTGACCATGGAAATTTTTAATGGGTATTCCATTTTCTTTCCACATCTAGAAATCAAGAGTTTTAGTAGGGATCTCTGTAGCCATGACACGTCGTCGTTGTCCTATAGAGATGCTCTTTTAGCCTGTGGCTATTCTTTGTTTGATATTAAAACCACCTTTTAAGATCTTGCTAGAGCAATTGTGGATATGCTTCTGGCTATAGATCTCTCACACATGTTGCTACAGGAATGTAGCGAGAGGAGTAAGCACATGGTGTTATGACAAGCACACAAGTTTGAAATAGGTATATTACACTCAAAATTTAACGTTGCTTTATCTATATTCAACATGCCCAAAACACTAGGAAATGATTTTGTTAGAGAATATATAACTTAATGCATGAAAACCTTATGCTATGCTCTCTCTACATTTAGCTTTGTCATATTTACATGATTTTGTGGATTGGAATTGAGCATACAATTTTTTTTCAAGTAACTACTAAATGTTAATTGTCCCATAATGTTTTGTTTTCTATTTTATTTTACATTGAGCTTTGGTTAATTATTCAATCTTTTGCTTGTTTTAGTCAGAAGGATTGGATATGAGTTTGCCCCCTTTGGTCTCTAGGTGAGATCTAGTCTTGTCATTCAGGAGTTGACAAAATGTTTTGTTTAAAATAATATTAACATTAAATATTTTATAACCATATCTAAAACTATATTATAGGTTAATTTGATGAGAAAGGGAACTATTTCCCATTTTGTGTATAATAAAATAAATGTGTGTTATATCTAACAATTAGAGAGCTTTTGGTTTTGTAAATGTTGGTATGCTTATTATGCATTACTTAATGGTTTACTTTATTTTCCCCTTGTAATGGTCTTTATTACTCTAACTGCACTATTGTAGCATCTCATGTGCATATCTTTCAAATTAGATGCTTAAACTTTGTGTGTGTGTGTGTGTGTTTGTGTCGCCGGCCTGCTTAGTTAACAGAAACAACTTCATAATAAAAAGTGAACAGTCTTTATCTAAAACTATTATTAAGAAAATATGCATGGCAAGTCATCAATATCCAGCTGCTAAAAATTTCTAGAATAGGTTTACATTCTAATAACCAAACATTTTGTATATTTGGAATCCAACTCCAAAGATGGGTAAATATATAGATACAGAAGGGCAGGAAGTTTTCTAGTCTAGTAATTAATTGAAAAGCAAAAAAAATTCTTGTTCTGGATAATTTTATTATTGCTGTCTTCACTAATTATTTTTCCTAATATTAAAATTTTAATAAAATATCGTTACAAGCCTTTTGTTGGAATGAAAATAAAAATGAATGAACTGTAGCAGAAGAAAGGAATCAATAACTGGGTTTTATATAAGTTGTATTTATTATATTTTTTGTATAACTTTTTATATACTGACTTTGCAATTTTTTTTTAAGCATTCATTAAATTTACAAATTTAAAGGCTGAATTTAAAAAAAAATCAAATATATTTGTGTATATTTTAAATTGTCTGACAAATCTTTTAACTTCATATTTTATTGAGATTATTTTGGACATGCTTTCTTGGCTTCTGTAAAGAAATTCTCTGGTACAGCAAAATTGCCATAACCTGACTCAGTGCTGAGCTTTGGAAGATGTAGAAATTGAAGAATGTTGATGAAAATGGATTAGTCAAATCACTTTTGAGACACTCCAATGCATCACTTGCTTTGCTGTCCAGAGTCATGGCTGGCTAGCCAGCCAACAATCAGTGAGCAAGAGGAGCCACCACATGTTCTGTTATGCCAGTCTGGCTTTGTTTGTGGATACCATGGCTGGCTTGAGACTAACAAAGGTCAGATAACCCAGGGGACTGGAGTATACCCTAGCTCGCAGATAATGAAATTGAGGCTACTTACTTTGGTAGTCTCATCACTATGCTATGCTTTTTATCTCAGCTGATAAAACAGGTACCACCTCTTCTGTTAATTAGCCAGTGTTTGTCTGTTTCTTTGTGCTGGCATGAGATGCTGGTTGTATTGTTACAGCATGTGGTGTGTGTTGCTATGGTATTCTGTGTATAGACATTTCAAACAATACATTTCTACACTTGGTTTGGTGCAACAGCATGGCTAGAATGTATAGGATTCTGAAGCAGTCCAACCAGACAGCTGGCTTTCATTGCACTTAGCCTGAAAATTATTATTCAATTCCTGCTACTGATAAAAATTGACAATAGCTGTAGAATGTGCCTCATTTTCTCATACTGTTCAATGACTCATAACCACACACAATAAGCTGTGGAGTTGTGCAGCCTGTATATCCACGAATGTTGCACAAACAATTTTATAGTGCAAAGGTTATTTGTGGCTGTAGAATATCAGAATGCATGTAATTTGATGATAATTTTATTTTTATTTTGCATATTAAGTGAAAGAAAGTAGACAGACAGACTCTTTGCATGCTAAGCTACTGGAGTTATTTACATGTTAGCTAAGCATTAAAAACAAAATTTAAAGGGATACAAACATTTTATATAATTTTACAAATTAAAAATTTTAGCCACTAATCTCTCTAACTCTAGCTACTTATTTAAAACACAGTTTCATTTTTAGTACCTACATCTGAATAAACTTTTATCCAAAAAATTTGGTATTGCTGTATTGGTATATGCAATAGAATTTTGAATGTTGAGTATCTCTCTAACATCTGATTTGCAGAGGTTAGTGTGATGATGTTACAACAGCTTTATCTATTGTATGCAAAAGATATACATTGTTCTTTGTTGCACTTCCCTAGGATTGTATATGTTTCTTTCTCTTAAGTGAGTTCTATCTAATTAAATGTGTTAATGGAGATTAATGGGCACCTGGCAAGTACTTCCATCCTGTTAGGGGTTACAATGACCAGGCAGGCAGGCTTACCCCACTTTTTCACTGTGCTTTCTATTCTTCCTGTAACTCAGCACTCCCTAGTTCTGATTTATGTACACTTATTATTAACTGCTGATTAAAAATAATAAGGGGTTTGCATCCATGCTAATGAAACTTAAATGTTTACATGCTTGCTATTAGCATGCACTAAGAGGTAATCTTTGCTTTCTCTTATAACATATATTCATAGGGCTGAACATCTGGAACTAGCCATTGTAACACAAACACCTGGTTTTGCAATCTGCAAAATTTTAAAGTCAGTATCATTGTCAATTCTAAGTTAAATCATCTCCATACTGCTTCATGTAAAGTTTCAATAAGTGTTTCTTAAATGCTTTTTGCTTGTTTTTTTTAACTGGAGACCTTGGTTCTTTAAAAATTACTTTTTAAAAGCAAATGTTTAGTGTTGTCTAAGAATAGAAAACAATTTCTAAATGTAACTTTATCTAGAATTGCAGTAGCTTTGCAAGATCTCTCACGTGGTTTCTTCAAAATAAATTAAATTGATGTTTTAGAAAATAAAGAAGAAACCTATGGCAAAGAAATTCACCAAATTGATGTATATAGTTACCTGATATAAAATGCTAATATATACAAAATAATAGAAATGAGATAAAGTTGCAAGTTTTTCTCAAGAAATAGTCAAAATTCAGTTCTTTTTTTTTTTTCATGAAATTCTACTTCTAAAGATAGGATTCTATTGTTTTAACATTTTTTATTGTTTGTTTGATTACACAAATTACTGGGTTGCTTTGCACCCCTATAATTTATACTCTGTTCTGGTTGGTTGGTTCAACTTAGTAGAAGGCTGCACTGTGACATTTTCAGGTATACATAAGTGTTTGTTTTGTTAGCAGAATGAACTCAGATTTATCATACCTGTTCCAGTTCATAAACTCTTCATGAAGAGTTTCTCAGAATACATAGTGTCTAATGTAGTAATATCTCTGATACAGCAAATCTAACTATAGCTTCTAATGATTGCAGCAGATCTATCTGATGGTCACCAATCAACCCTTTTTTTTTTTTTTCTGGTCAGTCATAGTTGGTTTTTAACTCTTTTTTCGATGGAATTTTAAAATTAGCATCTGCAACCATAAACTGTGTGAATGTGCCAGCATACAAATTTACTTTGTTCCATTATTATAAAAAAAATTTGACATCTGGTTGTGGCTTTGTAAAAATTTTCAGTGGTCTGATTAATATCGAGTTCAGGGGTGAAACAAAAGTAAATTTTTTTAATGAAGAGTTGTTACTGATGGCAATAACAGTTACAGACATTTGTGAAGTTGAGAAATAGTAAAGATACCATGCAGAACTGCCCAATCTGAGGATTACGCAAGGTAATTGCCCCATTCTCTGGAACAGTGTCCATGTGGCATTGAACATTCTCAGGACAGTTCTGCATTTGGGGCACATCTCTCACAATATATAGTGGATTAACAGGTTTTTTTTTTTTGTGTTTAATTTTTTTAGGATTGAGGAAT
This sequence comes from Nautilus pompilius, assembly GCA_018389105.1. Taxonomy (NCBI): domain Eukaryota; kingdom Metazoa; phylum Mollusca; class Cephalopoda; order Nautilida; family Nautilidae; genus Nautilus; species Nautilus pompilius. The sequence goes on along the minus strand of JACATO010000311.1, from coordinate 2,519,171 downwards.
CCATCTCATATTTAGCTTTATTTTGTAAACAAAAAAATTGCTAATTATTTCCCTCAAAATAAAAACTTAAATCTTGTATGTATAAGCTAAGTACCTTTATTCTATAACAAATTTTATAAAAAATTGGTTTAATGTTTAATAATATATTTAAAGATAGTTTCTACAAAAAAGTACATGAATATTTATCTGTTTGTGACGGTTAAAAAAAAAAAAAATTCTGTGCCTTATAATGGGTTAGCTCCCTTGCACATTTCCATCAAATGGATAGTCAAAGTAATGCTTGGCTTTAAAAAATGTATGTTCAGTATAAATATTTTTTTAAAAAACAAAAATGAATATTTGATCTAGTTTGAGTTGCATGTTTCAAAACATTTTTACAATTTGGTAGTTAATTAGTTGCCGGCTGTGATGCATTTTGTAGAATGTTAGCACATAAAAGAAAGTTTTGGCATTCTTAACACCCCCCCTTAAATTATTCTTTAATTCACATTGTAGGTATTGAAAATTGTTAGTTTTCATCAGCTGTGTACTTAAGAAGTTAGATTTACACCGAGTGTTTTATTGGCTTTTAATATCTATAAAAGATCCTGTTCCATTGATTTTTGTTCATTTCAGCTGTCTCTGGATTTAAAATGAGCCTGGATGATTTATGCAGCCTACTATTTTAATTAAACTCTGTACATATGTATATTGCTGATATCTAGCTTCCTGTCACTAAAAGAGTTTCCTAAACTTATAAAGAATAATAACTGTTTTGTCATAGTTGCATATTTCACACTGAGTACAACCCATGGACTGTTGTAGTAGTTTTCTCATTACTTTATTTGGCCTGCTATACTGTCAGTAAAAATTCCTCAAGGATCTTAGGGAGAAGAGAGAGTAATTTTTGGTAGTTATTTAAAGTGTGTTTATTGTTCTCTGGCTTATACAATGCTGAAGTCCTGTGGACAATGAAAAAGTTTTAAGTCACTGTTCTAAAGCAATTAACATAGCTATAGAGCAAGAATTTAGAGTTTTTATGAAAACTCTTTTATAATATCAATTTAGGAAAGTAAACAGAAAAAAAAAGAGCAATTGGTATGCAGCTTGGAAAACTCAGCTCTAAGCTTATGATTACTGTAAAGTTTTTTTTTTTTTTTTAAGGGATTAACTATCTTTTAAAGGTTTGGATTGTATAAGTTACTTCCCTATGAATCCTGTTGGCATCAAAATGTTAACAAGCTTTATTATGTCTACCTTTCTTGCAGAACACAATAACAAACGCAGACAAGCTTTTGGCTGCTGCTGATGAACTGGCTCAGACAGGAGAGTGTGATCCCAAGGAAATTTACAGTGAAGCACAGGAGCTTGATGAACGCATGCAGGATTTCATCACTGCTTTGGAAAGGAGGAGGGTCATCCTTGATATGACAGTGTCCTTTTACACACACGTGCATGAAGTAAGTGCTAGTGTAGTTTGAGCTGTTGGTGGAACACATTGCGATGATGATTTGCTTTTGTAGAGAAATAAGTTAACCACATTACCACATTTGTGAGAGCATAATATTCTTTTTAAAGTTTTAACTTAGTTTTGTGCAATCTCACTCCTACAAATAATCTTGGTTATCTTAGAGATTTTGGATTTTAATGCAGATGGGGTTGGGATGGTTTGCTATTCTTGGGAGGGCTGCTGAGTCACTGATTGTCCTTTGGATGATTCTTGTAAATCTGAGCCTAGATCAGTTGCTAGCCATGTTTTATACCAAACTCCATAAGGTTAGCCTTGTCTACACAGTTTAATGTGTTGTTTCTTGACTCAATAATATCAGTGAATATTACACACATTATTTTCCTTTTTCTTAAAGATGAAAATCATAGGCAATTTTTTTCTTTCTTACACATCAGACTGATCCAGTGATTCTCCATGGTGCATTGTTCTTATGTGATTTGAGGGCAATATTCTCAACTATGGCCTCCCATGTAATAACTCGTTATCTGAGTAGTAGTGGTGGCTGTTTTGTTGTATTGGGATAGAAGTGTAACCTCAGTATCTTTTTATGTACATAATAGACACATTTATTTACTTTTTTTTTTCATCATGCTCAAGTTTTTTCTTTTTCTCCAAATTTTTTAAACAGATTTAAATGTTATTTTCCGATAGGCCATTTTATATAATGGAAACAATTTATTTTAAAAATCTAATTAAATGACTTCATTGAAACTCTATATCTTTCTGATCTTTGAACCTAATAGCTACTCTAACACATTTGTATCTTAAAAAATGGAAGTACTAAACATTATTTTGTTTTAGCATTTATTTTGTATAGTATGTCAAATATGTCTACTTAGTGATGTTGTTTTAAAACATTACATGATAGTAGTAAAGTAGTTTTTGGTCTTGCCTGAAATAAGTAATATCATCATCATCATTTTTTTATTTTTAAGTTTTCATTGTATTAGAAGCAAGTTAATTATCTATCTAAAGCAAATGTTGTATAGAATACAAAAAAAAAAAATTATTACATTCTTTATCTCAAACAACTTTTCAGTTGTTATTTGGTAGATGTTGGGCAGAGGATCAGGAATTATTTTTTCACTCTTAACTTGTAGACTGCATGTTTGTAAAACATTAAAGAATATATACTGACCAGAACACTATAGGGATATCTTCTAAGAGACAACGTGTTCGACTACTAATAATCACCTTGGTTAATGTAGAAGGTAGTGTATGATCTTTCAATTCTGTCGACTCAAAGTTTGAGTCGTGTGACAGTTCATTTGCTTCAGTTATTGCGTGTGGTTCTTTGTCTTTGGGTAGGGAGTACCTGGGAAAGTCACACCACTGTCAAGTGATTCCAAATTTGCATAACATGATCAAATTGAACATAAAACCCATCAAAGATTTTCACATAATGAAATTATCAAATGCTGAGAATATGGTGCTTTGATGAAACTGATAAGAAACAGTACCTAGCAATAACTAAGCTACATACTGGAAGTAGACAGATGTGGCTGCTGAACTTGGTGTAACATGTTATCAGGAGACTGTGGCAGAGGTACAGAGGATCAGGTCTTCTGTGAAATGAACTAGTAGGGGGCACCACAACAGTACTGACTATCATGATGATTGTTACATTTCCTGTCTGACTCAACATAGCCTCATTATCTCGGCATATGAATTGTACCAGGTCCATGGATCCCATATTTCCAATTAGACTATGGAAAATTGGTTACACTCTACAAATCTACATGTGCAAGCCAGGTTCTCTTCTCTGATGAGAGTAAATTCAACTTTTACTTTGCTGATGATCATTTACATGTTTTGCAGGAATTTAACTAAAGGAAAGAGATTCTCTTTGATGAAAGTACTATAGGTCAGCACTATCTGGATGGAGATTATTAGATTAGCCAGTCTTTACAAAGTCACCACCTTTATGGATGATAATGCATGGGCTCGATGTACAAAAATAGATATAAACCACTTTCAAGAGGAAAATACCCTATGCTTTCCATGGCTGCTTTACCCCTCACCAAAATATCAGAGCATATTTGAAATAACCTCTTTAGGCACATTAGATAGCTCTTGAGATTATTCCAGAGCAAACCTTTATAACGAGCAGTACCCATAACTGCAAAACTTAGATATGATGAATAGTATGAGATGCAATGCTATAGTGTAAGCAAGAGGTGGTCATACTTGCATTAAAGGTTATGTCTTTAGGGTTCATGGCATCAATAACTGCATTGAATAGTGTTCCTGTATTGTTGACATTTTGTTTTTGGACCTTTTACATATACAAAAAAGTTTCTATTTTAGTCAGTGCTGACAAAGTAGGATGTGGACTGATTAAGTGAATAATTCATTAGATTTGGCTATTTTTTGGTAATGCTATTGTTTAAAAATATTTCACTACTGAGAGTATCAAACATAAACAAGATTCTCATACTGCTACACAATGTTTATAGTTTTAATAAAAGTAAATATCAATTTAAATTTAATAATATTTTATTTATAAAAATAAGTAAAATGTTTATTTTTCCTTCCTTTTAATTAATGGAACTTGCATTTTTAGGATATGTATATTTTTAAAACATGGCTTTTGAGATTATTTCTTTGAATTCTCATTGGCCTATTACAATGAGACAATTTTAAAGCTCTTGTTGATTAAGTAGTAAATATGTTTAGAATTGACTTTCATTTAATAGAACTAAGAAGCCTTTTATATTATTATGAAGTCTGTTAGAGATTTTCTTACATTTTATTAATAATATTTTTTTTGGTAACTATTAGAATATCATGCATCAGCTTTAACTTGTGTAATGATGTAGGCAATGTTACTTTAGCAGAGAAGTGTTGTTCATGAGGGGATAAAGAGATGTTGCTAGCGCAAACTGAGAGACAGGTTAAGCAGATAAGTAAACTGGTCGCATGTAGCTGCACTGACAATATGAAAGAAAAATTGGCTGCTTTTCAGATGCTGGTCTGAAACAATTTAAACTTGTCTTTTACATTTTATTCAGAGCATGTTTTGCTGAGGTGAACTATGTTTGAGACTCAAAAGAATAAAATCATACAGTCTTGCTTTGTGTGCATTTGGTATATTCTGTATTCTAATTGTTGCCTGGGCATTTATTTGAACTTATCAAAACATGGGGAGTAGGCAATTAGTGGGATCAAGAAAGCTAAAATGTGCTGAAAACCAAAATCCAAACATTCTCACTATCAGTAATGGTCAACATATTTTTAGGCAGGAATTAAACTATATGAGAATATCTCAAACTGACAATACAATCAAAATAAAGATTATAAATGTTATGAAAGAATGAAAAAGAAAAACATTAAAACATTGAAGCAATTCTACTTACATTTGGTTTGTCAATTGTTGGCATACACAGTTTATATGTAGATAGTCGTGGGACTTGTCATTTCAGGGAAATCCTTGCTAGAACTCTTCATTTTTAGATGTGGAAGGAAAGCAATGTGCCTGGAAAAAATCAACATGCCTGATTTGGAAGAAGAGTGAACAGAAATCATGTAGGGATGGTTTGCCAAACATCTATTTCCACAAGAAGTGAAATTGGACCCTAAACCTTAATAGTCTAGTATCCTATCCACTGTACTACCATGCCACTTCAGATTATTATTAGAAGTACATATGTGTTGTTTTAAAGAAGTTAACTGTAAAATTAAATAACTTTTCTGTACAATCCTTTGCTGGTATTTTCAGTCCCCCCCAAACTAATTATTTTTCTTTTTGGTAATATGTAAAAGTTAATCCATTTAAAATTCAAGACATTAACCTGGCTCTCTCTCTCTTCCATGTTGACAGGCAGTGAACCTGTCTTTAATGTCTCCTCAGTTTTTTGATAGACTTAGCATGGCTTCATATCCTATTGACATTGATGGACATTTTGGCCTAGCTAACAATGACTGGCTATTCCCAAGACTACATTAGGCATAATGTATTTTCTACATTTGATCCCTAGAAATTTAAACTTGAGAATCCTAGATATCTTTAGCCAAAAAGTTACTTTGTTGCTGTTCAGTGATGTACAGCATGGTTTTCATGCTATGGATACACATCTGTTGCTGATTGCTACACTTGTAGATAGAATTGTTTCATAGTTATGAATCTGGAATAAAATGAGTTTTTGACATTCTTTGAACACTGCATATCTTAACTATGTTTCTCTCTCCACTTCCAAGGCAAGACTTCTCCAGGTTCTAATCTTCTTGTTACCTCACATCATTAAAAATCTTTATTCATCCAATATCCAGCATAGTAAATTGCTGACAGGGATCTTGTAGCTGTACTTATCTTAGCCCTAGATTTCTGAGGGAGTTCTCACTCCATGATTTTGTAGGTCATTTGGTTCATTACAAAAAACTTTCGCTATCCATGATTCTTTTATTTGGATTTCTACTAGATAGGACCTATTTTTATGCTAAATTATACATAGATGGCACTTTGCATACATAACAGTGACTGAACTTAGATCAGTATAGGGCAATCTGCACTCAACTCACCCCAAGAAACCCCCCCTGAAAATCTATAATGAAATGGGCAAAAATAAAGATACCAATTTTTGAAACTGCATTCATTTTTTTGATTAGTGCCTTCATAATATTTACAATAGTTGAGTAATGACCTTAAAAACTTTTAGTGGTCCTGAATATTGTTTAAATAGAAATTATTCATTAACTTCTGCTCTGTTGCTGATGACAAAAAAAAAAAAATTTTTAGAAACTGTACACTTGCACCCCTTAAAAATTTTGACAAACTTGATAGCAAGTGGTAACTTACGCATTAAGGCTTATGCAATTTTTTTTAAATTGGTGTGCAATAGTATTAAATATTTTCAGTTTGTTTGTAGATATTTGTATGACAAAAATATGCATCATTAAAACCAATGTAACTATGGAAGGACTACCAGCAGTATTTAAGAGTATTTTGATTTAATTGAATCCTCTTTTGGAATGTTGGCTAGTTTATTTGAACAGGTGCAGCTTTAGATGAAATTTTGTAAAACCTATTGGTAGCCCTGGTTTTATGGTTAGATAGAAACATTTCAAGTGTAGCAAATATGTTTTAAACTTTACTTTTTTAGATGCTGCAGCTAAATGTGTGTGAAAATGTTTTCCTTTTAGAGATTTTAATCTCTACAACTGAAACTGGCTTGAATTTTTGGTTATGCTGCCTCCTAAATCTTTTGGGACAAGACAGCTTTTTCCTATCACTGGCATGTTTGTTAAATATCATGTTTTTGTGAGGGATTGTATCTGTAGTCTTAGTTTTGAATTAAATTGGCATTACTCTATGCCTGCTCATTTGGTGGCACTCATAAAACTTGTGCTGCTCTGTAGTCTACAATAGTCATAATTACTGAATTTATTAGTAAGACATCCGAACAAGATACCAGGGATTTTGTTCATGCATATCTGTTTACATTTTCAGGCTTGAGGTAAGTGGGAATTATTTATTTACTAAAATTTAAATAGTGGATCTGGAATTAAATATTTAGCCAAAGAAAATTTATACAATGAATTTTTTGACTCTCTGAAAAGCATTGAGTTCTTCAATACATGGCTGGTTACCTTATTGACATTAATATTGTATGTACCAAATCCAACAAGTGGATTTTTTTGTTTAGCTTCCATCTTATGAATTAATTGGTATTCTTCTGGTTCAGTCTGTTAGATTTTTTTTTCCTATTGTTGTTTCTTTGGAATTTTGAATTATTCATTAGCTTTTGTTCATTTTTTGGATTTCAGAAGTCTGTTTAGTGCTTAGACTAATTTCCAGATTTCCCTCTACTGTGCAGTCAGATGAGTATGCCAGTAACTTCATCTGCCCATGTTGATTCTACTTTGAGAAGCAATGAATTAGTTTAGACATTAATCCCAGTAGCTTCTTGTATGCTGCATTTTTATTAATTTGAAGTTATTTTTACTTGTTTGAGTGTAATCATGTATGTGCAAACATCTCAATGAAAATTTTAAAAAAATAACAAAGCGCAATAAACAAACACATACAAAAATTTGAATTTTTTGTATAAAAGAACATTAAGATATTAGAATTATTAAAGAAATAAAATAAAATTGAATTTCTCTCTATCCCCCTCTTATGCAATCTAACCATTGGTTCTCCTTTAGTTAATTTTGGTTGATACAGGATTGATTTTTTTCAAAAAAGGTGTCGGGTCTTTCTTGACTATGTACTGTTGCCCACTTTTTTGTTCACTCTTGAGCTCTAAGAAATGATGCACTTTCCAAGAAATGACAATGTGTCAGCAAAATCATACTCGCATGTTAGGCAGTATTTTACTGAGTTCAGCATGATTTGATGTCATATATGTAGCGAGAACCACATGTCAATTTTGTTAATTTTTTTGTTTTGCACAGCATAGATATTTATTGCCAAGAACATTCTCTATAGATTTTTGCACATGAAAGTGTGGATGCTTATCTGTTGAAAGTGTTGAAGCAGTATTAAATGACAAACTGTCAAGAGGACATGATTAGACCAAGCAGACAGATTGAGCTTATTGCAAAAGGAGTGGAACTTTAGTCCTTATAGCCAAGATAGGATGTATGTACCAGTAAATAAGCCATTTGATTTATCCATATGCCATGGCAAGAGCCAGCTATATTAGGTACTGACTTTCTGTAATCTTAGTGTCATGTGACATGATATCATTTAGTGATGCAGATGTCATGAACTTTTGTTATGGTGTTCCATGTTGTCTACATTTTTCTTTTTGACAGCTTTCACAAATGTGAGTGAGTTGGCTTAATAACTAATTACACAGGGCTCCCCAAGGAAGGAGCATGGTTTTAATGTCAAATTACTCACTATATCTGTTGTCACAGAATGGCTCCTTTATGCACGAAATCACATCTTTGTCTTTATTTAAGGTAGTCAACAATGGTAACAGTAATATGTTTACAGATTACACTGGTCAATAAGTATTTTTCATCAAGCATATGTCAAGGTGTACTTAGTGTAGTTTTTAATGCTGATTTCAAATATACAATTAGTTTTTTGACATCACATACAGTTTTCAAAATGAGAAAGTTTTTTGGTTTTAGCTCATGCATTATATAGAAATTCCAAATAATGACGTTATGCATGTATTTCATTTACATCATGGAAACATACCTTTAAAATAAATTACATTATTCATTGCTGCATAGTTCAGATGCAATATTTCATCATCTTAAATTAACCAATCAAGTTTTGTCTGATGAAATAGGTATTTCAAGATCTCAAATTGTCCAGTCATAATTGGTCTGATGAAATATTTCATCATTTCAAATTCAATATAAGTATAACCGTTTGTATCTATTTCCTTACTTGTTTTACAGTGTTAACAATGTCAAGACAGTGTAGAAATCCTCCTGATGTGTTTAGTTATGTCTGTGGACAATTTATTGTGAAAGCTCAAAAACGTACAATAACACCAGAGATCAAGAAGATTTATAAGCTATACTTTGACTGTCCTCTTGGAGATCAGGGCAAGCTATGGGCACCACATTTTATCTGCTCAGCTTGCTCAAATGGCTTATGTGACTGGTTCAATAAGAGAAGTCCATGCCTTTTGCCATTAACCCTAACCCTGCAGAGTGGCATTTGTTTATTGACTCTTCAAAACGAAGTTTAAAAGCTGTACTTCTCCATAATGGTAATTTGAAGCCCTCCATTCCTATTGCACACCCCGTTCATCTTCATGAGTCATATGAGAATATGGAACTTTTACTTCATGCCATTGCCTATGAAAGACACTCATGGAAAATATGTGGAGATTTCACAAAATACTGTTGTTTCTTGTTTTCTATGGGATAGTTGGGCAACTGACAGACATTATTCGGAATCAAACTGGCAGACAAGAACAACATACCAGCCAGGACTGTCTAGCGTCAAGAATACACCTCTTGTAGATCCATGTAATGTCCTATTGCCTCCTTTGCACACAAAGCTTGGACTGATGAAACAGTTTGTAAAGATGCTAGGGAAGAGAAATGCCAGAGGGTTTGAATATATTGTAGTAAAGTTTCCCAAAATCACACAGGCGAAGTTGAAAGAGGGTATCTTTGTCAGACCCCAAATTAGAGAAGTACTCAAAGATGTCAACTTCAAGAAAACACTGGATGAACTGGAACTGCCTGCCTGGAATGCTTTCAATTGGATCTGTGAGAATTTCTTGGGCAACAAGAAGGCAATGGACTACAAGGATGGCATCGAGAATCTTCTGAAATGTTACTCAGCAATGGGTTGTCGCATGTCACTGAAAGTTCACTTCTTGGACTCCCATCTGGATTTTTTCGCAGATAACCTTGGAGCAGTGTCTGATGAACATGGTGAAAGATTTCACCAGGACATTAGTGATATGGAGAAATGGTACCAAGGCTTCTGGAATGACAGTATGCTGGCTGACTATTGCTGGACACTTTATCGTGATCAACCAGATCAGGAACACCGCAGGAAATCCAAATCACAATGTTTCTAACTCTGTTGTTCTAACTTTGTCTGTTTTGTCTGACCCATTTTTTGTGTATTCACTCTTTGTAGAATGATAGTGATGATTTTTAACTCAATAAACTCATTTACTTTCTAAAAATAATATGCCCTTATTTATTACGTTAATGATTTCATATATACAAATATGTAAATATTTGCATGTATCTACTGAAAAACTGATACGTGCTGCATACAAATGGAGTGAAATTTTGAAATCATCATGAAAAATTAGTCTTAAAAGGTTGGTTTGCATTCATAATGAGTATAATACATTTAATTTTGTTGACCAGTGTTATCAGAAGTAGAGGAATAATTTTTTAACATAAGGGAGAATCCTCCCCTTCCACAAATGAGTGCTCTAAGAACTTAGTTTGGTTTAGAAGCATCAAGTAATAGCTGATATGTGAAACTTTTGCCTTAGGTCTGTAGTAAGAGTGTAATGCTGTGGTTGGCCAGTTTTCAACCCTGCACCACGTTGAGTCCTAGCATTTACAACTTCAGCCAATGAATGATTGTTGCTTTGAATTAAGAAAACCTGACAGAGTTCTTTAGATATGTTTTTTTTTGGGGGGGTTGCTGCCTTGGAAATGATACTCTCACTGAGTTAGAGCTTTGTTAGAATTCTGATAGTCTTTAAAAAGAGAAACCTTTTAGTATTACAGCCTGTGGGTAATACTTTATAAGAGACTGGCAATAGGATTGACTACACAATAACAACTCTACATTAATTTTGTTGTTTTTAAAACTTTTATTACATGTATAGAGGATTTTACAAACTGTCTCCTCATGCCATATATCTTTCTAATAATTAATTTTGTCTAGCAGATTCTGATCCCATTTTCAATAGAACAGTTTTACTTCACACAATTAAAAATCAGATTTATTGGTCACTGATTTCTCGTATGCATTACTTAAAAAAAATTCCTTCCTTTCCACATTTTTTCTTCCATTCATTTATGTTATCTTCATATTTATATTTTTATTCTCTAAAATTATCACTTATTAGATGGGCCTGATAATAATTATGGAAACAGGAAAAATGGGTATAAAATGCAAATAACACTTGATAGAATTGCATTTTGTGGGTAAAACAAATGCGCTTCAGTACACTGGTTGGGTGTCATGCAAGTAATCAAAGTGTCACAACTGCAAAAGGGCTATACAAGTATAGGTAGTGATATTGCAGCATGATGAATACTATGGATTCTGGGGAGGAAGTATCACATGACAAATGTATAGAAGTCTAATCTTTACCTAGTGACAACTACTTCGTGGGCAGATTGCAGCCCTACTTCATGTTTCAGAAAGAGCTGTAGGCAAGATTCTGAGGAGGATACGTGAAACTGGTACTGTTGACAATGGACATAGTTGTGGAAGAAAACCCAAACTTTCAAAAGTGGTGTTTAGTATCTCAGGATATGTTTTCTACATGATAATTAATGAGCTAGCAGAAATCTTGCGAATGATCTAGCTGCATGTATGGGTGTTAATGTTTCTACAAGAAAAGTAAGACACATGTGAAGTGGTCTCAATGGATACGAAGTTGCCAGATGAGCAGCAGAAATGAAACAAAATAATCAAACCTGGAAAAAAGGTGTTCATTATAGATAAGTCTAACTTTAAACTGTTTGGCAATAATAAATGATAGTTTATTCAAAGGCAAAATGGGGAATGGTGTAACAGTCATTGTCAACAGATACAGTAAAGCATGTGAGTGGATCAATACTAGTATAGGGCTACATATTAGCCAAGGGTGTTAAGTTTTATATAAAATTTAAGGTATACTGACATCTGGCAGATACAGGTGGCTTGTCATCCATCATGCCATTGCCACAGGAGGACATCTCGGGGGATTCATTTTACAACATGACGGTGATGCCAAGCATATAGTCAATGTGTTGAATATAAAGAGACTATAGAATCCAAGGCATCTCGCTGAGTGTTTCATCAAAGTTCTGATGTGAACATTTGTGGTTATATATAGTGTCATACACTGTACAACATTCATTTGTTTTTTGTTTATTTTTTGTAAAAATGCATTGTGTATGTATTATATATCTAGTTAAAATTATTTGTGCATTTCCTGTGTGTGTTTCCATAATTATTTCTAATACTAAGTTTTAAAAGTTTAATGTGGAATAGAATTTCTAATCATTTTCATTTACTGAGAAGTCAAATACTCATTGAATGATGATAAGATAATTTATGGCAGGGGAGAAGCTTAATATCAGTAGGATTATTGGCATGTATAGAATCATAGCTGTTTAGTAATAACAGCACTTTTTAAAATTCTTGCTTGAACAAATTAAATTTTTATTTGCCTACATATGGCTTTTTGGCATAATGTTTTGTACTTTGAAAAGTTATTGTAGACAGTGATGCTTGTTACCCTGGTCACGTCTCTCCATGTACATGTATCACTGTTATCTTTGTATCATCAACTTTATTTTACAGCTTCTATATTAAACAACAAAGAAATGGTTTAATGGTTGGAATGTTATAGCCTACCAATGCACTTAGTCTGTCTCTCTTTATAGAATTGTTAGAACTTTTCAGTTATATCTGGGGGCTCTAATTCTGCCATTGTGGCATGTATTGTCATTAGTAGTGCTTGTACTCAGCACTCCCTATGTTCCCTTTTATTGCTGATAATGTGCTAGGCTTTGCAATTTTTTTAAAAGTGGTTTATTTAAGGACTAGCTGTGGAAGGAGCTGAAAACTGTAGATATTGAATTTTGGTGGTTGTGCGACTTTTTTAGAAGACAGAATTATGTGGATCCAAATTATAGCACTACGTCAGCTGTTGGGCAGATAAGTTGGTATACTTTACTATTTCATCTGTCCCTGTTTGTCTTTATTTGCATGTGAATAGATTCTTTTATATACGAAAGAAGCGAAGCTTATGATTTGAATAGCATTTTTTATACAGCATCTGAAAATTTCTTGTCAGTACTGTTTGGAAAATGTTTCTTAAGAATATTTCTAAAGCCAATTGTTTCATTGTTTCACTGAACATTGGGTACTTCATCACTCAAGATTCTAGAGTTTTTCCACATCCCACCTCACCTCATCACATTTTTTTCTGGTCTAGCTTGTCAATGACTCTTGCATGTTGATCTTGGCTACATTTATCTTTTTAATATTTGTACTAAGATTTACTTTAGCAGTAACATTTGATATTATGTAATCTCTTATTTAAGAAGTAGTCGTCTTTCTATCCAAATTCTCCAGCTAGTTGCAGAATTATTTTTCAAAATTAAATTTTTTTTGTATATACTAATTGAATAATCATCTTTAGCTTTGTGGAAACATCACATGTATGAACATATATATCCTAAAGGTTTATTTAAAGGTCTTGTTGAAGAACTTAGCAGTTTGACAAAATGTGGCTCTTTAGTATAATATGATAAATGTGTATTTAGGAATGAAATTGTGATTACTGATAGCTTTGCTTAATTGTTAGAAACAAGAACAGCAGCAAATGACTTCATGGAATCTCTCAATACCTGTTGGTAACAACCACTATATTTTTGTATATTTTGTAAACATGCTAGGATAATTCAAATGGAACCTAGCTGAATATTCTTGCTTTAACTGCATCAAGCTGGGCTTTATCTAAGTACCCTTTATACCAATGTGTAGTTAGAATGTATTTTTCTAATGTGAATGCCAGTAAAAAAGGAATTTTTCTCTTTCAAGTTACTAAATTCCACACACATGTAACTTAAAAGAAAGAATGATACATTATTGTTTTCAAACCATACTTAGAACAAAAAAGTAAAGAGTTAATGTGAACATTTCAGATCACCTTAATAGTAGTAAAATTAACTATCTCTTACTTTTCACCAACATTAGTGTTTAGTCCTGAAGACAGCTTGGTAGTGCAGTGATATCCATTTGCAGCAGGAATTTCTTATTTTTTTTGGATTGTATAACTAGGTTGACATGGTTTTTAACCTATGACCGGTTGATGGGTGAGGTTTTGGCATAGTTATTTTACCAGCACTTTAACCAAATGGGCAAAGCAGTTATCCTTGGGAATAAATCCTGATTATGGCAAAAGGGAAGAATTCCTGAAATGTTGATTCATAAGTTATTTTAGTTACTACCATGTATAAGGTAGTGGACAACTTGCAAACTAGCCATCTACTCTCTGAATGACATATTATTATTAGGTCATTACAAAAGTTTTATCGGTTTTTATAATATCTTAATTTGGGATTCATTTTTTTTTTTTGCATGCTTGTGAAGGTGTATGTAGATAAGTTGTATATTGTATTGTAGTGTCTGCTTTGGCATACATTATGCAAAACCTACCTTTTCAAAAATCATAAAATGGATCTTTGTTTCAGGGTTCTGAGTGAAGCATGGATAGAAAAGCTTTTCATGCCATTTTGCTTCATGAGTTGAAACTAGGCAACAAAGTGAGTGAGGAAACTTGTAACATTAAGCAAGCATGGGGGGAGGATACAGCAAATGAGCGCACAGTACAAAGATGGTTTGCAAAGTTTTGATCAGGAGATGAGAGCCTCGAAGATAAGGAACATAGCAAATGTCCTTCCAGCTCTGATGATAATTGTCTGAAAGCTTCAGTTGAAGCCAATCCAAGAAAAACAGTGAGAGAAATTGCTGGAGAGCTTGACTAAGCACTGCAACTGTTTCCCAACAGCTTGACAAGTAGGTACCTCACGAGTTGAATGAACAACAACAAAAATGACAATTGGAAATCTGTTCTTCACTTGTCATAAGAAACAAAAATGATCAATTTCTTGACTGAATCATTACGTGTGATGACAATCGCAAAGGATCAGCACAGTGGCTCAACAGAAACAAGGCACCTAACCACATTCCAAGATCCAACCTCCACCCAAAGGTCACAGTCACTGTCTGGTGGACTGCAACTGGTGTCATCCGCTATAACTTCTTGCAACCTGGTGAAACCATCACAGCTGAAAGGTACATTCGTGAATTAAACATTCATTAGAAACTCTCCCAACAACAGCTGGCATTGGTAAATCAAAGAGGCCAAAATCGGCTCCACGACAATGCTTGTTCTCATGTTGCAAAAGTCACTCTTCATCTGAATATGTTGGGGTATAGAGTTCTCATCCAGCCTATTCACCAGATCATTCTCCCACACACTACCACTTTTTAAAACACCTCGACAGCTTATATATATGAAATCTTTCTCTAGCTAATCAGTAACTGAAACTGCTTTCCAACAGTTTACAACTACAGAAATCCAGATTTTTTTCAAAATGGTATAAATGCACTTGTAACTTGTTGGCAGAAGTGCATTGATTGTAATGGAACTTTGGTTAATAAACTGCACAATATGAAAAAAAAACCTACACAACTTTTGTAACTACCTAATACATTGACTTTTTGTTCTTATCTTATTTAGAAGACTAATTTAGTGTTCACTTTGAGAATGCAACAATAAATTTTTAGTAGTTCTGCAGCAAAAACAAATGTTTACACACAGATTAAAAAAAATTTATTTGAACAAAAAGTATGAATGGGCTAAAACTTGACAACCGATATTTATCTTAGTGGGTGAATTTGTTGTGATGTGAAGAAATATTATGCAATGAGGTCACTTGTGAATAATTTAAAATCGGGCGTACCATGATTTGTATTGACATATTTGCTAAGCAGTTCTGTTTGATTTTCTTCCAGTTAACATCGTGGTTGGAAGAATTGCAGCAGGAATTACAGAGTTCTGACATTGCAGACTCTGTGGAAGGAGCAGAACACCTTGTGGCACAATTTAATGAACAAAGGGAGACGACAATAGAAGCAGCTATAAACACTGTTGGTGAAGGAGAAGGTTTGCTGGAACAGATCAGGTAGGCTTCAAAATTTTGACTTTCTTACATTGTATTTGTGGTTGCTTACTGTGTACTAGATTCAGAACCTAGCAATGTCAACATTTTAGTATCATCTTTTGAATTCACCAAAAAATAATTGGCTATAAAACTTAAAAAGGGTATTTAAATAAAAATAATCTTAAATAAGAAAAAAGTGAAAATAATGATTCTATTAGAGTTTTCATATAGCTAAATATATCAAATTCATTTTTGCTGACATTCTATTTATCTTGTCTTTGAAATGTCTTCACAAGGGTTTGTTGTCTTTTGTATAAATTATAGCTGCTGCTAATTCATGTACCTGTGCAGTAACAATCCTGTGCAAGATACTACCATACATATAGGGAAACAGTGTATTGCTCACAAAGCTTTGTCAGTATATGTTAAATGGTTTGTGTATATCTGAATGAATAAGATTTATCTGACAGTTGGATTAGTAGTAAAATTTGTTATTTTGTACTTAAAAAAGTTGTATAATATGTGACTCTTGTCTTTGATTGTGAGCATCTCTCAAAACTGCACGTGCCCATTTATTGCTTATAATATGGTGAAGATGCCCAATATATTTGTGCACATCTTTTTGGAAATATCTAAATAAATTTATTTATTTTTTTTTTTTAGTTAAGATAGCAGTGCTACATTTTAATGTAAAACTCTTGGAGGTTCTTTACTATTGATTTTATTCTTTTTTTATTCATCTTGGTTTATTCGCTCTGTTCTTTAAAACCAGGTTGTCACTTAATCCATTTGTTAACAAGGTAGGGGAGGGGCGGGTTGCATAATATCTTTCAAAGATGAATTATAGAAAGGAATTTTATATTGGTCCTAGCAAATGCTTTACTTGTACAATGATGTTGTAAGAAATATCTACTGAGCTTATTTTAAATAATAATAATAATGAAAAAAGATTTAAATCAGAATGGTTCTTATTAACTATTCCTGTTTGTAGATCATCTTTATATGAATGAACTATTATGTTTATCACCAGATTAGTATTTCATTCATCTGAATAATAAACACTAGAGCAGAAGTTGATGGGAAATCAATAGTTAATTGAATGATAGAAGTTAACTGCAGCCTGCCCCTTTCTTTTTCAAATTCATGATAATCATGCTACTGAAGCCTTTAAATGTTGTCAGACCGGAACCAGTAGCTGGTGGTGGATACTGGAAATGCCAGGCAAGATGAAGATAATGGATATGCCATAGTCAAGAGGAAATTAATGACTGACATTCATCAATACTTTTTTTTTTTGCTTTAAGTTAGAAAATCAAGGTGGATCAGCATGCTGTAAGTGTATGCTTATTTGCAAAAACAGTAATAAGAGTTTTTTTGCAGATCTTTGGCTTTTCAGTCAGTTCTCTTTTTTCCTGTGCACTCAGTGATAGATATATAGCCACAGATATAAATAACCATAAAATGGACCAGTTTTTATGGCTGCCTCATTAATGTGAAGTTTTCTTGATATTTCTTCTACAATCTTTTAGCTGTTACAACATCAACCTTAAGTAATCACTGGTTCAGTACCCATTTTAAAATTGAACAATAAACAAAACTGCTGCTTTGTTTTATTAAAATGTTTAAAGCCCCACTCATTGACTAGTTGCTGTCTAATTGAGCTAATCCCTGTCAGAATTCTCTTGGATTTAATGTTGAATAAGTCTATTTTACAGCTTTTTGCTAGCAAACTATAATTAATGATAAACACAACTTTAGAAATTGTGGCCTTAACATTTACTAAAGATTGATGGAAAATTCTCACTGGCTGCTTGAGTCTTTGCTGGCCGTTTTCAATTAAGCAGTCTGGTGGCATTTCACTGCAATATAAAATCATTATGAAAGAAAAGAATATATATTAAAATGCAATATATTTTACCTTTTTTATTGATAAAAATTCTGCTCTTTAGGAAAATCCAGCAGAATTACATCCAACTCCAGACTGGAATGGTTAATTTATAAACCTATAAAGGCATAAGCCAGAAACAATATTTTATGAAGATAATATACTTTAAAGAAAGGTATTCTAATGTAGGATGACGAAAAATTGCTGTTTTTATTATTTGTAGCATGCTCTAGGAACAGAATTGCTTGTTTAGCTGTAAGTTGATGGCGATGCAAGCTAAATGATAATCTTTCACTGACCATCTAGGAAGTTTTATTTTACCATGAATGCCTTACAGTTTACTGTTGCTGTTCTTGAGTAAAACAGGATCGTATGATTACAAACATTTAGATTGATTTAAAAGCAATTCTTTTTATTATGCAAACATTCACAGTTGCATATTCTGTTGTGCTGCCCATGGATCTTTCACCATGATCTTTTATGCTTTCTGTGGATCTCACCATGGTCTTCTGTTATCTTTCCTAGTGTCACCACTGTCTTCTATCATGCTGCTGATAATTTATCATAAATGGCCTCCTGCTGACACCATAGTAAGTGTTTGTTGGTGTATATTTCTAGTGATATTTGAGATCAATCTATAGTTTTCAACAAAAATGGACAAAAATTAAAAGTAAATTAATTTTGCTTTGTTCATTGTTAAAAGTAAATTACAATTTATATGCTGTTAAAGTGACTAACTAAATTTTTATAAGCTTTTTTGTTGTTTTTTGGTTTTTCTATGCAGTTGAAGGTTATAGATTATTTGGGTTATTGCTATAAAATTTGTTCTATTTGTTGCTAGTCTTATTGTTTAAGAAAAGCGGAAAACATAGTGCAGACATTTAAATGAAACATAGCAGAAAACAGTCATTGTAATTATAGCTGGCTGGGTTTCATCTGAATGCAACTTATATATGTTATCTCAGTAACTATTGAATTATTTTTTCATTGAAATACAAGATATTTTTTGAGGGGAGAGGAATCTATTTTATTTTGAGCAGTAGTGATATTGTGAATCAGTTTAGCCATTGTATTGCTTAGCATTTCTTTTCTGGTGGCCATATAGAAGTCATAATGGCTTCTTGGTTCCTTGTATCAGCAAAACTAAACTAAGCATTCTGCAGATTTCTGCAATGAAAATCTACCATCTGTAGGTGGCTGATTGTTCTATCTGCTGGCTGATGATGGGAAGTGGTGGCTTATTGGTAGGATCATGCACCCTGTTACTAGAGTTGTATACAGTACATCAGAAGCCAGAATCCTAAGTAGATTTTGTTGTTCACAACATTGTTGTAGCTGCTTGTTTTAACAAAGACTCTGTGTGCGTGTGTGTGCATTAGTGACCATCTAGGAAATGTATTAAAAGCTGACAAACATTAAAATGTTAATTTACTATATAATTAATTAAAATTATGCTTTAAAATTTCTAATGAGTACTTTTGATAAACCTTAGAAATTACTAGTTGCAGTTAGGTGCAATAAAATTAGTCCTGTTTTTAGGTCTGATAAACCAGCATATTTCTCTTAGATTAGGCAATGTCTCCATAGAACATCAGGCTTTGAATGTGGTAAGTACATACATGCTTATTCTGTGGCAAGATTAATTGTTTTTTTTTTTGCTTCTGTCTTCTCCAACAGACTTGTGAAGAAAGTGGGCTGCAAGCAGTGTTCTCATCTGCGTAACCGGACGTCAAACAAAGGGTTAGTAACTATGGCAGCATAGTCAGTTAGGTGCCTCTCTCTCTCTCTGCTGCTGCTGCTGCACTGCTTGGCTAATGGTATTCCATGAGATCTGCTTGTTTGCTCACAGGTTGTGGGTGTCTGTCTACTCTGTCATCATAAGTAAAGCCATGGCTGTGTCCTTGCACTTCACCAAAACTATAGTAGTTGCTCTTGCTGTGTGCATACACTACACCAACACAGCAAAGTTAGCTGACATATCAAGTAGTGCTTGTTCTTTCTGCATTTGCTTTCTTCTTGTGTTGATCCATATATCATTGTTTGTCTCTGGTGACTGGAATTGCTAAGATGATTTTTTTTTTTTTCTGTTAAATCTGGTGATAAAGTAGCAGCTTTGTAGAGCAAGGAAAAAGTTTAGTGTTTGTTTATTTGCTTAGATCCTCACGTGCACACACGCACACATGCACAAATAGGCTTTGCAAGTTAACAAAGTATCTGCACATATTTCTGCACTTTATGAAGTGACATATTCCTAAATTGAAAAGGAACAGACATGTAAGGAAGTTGTTTAGAGGAAGTCTATCTTATCAGAACAGAAGCAGTTGTAAAAATTTCACATTTATAATTTTTGTTAGCATTGGTGTTTTAAGATTTCTACAGTTAAAAAAAAAAAACAGAACTTGAATTTTAACCAAGATGTACACATTACCTGTTCACAGAGAAGAAATAAAAGTTGTTTCCTTAATTAATAATGATTGTAGAGAGCAAATGTTTTGTTTATTAGAACTATCTTTTAAACAGCAGGAAAGCAGTTATGAATGCCACTTTGTTTATGAAACTAAATTCAACACAGCATGATGCTTTTGTTGAAAACTGCTACATTTAGAATATGTTGGAGCTCTGTTTAGTATTGCCTGAAACTAGTTAGTACTTGTATTTGCTGTTATCTCCTATTTCACCTGACTGTTTGGGTCAGTATCAAGAACATGAGCTAGGAAGTAGTAGTAGTCAGTAATAGGAAAAACAAAAAAAAACAGGGGTATGTTAATTTGTCATCTTAATGATTGTTGTATGCGCTATGTATCTATTCATTAACAAGTGATATTTAATGTTTCCAAATGAAATGAGAGCATATTTAGTAATAAGGGATATGCATCACTACCACATTTAACAGAATACTATTCTTATCTATCTTTGACAAAATGTGAAGTTATTACTAGCCTCATGATCAGGTTACAGGGTTAAAGATTTGATTAATCCAGGTGTTTAGAGGGGGGGGGTGGTATATCTAGTTAAAACAAACAAAAATAGTAATTTTTACTATTTTTGTTTGAGTCTTGTATCAACTGAACACTATTGGTGTTTTCAGCCACTTAAGTTTATGCCATTTTAACAGCAAAGTTTTTGACTTTGTGATATAGCTTAGAAAAATGTCTTTTAAAGAAAGAAAAAGGTTCAAAAACAATACATTTTTTTCTGAACATCACACAGATAAATAAGGAAAAGAAAAATTCCCAATTGTCACTTTTTAGTATGAGATTGAAATTAATTTTTAGCAGAAAAAGAAGAGAGATTTTTGTAATTTGTTTAATGGCTAGCTTTTGAAAGTATTTTTTAATTGCAGAAATGGTTATACAATCATGACAGATGCCACTATGCTTGCTTGTTTTTTTTTTAAGAATGTTTGGATGTTGTTTTACAGCTCGCAGCATTTATTGTGGGAGCAGTGTATAAAATTGCATATACAATGATGGAAGTATTGCGGCTCTGTTTTGAATGATACTGCTGCTGAAAGCAGCTACCACGTTTACATTGGCAGACAAATCACATGGCTGCCAAATAAAATAAAAGTATATGAAACTTTGTTGGACATGCCTTATACTGAAAATTGATTCTGACAACCTTCAAAAAAACAATAAACTTAACAAAAACAAATTTAAACTGAAAATGAAGGAATAAAATTATAATTTGATAGAAACAGACAGTGGACAAGGGGACCTTTATGACAAGGACCCCCCTTCAAGTTAACAATTTTTTTTTTATGTAGTTGACACTTTGTGTAATTCTGATTGGTCATTTTTTTCCTTTCTAATATCATACTTTACAAACAGTTTCATTAATTTGTAATTTTGTTCTGTAAAGTGTCAGCAGATTTCTATAAATAATGTATTTTATTGGTCTTGTTGCTCTGCTCCTAATATATTTTGTTCTTTAGGCTTTGGATTTGCCATTTTAGATTAGGGAGACACCATACAAACTATGAGAGGCTATTTGGAGATTCTAGATCTAGGCTGGAAGCTTAATATTTAGGCAGAACTATTTTAGCAATAAAAAAGTACTTTATTCATAAAACAAAAACAATTTTCACATAATTCCTCATTTGATAAACATTTTGAGAAACGATTAACTATACTTTTCCAAACTACGGTGATTTCTACAAAACATAAGAGCTTCAAGGTTAGTGATCTCTTTTAGAAGGATAACTTGAAGTCTTTAACTGCTTTGTGATTATTACTACATTTTCTGAAACAAATGAGATGGATGGATTCACTTGGCTTTATGTGAATGTAGATGTTTTTTCTCCTTTCATTTACCTGCTCTGTTTCCATTAAGGAAATAATGGCACGTTTGTTGTGCTTTAATGGGAAAAAAAAAAAGATCTGTTCTCAATAAGCTATCTATAAAAGGGCCTTTTCTCTGGCACGTATGTTCTCATGAAAAATAAGTATTCTATTAAAAAGCATGGTAAACCTTCCTCTCATTGTATACAGAGATAAAGTTAAGTCATACTCCGGATTTCAACAAGGACAATTATCAGTAATTTACATTTCTGCTAGTAGAGGGGGGAGAGAAAACAAGTGGGGTCCACATTGGATAGTAGGTAATGAACCTAGCACATTAGACATAGCTTGATGAGCTTTTGAACATGGTGTTAAGAGCCATAATTATTTTTAATAGAATTTTAAAAAAGGGTATTAGGGAACAGAAAAATAAATGTACAAATCTATGCTAAATATCTTAATATGCTTTTGCATACTGAATAGCTAAGTTCAATATATGTACATAAGTCACTGAAGAGTCATTAGTTCTCTGGGAATATGGGCAGCTTGAAAAATTTACCTAATTAATATGCTGAAATGGTTTGGAGAAAGAAAAAATTTAGTTATTCAGAATGTTTTTCCAAATATTAACCTTTTTTGTTTAAAGTTCTGAGTGGAGAGTGACATTTACATTTTTTTTGAAATTTTATTTATTTAATGTAAATTCCACTGAAATGTTTGTGCCCGTGGTCTAAATGTAGATAGCTAGGCTACATTTGTGAAGGAGCTGCGACGGTTAAGCCATTAATGTGTCTTAATGTCATGTAATAAATTACACTGGTACTTATGTTCCAGCAGGAAATAAAAAATACCTTAGACAAACACTTAATCTCAAAATTATACTTTATAAACATTACATTCTGAAGAGTAAGGAGTAAGCCTTGTTCATTTATTTTAGACTTTTAGCTTATGTACATTTTGGGAGGATAAAAAATATTGATGTCATTTTGATATTAATACTGAAGTATTATCCTCTCAACAACTGGATCTTCTTATGATGATGTTTCCTATGTAGGAGTGGGACTCTTGCTGTGTTCTTGCATCCATTGAAGATTTGTATATGTAAAAGCTAAAAAAAAAAAAAAAAATGAAATGCTTTCTTGAGTTATTCCTTTTATTCACTTTTATGTGAAAGATGTTTCGCAATCAGTCTTGCCTTTGCTGAAAAGTACCGTTGCCATTAGCTATTTGTTGATAACTGTAACGCCATTTTTGGATGTGTTCTCTTCAGATTCTGACTGGAAATAATATCTAAACCAATGAACACTTTTTTTTTTGGTAAATTTCTGTAAAACAAGGTAGGCAATCCACAGTGGTTTGATATTAGTGGCGGAAACTCTTCCTTGATTAACATGTTTTATAGCAACAGCTATTATGCAAATGTAAACGTGTATGTTGTGGTTAGAATAAAGGTTTACCAGAGATTGAATACAAAAATTAGTGATAACAACTGTGCCATTTTTTTTAAAAAAACCTACATTAACTGATAACAGTAAAAGGAAGCCCTGGTTTAAATGAATATTCATGTATACTGAGACCTTTAGTATTCAGGCTAGGTTTTTCTATTGTTATTTTTATCAGTAAATAATAGGTCATCTTCATTGTCATAGAACTACATAAATTAAAGTCTAGAGCTTATAAGTAGTGATGCTATTCATTGGTTTAATCTATGATAAATTTTTGCTACTTTAGCTCATTTGCCATTATTGATGCAGACTAAAGTGGTGAACCCTAAGGTTTTGGGAATTTGGGACTTTCACTTAATTTTTGGCAATAAGTTTGTACTTTCTCTCCTAAACAAGAAGTCGTACCATTTTGTTTTAGTAAAGAGAATCATAAGGATATCATTTTTAGTCTCTTGTTTTCTCTGGCTGTCAGAAAAGCTCCATGTGTAGCAATTGTGATCTCTCTATAGCCTGGAATCCTTAGCCATTGTGACACACGTTGATGGCTAAGGACCATTTGTCTAGAATGGAGTTGCAACAACTGTTTTTTTCTTTAGTATGAGTGAATGCAATAAAAATTCCAGAGTTGTAAAAAGAAGTTATCTATGAACATTGAAAATGTTAGGCATAATTTACTTCAATTTGAATAAAATTCTATAGTTTGCTTCATTCTTCAAATACATTTGTAATTTCTTTGTTACAGAACATGGGGAGATTATATTACTGACAAGGGTTTTTATGTCAGTATTATACTATCATGATACTTGAGTATTTAGCTGTAGAGAAATTCTGAGGTAAGTGGATACATGATCAGTATTTGTAGATATTAACTCCACGTTCATCTTTCTCAAAGTTGCCACTGATTCCAACACAAACTACGGAGACTTCTGGTTTTGCATCTTGTAAGTCATTCAAATTCATTCCCATTATGGTATCTAGATTAGCATATTGGTATTTAACAGATGGTAAAGATGTTGTTTTGAAATCTTAGGTTGATAAAATAAAATCCATTTTGTTGCCAACTACACTACTGTGTATAATTCAGGGAGAACTCATTATTGTAGATAATTTTCAAGTCATTTCACATAATATAAGACTCTACTGAAGTATAGCTGTTGTAATGGTTTATTTAAATTTTCCTTAGCTGTAATCATTATAGTTTAGAGACGAGGGATATTTAGTACTAGTATTTTTTTTATTTTTAATTTTTAGAATTTTTAAATGGAATAGAATTGTATATTTTTCTTTTAATACCTCTCAAAACTCTGATTTAGATTTTTAGGAACTTTAAACACATTTGGAACTCATTAATTATGATAGACTATTTGTAATATTGTTCCTAATAATAAAGTTATGTTTGTTTAATAACAACTACAGGTATCTACTAATTACAATAGGCTTCCTGCCTGCTGTGTTTGCCCTTATCAATATCATAGTATTAGCCTTTAATCATCGACTTTTGAAATTCTCCAAAGTTAATTACTAAAATTTGTTGAGCTGTGTGTCAAAATAAAGGAATATCTTTAAATTTCTGAAAGTAAAGCCATTAGAAAACAATAAAACAAACCTTATTTAATGTGCAGGTGGAGTGCAGCTATAATTTAGGAATAAACTGCTTAAGTTTCTTGGCTGGAAAATCAGTCTTCCCTCTTGTGTTGTCTGCAACTTGTTGTACTGTTTATTTTACTTCACTAATAAACATCTGGATGGGTGTGACTCGATCCTGTATTTAAGTCATTTGAACCTTGGGGAGGATTGCTGAGGAATGGAAGTAAGCAATTTATGATGAGGATGATCATGCATACCCTTTTTCAAAAGTAAAGGATTTTATGTTGGAGAGTATATGTTGTTGAATGGTTACATGTTGGTAAAAGAGATGTGGAAGACTGGGTCAGTATTGGAGGAAATAAAATGGTTAACTGTAGCATGGAAGACCACAGTTTAGTATTTACACAGTAGCAGACTTGGGGGAAATGTTAACGAGGGGGATGTGTTATCTGTTTCTTTTTGGGGTGGTGGTGATTCCCTTCTCCCACACCTACTTGTCGTAGTTAAAAAGGAAACTAAACATCATCTTTTTTTCTACTAAAATTACATAACAGCAAAGATTGCAGGTCATACAAAAGAAAAGATGCAGTAAATAGATGATAGGAGAGAGAAAACTGCACTGTGCCTGGGCCACAGCCAGGATTTATTTTAAGGTAGGGGATATGATTTATGAATAAAAAATGTATAAACGTGGACACAAAAAAAGAAACCCCCACACACAATGCTCAAATATTTGGCCAGCTTTGTTTAAATAAATTCTTTTTTTTTTTTTTACATACATCACATGGTTGGTTGTTTGATGGACATTAGAAGGATGTACTTAATTTTTTTTAAATGAGAAATTAAATCACCTAAATTTTGTTCCCTTCCATTTTTTTTTTGTTGTTGTTGTTTTCTCCTTGGTCTGTATTCGACATTTTAGTATTTGCTATGAATTTCTGCTGATGGTGAACAAGTATTTAAATTTGAAATAATTTTGAATTGACTTTCATGTTTTTCATATCAAAAAGATACTTTACTGCTTTAATGATGGCTGGTTTTATTTCAAAAGGAGTACTAAGAGAATGACTTAGCTTCTGGTTATCTATCATTCGCTTATTACCTAAATCTTTTGAATTTTATTGATGTTAGCCAAAAATTGAAAGAAGAAAAATCAAGATGATGAAAATTGTTTAGAGAGAGAAAGAGAGAGAAAAGATCAAATCAGTAATAACAGTAACTTTTTTTTGCATCATGCAAGGGAAGATAAAAAAAAAAAAATCACAATACTATTTATTAGACATTTTTGTATTTCAGCAGGCATGCTAGTGCCCATTAGTGGGCTTGGTTTTCTTTCTTTTTTTTTAGCTCTTGTGGGCTTCTGAAGCATGAATCCATTTGTTATGTTATGGATTTGGGGACATTTCAAAGACCAGTAGTGGAGTTGTGATGACATGGGTTTCAACAATAGGAGTGTTCAGATAGATTAAGCTAAAATGGAAACCACTTAACAAGAAAATTAGTCACATAAACTATGTTGAGAAGGTTGTATTCACTTGCATTATACTGCTTGCTAATAAATATAGATTAGAACTGTTGCTCTTGCTGAAGTTGTGCTATACGATGTGATTACTTGGTAAACTGCTCTTGTTCTCCTGTCATCCAAAGTTTGAGAGTTATATGTGGATTTTTTTTTTTTTTTTTTTTTTGCATGGAGCAGTTGAAAGAAACAGCTGCTATCTATGTTTGCTCTTCCAGGATTTGATTGAAGACAACTATCCAAGGAAACAAAAGAATCCTAAGTTAATAAGTAATTTAATCCGACTATCAAAGACAGAAAGAAAAAGTTAACCTTGCTAGTAATAATACTAAAGCAGTAAGTGTTGAAATAGCATTAACAAGTGTTGCTGTTTTTCTGGTGGTTGATTTAGCTGTGGAATCGATCAACCTGCTTTGATGCAAACTGATCCCAGTTTAAATGATGATTTACAGCAAATTAAAGACACCCTGCTGTTGCTTGTCTCTTTTAATCTCTCTCCTTCATATGGACGAGCTATGTAAATGAGAGCAAATTTTTTAAAGAAGTTAAAAAAAAAAATATTCTCTCTGCATTGTCTGTGGTGGCCTTAAATTTGCTGACTATCATGTTCTGTAAATGCTCATGCATCTTGGTATAAGAAGGGTTAACCATTAATGTAAGGTTATTCAGGAAAGGTTTTATCAGGTATGGGTTAACTTGTTTGAAAAAGAGAGAAAGCTAGAACTTTTTGGAAATATTGTTTGGTAGAATTTTGAATGACTTGTTAAATTTCATTTATTCCAGATATCTTTTCTGAATTCTGCAATATAAACTTCATTTTACACTGACAAAATTTATTAGTACTTTTTTTTTAATGGAATTGTTGAAAAAAAAACAAAAGACTTGGTATTTGAAAGGAGTTAAAACTCTAAATCTTGTAATGATTTAAACTGAGCTTCTTGGTCCTGCAGCTCATACGCAGTTTGTTCTGGAATCTTCACTACTTCTATACCATGAAGGCTATCGGGTTTACTGAGCTTCCTCAGAACAAAACCTCAGATGTACATATATCCACCACTGGAGACACGTAATCTGAACAGGCATAAATAAACCAAAATTGTAATAAGCTTGCTGCTGTTACAAGTGTTTAATTGAAGTTTTTCTTTTTTGTTGTTTTTTTTTAAACGTAAATCTCTGCGGGCCAGAGGGTTATGACTCACTCATGAAACAAAAACTAATACAGATGTAGATGGCAGAAGCTGTACTATGTACACAGAACACGTCTTGTGTGGAGTGGCGTGGTGGCAACATGCTGGCTCAGGGAAGTGATTCTGATGTGTGCTAGCCAGCCTCTTTCCTACCTATCCACCAGTGTTAGGTTAGTTAGCTAGCATGAACTTGTTTTCAAGTGTGCCAGAAGATATCTACTAGCTTGCTGGAGACTTATCAGTGTCTGTAGCTACTTACTGTTTGGAGTGGTTCCAGCCGTTTTGTTGGGTGTGTCCAACTTGTTTTGGAGAATAGTGCGTGCACACCCCCCTCCCCACCCCCCACACACACTCCAGCTTTCCCACCTGTCATAAGTGGGATAAAGCTGCTAAAGGAAGGATGTCCCTGGTTCACTGGAATGTAATGTAGTTTTTCTGTTATTCCTGCCAGCTGAATTAATATTATTCCAAGTTCCTGTGATCCTGGATGGAGAGAGAAATTAAACCATTCTGGCAAAAAAAAAAAGTGGAAATGACAAAACACCAACTGCTGCAACCTGTTTTTCTGTCTGTCTCATGTAGTGGACATTGCTGAGGCAGATCTGTGCACAATGTTTTTCAGACATCCAAGCCGGGCCTCCAAGAAGTGTGAAAGAGGCTGGAAAACGAGAGGGGCTGCTTTGTTTTTGGTGACGGCTTTTTACTTGCTCTTCAAACTCTTCTTTATGTTTGGGATATTTCTTTGTACCAAGCTTGTCAAGTATGCTGAGAAACCTGTTCGTTTTTTCTACAGGGGATTTGGAATGGACCCAGAAAAGGTGAACCAGAACACAGATTATTCCCACATTGAAGGTGAGTAAAACAATAGATGTAAAGTGAAATGTCAAGTCTGCAATGTGATACAGCCAGCAGAAGATAACCAGCCTGGCTAAAAATAGTGCTGCTCACTCTTTTAATAAACTGTCATTGATCTTGTTAGAGCCATCTACTTTGCTAATTTGTACATTTACCAAAGCATAGTGGGTTAAAACCTCTTAGTTGCAGTGGAGCATCACCACTGCTTCACACCAAATGGATTATAACAATGCTGCTCTGTAGAGTTAATTCCCCTTGTTACTTTTACTCCTTTAACCAGCAATCCTCAGGATGCTTGTCATGTGGTTAAAATTATTCAAATCTTTGTTAGTCTACAATGAAAGCGATCAAAAGAGAAAAGGAAATAGTGTAGTAGGAACAGAATATCCTATGTTTTTAGAAATAGCTTCTTTGTAGTATATATCCACTGCAAACTATGGAGTAACACTTGGTCCAACAATTACTACTACTATTGTATTAAAAGTCTCTCTCTGACTTGTAATATCCAATTTATTATTATTATACCTAGTTCCAGTAAATGTGATACTTCTAATGCTAATTTATTTTTAAACATTTATATCTGGCTAAACATTTTTTTCCATTAGATTTATTCATCATATTCTGGCCTACCTAATAAGTGTTTCTTCTGCTGCTGTACTTATAGACATTTATTCTGACACCCTGAACATTTCACTGAGACCCTTTGTTACTCTCACCTCTCATACACATAGCAATAGATATGACATTGAAATTGCAACTATAAAAATTTTAAAGAAAAAAAAGGTAGGAAAAGTAAAGTTGTAAGAGTTTTTTTTAAAGGAAAATTAGTAGAGAAATTTATTGTCATTTATTGTGTAAGTAAGTTTACTTAGCATGGTCAAATATTTAGATGCAGTGGAATGTACAGAGTGGCTACAGTAAGATAAAGGGGACATATGGAACTTTCTTGAATTTGGTCCCCTTATTTTATTGTAACCTGTTTGTGCATCAACTCTTAATTTTATTGTATGTAGTCTCTCTGCATCATTAAAAGGATTTTAAAATGTAAAGATCCAGTTTATCAGTTATAAGTAGTTTCAGGTTCTCAGATTTTCAGTTTATAGACAACACTTTGTTTTTCTGAAATTTATTAGATAATCACTAAACATCTAGGGTATAGACTTGATATTCACAATTGAAGGGTTAAATTAAAAATCCAGGATGCTTCTGCTCTGAGTTCCATAATGGTCAAGAATAAAATTCAGCAGTGGTTAACAGATCTGCTTGGTTTTCCTTTTCATGCATGATCAGCTTTCAAGTGAAAAGTTGAAGACAGGAGTCAAAAGATCCATGTTTACACTGAACGTTTGTCAATAGAACATTTTGTGGTACACATGAGTTGCATGGAAAATAATGATGACATTTTGTGGTGGCTGATTCCTGGATTGCAAAATTACAGGAGTAATATCTGAAAAAGTTTGATTTTCCATCATTAAAAAAAAATAAAGGTTCCCAGCAAATTGTTACAAAAAAATGAGCAATGTTAATTAAGTCAGTTTTAGATCAAAGTCCCACTACCCCGTTTTTTTTTTCTTTCTCATTATTTTAAGTTTCATCGAATTAATCAAGTCAGATGGTGGAAGGGCGTGGGACAGATTTCCCATTATTAGAATGAGCTAAGTTTTCTTGAATTCTCAGACTTGCTGATCATTCATTTCTGTGAGTCACTGAACCTATTTGAGACTTGCTGGATAGAAGTTAATGTGGGGAGCATGTGACAAAACTATATCCGATCAATACCAGGACGATTTTTATTACTTTTGCTGATGTTGGACAGTTGTTTAAACCCATGTCTTATCTGCAGGCTGGATCTAAGGGAAGTATTTTCTATAAATAGTAATTTCGTGATGGTCATCCTTAAAAATCTTCGTAAATATATTAATAAATTATTTTATGGAGTTATTGGTGATTACTTCTAATTACTGGGTAAACACAAAGTAGTATGCTATTATATTTTTTAGTACATAACCACAAAAAATTGTCTTCAGGGCAGGTATTGTTATAAGACAGTATTTTTTGATCATCTTTGATTATAAACTTTTAAAATATAAAAATATATTCAAATCTCTTTTTTTAAAGAATTTTGTTTCCTGGTTTAGTATTTGACAACAGTAAAAAAAAAAAAAAAAAAAAAAAAAGTTTTGGTTCCTTAAAAAGTACCATAGTTCTCTTATTATTGCTTCTTAATTGTAGAAGTAAGATATTTAAAATGAAATGTTTTTTGTCAGTTCACTATTCCCCACCAAATAATCAGTAGCAGAAATTAACAATAAAAATAAACAAATATTAAAAAAACAAAAAAAAAATACTGTTCAGAGCAGGATACAGGCTTAAGATTGGTATAGATTTTCACAAGTGTGAGATGAAATGTCGAGCAAGTTTTCTTCAATGGGGGGAGGGCACTTAAGAAAGTAGTATCAGAAATGTGGGCAAATGCAATGTTGGGGCCAAGTCATAGAAAACTTAACAGTGTTATGGTTGCTGTATGAAAAGTGCTCAGTGTCTGTTAGGTTAAGGCTGAAGATAACATCACCCGATCATCCACATTCTCTCTCAGTAAAGGAATTGGCTGGACATGGGAGCAGTAGAGATCTTTATGGCCTTTAAATTCCTTTTTCTTTAAATTTTTAAAATTCCAACAAATAAAAATTAGATTATGCCAGTAGTTATGAGACTATGATGTCATCTTTATAAGAACATCAGTTAGCTATAAATGAGATGCTGGGTGGCAGAAAATTTGTTGTTACTATTATTAATTTCTCAAATCATTTATAGTGGAGAACTATTTAAATACTAATCATATGAGGCATTAATAGATCATTAACTACACACATGATACATTTTTTGACTTGTATATGCAGTAATTAAAATTATTTGGTTGTTTTTTAGTCTGACTTACACTGTCACAATATTTTTTCTGTGGTTGTTTGACATGAAATAGCCATTAATGAAAATTGTTGCTTGTCTAGGTGTGTTGCAGCAGTTAAATGAGAGTCGGGCACAGCTGGAAGAGCTTTGGGCTGCTCGCAAGCGAAAACTAGACCTGTGTCTAAAACTTCGGCTATTTGAAAGAGATGCTTTGGAGGTAAGTTGGCTACTAACTCTCTTGTTTCTATCCTTTTTTTTTTTATTCAAACATTTTACTTTTTTAGCCAACTTTGTGGAATTCATTTTGTGCAGTTGAAAAATAGGGGAGGTAAATGAAGATATTAAATGTGAAAATTAAAGTTGGTAACAAGCTGACAATGCAGCAATTACCTCCAGGTAATTTTCAAAATATAATTTCAGCATCTTTAGAAACTTCACTATCCTTTTGCACCTAATTTTATCTTTACTTTAAATTTTGAATTGCAGTTTAAATTTTTTAGAAGATATGATTTAAGAAAATAAAATTATTAGCATTTCTTTCATTTTCCTTGGTTTTCATGTAGTTGTTTTGTTAAGGATTAAAAAAAAATCACCAAATAGCATTGCGTTAGAATCAACAAGCAACTTTTTTCTCCTCCTCTTAAAACAAAACCAAAAAATAAATATAAACTCTGGAAGTAAATTGATTTTTTTCTCCAAATATTGCTAAACAGTTTTTACCTGTTTTTTCGTGTCCCTTGGTACATTTTTGATGATTTCAAAACTCTTTTTTCACTCAATTATTCCATATGAATTTTGTAAGAAAATGGAACAAATTTATCTGATTGTACAGAAATGGACAGATGGTAGTTCATACATTTTATCTATATGGATATGCAGAGACAAAAATTTATGCAATTAAAACTATAATGGCAAATTTATAGCATAAAATTTTGGATGATTGAATCTCTACACATACACACACACCCCTCTCCAGAAATATTCTACAGTAGTTTATTTCATGTAATGCTGAAACATCCCACCTCAACGGGTGAGAGTTGTGCTATTTTGAGATACACTGGATATGAAATTATAGTCATGTTTAATATAAATGCACATAAACAATTTGAGAGTCATCTCTGGTGAGCAGCTGTTTTATTAGACCATCTTATTGAGTTTTGTGGAAGTAATTTGAAAGCTGGTTTTGCTGTTTTGTTTTTTTTTTTTCAATTTAAACTATGTAGAGAAATAAAACAAAAGTCATTAAAATGATGTTTGTAGATTTTTGTTTTGGAAAGTGTCAAACGTGTAGAATTTGGAGGAAACCGCTTTCATTGTCAATAACTGTTTCACCATTGAATTCTATTATCATTCACTGCATGAAAAATAAATTTTCATTGAAAGAGAAGAAAATGATTTTAGTATTCTATCAGTAAGCTAGTTTTTTCTTAGCACATTTCTGTTTACATGGCTATAATTGTTGTTATTGCTTAAACATGAAGAAAATGGAAGTTTGCTATCTGTTTTGGCCTGCAAATCAAATCTGAGAGGAACATGGTCTTTCAGCCTCTCTCTCAGATCTCCCTAGGAACAGTAGCTGATGAAAAAACAGCAGGTGTGTGATCAGCATAGTTATCACAAAAACCATAAGTATTATCTATGTCACTATAGTATGCATCTGACATGGAAGGCAGATATTGAGATTGGGTGATTTGATTTTCTACTTACAATTTTAAAAGTGCATTGACTAAATAGTCTGAAGAATCTGCCTGCTGACTACTGCTTTAATCAAGAGAAATTTTAGAAAGTATGACATATTGTCCCTTGACAAAACCAGTTGATACCCGAGTCAGAAAATAAAGATTTTTTTTTTTCTATTTGTATTTTTAACTTAGAATTAGGCATCCTCTGCTGGATCATTGTCATCTTTTTTTTTTGTTTCTTCCTTTTTTAGAAGATGCTGATGGATTATCAGAAGTGCTTGCCTTTATCTGATTAGCCAGCAATTTGAGTAGTTTTTCCCACTTAATGTTTCTCTGACCCTGATCTGCTGCTAACCTTTTCTGTAATTTATAAGGGTGACTAATAGACAAAGAAAAGATGGATTCCCATGTCCATCAAGCAAAGCATAATTTTGCTCTTTAGAAAAAAATTCCACATACACACAAACCCCTCACACTATGGCCATAATTGTGGATTTACCAATAAAATATCCTATGTATCACATATAACACTGGTCAACAAATTTTTATTTTTTTTTCTTTGGCAGACCATCTAGGAGTGTTTTCTGGGGTTTTGAAGGTCGCTGATTACGAATATAACATTGGTTTGTCTGATTGGCTCTAGTTTAGAAGATATTGATAGCCTCAAATAAGCCTAAACTGCTAAAATTCTCCCTGAAATATCAATATAGAAGCAGTAAATAATAATTTTCTGATATTATTGAATCATTATAAATTATAATCATTATAATGATTCAATAATATCAGAAAATCATAATAATTATTATGTATGTAGTGTTTTTAAACACAGTTTGCACATAAAACTAGGGCTCATGAAGCAGTTTGTTAAGGCGTTGAACAAAGATGGGGATTGCTTCAAGTACATATGCAGGCAATTTCCAGGTCTTTCCATCGAAAAAGCTAAAGGTGGCATCTTCGATGGACCTCAGATTCGAACGCTCATGAGGGATTCTGACTTCACTATCATTGAACATGGTTGAGTTAAATGCTTGGGTGTCCTTCACAGATGTAGTGACAAACTTTTTGGGAAATCACAAAAGCTGACATTACAAGCAATTGGTCCGTAAGATGCTTACTGCATACGAAAAACTAGGGGCAAATGTGAGCATCAAAGTTCATTTCTTGTTTAGCCACCTCGACAGATTTCCTGGTAATCTTGGTGATTACAGTGAGGAGCAAGGAGAGAGATTCCATCAAGACATCAAAACAATGGAAGAGAGGTATCAAGGCAAATGGGATGAGCACATGATGGCAGACTACTGCTGGAACCTTTTGAGAGACTGCCCGAAAGTTGCTCACAAGCGAAAATCGTATAAACGTCAATTTCACTTTTGTGAATAAAATATTGTTTTGTGTGTTCATTGTAACTAAGAATCTAGTGTATAATAATGCTTTGCATTAATTTATGATATATAACTGATTATGTAAATGTTTTTTCCCTTGGAGAATTAAAATTCAGCAAATTTTTAGCAAATTTTTTGTATATTCTCGAAATATATGAAAAGTGTTCATTTATTAATAAATGAAATGATGTTATATCTAACTTAACTTGTTAGATTGAGATTTTACACTGTCTTTGTGGTTTTGGATTATCATAAAAATCAATATCTGACATTTTTGCACTATTTAGCCGTTTTTTGTACGTTTAGTTATGGTCGCGAATGGGTGATTTCAGACGAACGACCCCCTGTGATATCTCCAAAACTAGAGCCAACTTGAAAAAACAAAAATGTCAGATTCGGATTCAGCGCCCTTGAAAACCCCAGAAACCAGTCTCACTTTTCCTGCCAAAAATATTGTGTTGACCAGTGTAATCAATTTATTAGTGCATACAACTAAATTTATAAATAGTATATGACTGTTAGAAAATGTGTACATGGAAAAACTTCTTACAATAAATTTGTGTTGGAACTTTTATCACAGACTATTTTCATCAACATATTTTTTTATACTTGATGAATTGTTAGTTTACAAATATTGCCAGCTGCATGAGTGCAAGCATTTTGTCACTCCAGAAGTTACATTCTATTTCTAATGTTTATAATTGTTTCTTAGCTAATTAAATACAGTATGAAATTAAATTATGGCGTGTTCATAATACAGCTCAGAATTTGTTTATATTCACAGCAACTCGCTATATCTTTGAGCTGATGTTTTAAATTTCTCTTTAAAAGGTCAAACATCCCTTAAAATATTCCTGTGTATGCATGGCTACCTATCGATGAGCTTGTTTTCTAGGGGTACTGTTAGTTAAAACTACGACGAAGAGAATGGAATACAATTTCAATTCAGGCCCATCAGTGGTTTACTGTAACAAGGGGTAATAATAATAGACAGATATTAAATGTTTCTAAGAAATACATAATTTATCTCCTCCTTTTTAAAAAATTTTTTTTTTACTTTAGTTTTAGTTTGGTGGTGATAACTTCCCAAGATGATATTACTTTATTTGTATTATTGGCATTCAAATAAGAGATGAATGAATGACTAATGAATGTTATCTATTTTAGTTAACACTTTGCAGAACATTTTAATGTAAAATTATAGTTTCTAGAAGAGACTGTAGGTGATGCTACACCAAATGTTAAGTGGACACAATTTTTATACTACACTGGTACAAACACTATTTTTGTGTTATATAATAATGGTGGATTCTGAGAATTGGGTTTGGAGGAGTACACTGTAGTGAATAGATTAAAGCCTTATGTTTTGCTGTGTGGGGGGAAGTAGGGCTCCTTGCTCTTTAAGAGTTACAGACCCTGGATGTGTTTGAATGAATGACCTGTTAAATGAACAAAACAGTGATAGATAACTCTCTTGTATGTTGCTAGCCCTTTTAGTGGCCTGGAGAAGGAAGATGTGGGTCAACATGAGCAACAGATAACATTATTGGTGTATTGCCATCCTAGCAAACTGGAAGAATTTCTGAAGCATTGACTAGTTATGTCATTAAATAATTGGCCACAGTGGGGTGTAGCTAGCTAGTGCAGAGATAAGAACTCTGGATCCATGCCATTTCATTATTGAGCTGTGCTGCACCCAGTTTCCTAATAAAATAGTGACAATTGTTTCAGTTAGCTCTGTATAGTGTTGCCATGGCAATGCTGTAATACTACCTGGGGATAGTGGCTGCAAAACTACTATGCAGCAGATTTAAACTATGTTGCCATAGAGATGGTTTGTAAAGTAATGTAGGCATTTATACTGAAGATCTTTTTTTATCAGCTGGATACCTGCTGTTTATTTGGATTTAATTACTGCTGTAACCTCTAAAGATGTCTCAGCTAGATAGATGGGGGCATTAAAACTGTAGCCAGTGTTCAATAAACAGGGACAGGGACCTTCATCTTGCCCCCCCCCTCATTGATTACCAAGCATGTGACATTTTAATTTACATATAGATAGATTCAGTAAATAAAAGCTGTAGATTCAATAAATGAAACACCATTCATGTCTCTATTTATTGAAGCTATCTTTATAAACAAAAAAAAAAAAATTGCAACATTTTTTTATTTAGTTGGTTATAAACAATTTTGAACACTGGTCAATAATACATTAATGTTAACAACTTTTAAACTTAATTTTTTTATTCCTAGTAATTGTTTGTCTCATACATTGAATGCATTCATAAAATGATAGTTTTTCAAAAAACAAAAATATTTGAAGGTTCTCAGTACTTGTCACTAACAAAAAAAAATTTTTTTTTTTGGAAGTGGTAAATGCAGCAGCAGGCAAAACCATATCGCACATGTTTTGTGGCATTCAAATCAACTTTACCCAGGTTATGTAAGCAATGGTACCAAACCCACATTACAACAACAACAACAACAGTTGCAATTTTGCAGGAAAATACAACATTTTGAAAACATCCCTGCACTAAAGTGTAGCCAACTCCACCAACAGGCGATGAAATATACCTTGGAAAACAATCAAAGGCTAAATGGACTATTCAGGAAAGCACAACCCTCACACTCAGAGCAGAATCAACACTTTCCAGAAAATGCTCAGGCAGCCATCTACTTGAAACTAACCTTTAGAGCTCTAAGAAATCTCATCTGTACTTCCAAAGCATGGCTCAATATCTTTGTCTCTGTTAGCTCAGAAGGACATAACCAATTTGACCATATTAGCAAGATCCTTAACTGCATTAACTGTTTCGCTGCTGCTGGCCATGTGTTGTGACCAGGATAACATTGTAAACTGCGGTAGGGCCAGCGTTGTGGCCTGCCAAACGTGTCGTAAAATGACCACTTTGATTTCTTAAAAAGGTCATTTTACAGCATGATGTGATGAAGAAAACTACTACTTTTATATGTTATACATTGTGAAAACTTAGCAGTAAAACAGTTAAATGACTCTTTAAAATAAGTTTCCAAAATGCAAAAGCATTCATTGCAGAAATTCCTCTCACTAATACAACAAACAACACAATCAAAATACAATAAATGAGGATTAACGACTTCCTCTACAAGTACTTTGGGAACTATTTCTGCTGTTAAACCTCTTCCATCATCTATCTCATTGTGCAATGGGTCAGCCGGTGACCTCTTACCACAATCTACTTTTAACCCGGCAGCATTAAAAAAAAAGACTAATGCCCATGCAAAGCGAAATGAAGAGCCAGCCCTATCACCAGCGGAGGTCCAACCATGAGCAAGGCACCAGAACCATATGCTATCCTCAGTAATAAACCTCAGCAACAGTGCTTTACACTGTTGAACATCAGCCTCCTAAAAAAAAAAATGACCTATCCTATAATGGTGGTAATGCAGTAGAATCACTCGCTATGTAACTGGTGTTCTGTTGCAAAGTGGTGCTGTGTAAACATCAGAAATAGTCTAAAGATTGTTGGTGAACCAATAACTAAATGAAATTTGTTTTGTTTGTTTGTTTCTTCAATGTGCCATCCTGTGAATTTAGCTGATGACTTGCCCTAGTGTCACACTGCTGTCAGGATATAATTGGTCAGTGCTGGAGCTGTCTTCTTTTATTGTTTACCAGGTGACACTGAGACCCTGATGAATTATTTTAAATGTTTTGAAATGTGATACCGGACAGAATGATCATTAGGTTAGAGTGAACAGGTGTTCTGATGTTTAAAAATTATTCTTATTTTAAGGTATCATCCCAGCTGGAGCTTTGGGCAGAGGAGCTGCAGCACATGGAAATGTGCAATGATGCAGGCAAAGCTGAGCAGATCCTGCAGATGCATAATGATAGTGTGCTTCACATGCAGAACTGTACATTTGAGGTACTTCAGCGTGGCCAAGAGCTTCGACAGGTAACACATTCTTTATTTTAATTGCAGACATGCTTTTGCTGACCTTACCAGTTTGGTAGAGTTGATGAGTTACTATTTCGTTTATTCTTAATTCAGTAGGAACAATGATGGAACCACTATATAAGATGAGACACCTTTTAATAAAGGTTAGATCTTAGAATTTGCATTGTTAGAATTTTTTTATATTAGTACTTAAGAAGCAAAGATCCTCATGTCTTGATTAGGAATCAAAGAAAGCCAGAGGAAAATGTTGTAAATACTTACTTATCACTATGTACTAATTAGGTTGTACTAACACATCTGCAGTTTTACATACAAATAAAAAATTTTTAAATGACATCTGAATTAGTTTAGTTAATCATATTCAGCTGGGAAATTAGAATTTGACACACCCACAAATTGAAATAAGGAACTCATGTGATATGTTTTCTGTAAAGTCTTACTGCACACTATGGCTTGAAATATTTTAAGAGTAAAACATGACAGAAGTTTCAGGGACAGTCCATGCATAGCAGCATATGTAATAGGAACAAAAGCCAAAAAATTCCTGTTGTGTATTTGAGAATAGGTGAACTATCTTTAATATTTTAAATGCTGTTGCATGTCGTTCCGATCCTGTATGTGAGGGGGGGGGCTCATAAAGATTTGTTTGCTTTTTTTTCTCTCTTTGTTTGTGAGGATTTTATTGAAAATCCAGACTTTCCCATTTTAGGATTTATGAAAGCTAATTTTCATGTTTTGACACTGTCATTTCTCAAATAGATAAGGCTGTTGAAGCAAATTGGTGCATATTAAATTGATTTTTGAAAATATCTCTTTATAGCAAAAATAAATGTATTATGGCTGCAGATGTAAGAAAACTTGCATTCAGGCTAGATTGTTGAAGAATGATTTGACACTTGCCAAATGTGATAAACTATGATAAATGTTCCAAAATCTATTGAGAGTAACATTTTCCTGTCTTAATGAAAAATAAGATGTAGGTTTGTTGTTCTCTTTCTAAGCAAAGATGTTTCAATAATTGAACTGCAAAAACCTATATTTCATTGTTGTCAATGTTTTATTGTGATTCAGAGTTTATTATGTTTTAGTTTTATTTGTTACCTAAAAAATGATTGCAATATATTTCATGTGGCTGTTCTAGATAAATAAGTAAATAGATAAAGAATTCTAGAGTAAGATTGGGACATCTGTTGTGGTCTGATACTGAGACTTAAACCTTGGCAGTGACGTTCCTATAACAAGTGCTGAAATTATTTTTCACTTTATGTAGGTATGTCTAATACTAATTTACTAGTATTCTACTTTATATTTTTAGCTATAACATTTTTTTGTTGTATGATTTTCCATTCTTTTGGCAGTGCATGGATAGAATAGATAGAAAATTGAAGAACCTGTGAACAGGACATTGATCAGCTACCCAACTCAATATTAGAAAATCTTTTATTTTAAAGCTTCAGTATCTATTAAAAATGATTAACAAACAATACATCAGATTTTAATTAAGCAAATTGTGTTTTTGTTTAAGCCCATTTATTTTCTGATTGTTAGAGTTCAGTGATTGACAGGATTTACACAGCATGGCACATTAAACTTGAACATTTTCCCTGTTCTGCAAGGCTAAGCATGCTTGGAATAAATTCCAATTAAAAATGTCAATAGAACAGATTGTACTGATCCAGTGTAAATTTCTTTTCTTCATTCTGATCATCATAATCTGATAACTATAGTCTGAGCTTATTGATTTGATTTTTTTTAAAGAATAAGAAAAAAATGTGATTTGAATTTTATTTTATTTTTGTTTGTTTTGATTTGCATTGATTGTGGAATTAAAATTTTAAAAAAAATCAACCCTCTGGAATTAATTTAATTTTGGAAACCTTTCTTTATTGAATGTGGCACTGTTTTGTAAACAGAAAGACTAGGTACAATGGAGACTTTTATAAAAGTTTAAAAAAAAAACAGAAAATTAAAATGATATTTAATTAGTTGGTGAGTCATTGTTATTTTGTAAGAAAGCTTGGTGACATAATGAACAAGTTTATCTTCAAAATAACCATGACAAAGTTTAAAAATGAAGCAGCTTTTAGAAATTCTAGTTAAAATCTTTATCTCTAGATGTTTGCTTAGACCACCTTCATGAGAATTAAAATTACTAGTCAGTATTGATAGATCTACAAGAGACAAAAGCAATTCTGGCTTCAGTAAATGTTCAGTTTGGAAAATCAGCCATTAAGTAACAGGATAGAGAATTGACTAAATCATTGGAGATTCTTTATGCTAACCTTTATACCTCCTCATCTGTTTGAATTGTCTCCAATATATAGTATAACACTCTAGAGATGGGCTCAAGTAAAAGTATAGATGTGTGCTGTTCTTTGTTTCATTTGTTTTAGGCTGATGCTTCCAGTGCATGTGTGTGTGGTGTGAGCCTTCTAGTTTTTGTTTTTTTTTAGCCTTCCTAACAAAAGGGTCCATTGTAGCCACCTGGTTTTGAAAACTAAGGGTTCAACATGACAAATGGAACTCTGCAGGATCAAAACATTTGATTAAAAGATAATTCTGTAATTCAAACTCACTGATATATCCCTGTTGAATAAAACAAAAAAGTTCTATTTGGTTAAACAACACCTCTATAAATTTTTGCCCAATGTTTGTGTATCAGATACATTTCAAAATCTTTATTTAGAATTTCATGTGTTAAGTATGCACATGCTTTGGCACAATGCACATTCAAAGTCTATCTTTTTATGCATCTTACTGTACATAAAGACAGTTACTGTAAATAGAAAATGGAATTAAAAAAAAAAATGTTACAGTATATTTTTTTTTGTCCTTTTTAAAATAATCACTAGTTTGAGAAAAGAGAGCAGTATGTGATTTTACATTCCTAGTGTTGCTCAACACGTGCTGATTTTTCATACAGAGTAATATGTCAACACTAACCCACATTTCTCCTAAAATTACAGTTGAATAAATAACTTAAAAAAAAAAAAAAAAAAATTTTTCCCAGGTTGCCTTGATTTGTTGTATACTGGCATTGTAAGCTAGATGGTCAGATTGATTTTGGTGAAGATATGCTGTAAACTATTGCTAAACTCTACATTGTATGGTTTTAAAGTACTAGAGATTGGTTGTTTGTGATTTGCTCAACTGCTTTGAATTTAATGCTGTGCAGAAAAACAATGTTGATTGATATGCTTTGTTTTATTATTATTGTTTGTTTTTGTTTTAATAAATATTGGTAATTTGCTTTCACTCTTCTTCTGACTGCCTATGTAGGTATGATATTTCTAAAAGCACAGTTGTTTTTAAATTACACAGTTCCAGCTGAGAACTTGCATCTTTTTAATAAACTTATTACAACTTTTAGTAGATAAAAATTATCAGATCTAAGTTTTACCAATAACAAAGTTTTTTTTGCTATAACCAGGAACAGCTTAAGTTTGATATTTGTGCCACAAGGAGGAACTAATGTAAGATCTCCTATGTATGTTCTTTCAGTTATTTGAGAGCACCGGTGTCCAGCTGATGGCTGATTCCCAGTATGATGCCCAGACAAGGATTCAGGTTTTACTGGAGTACCTGCACGAACGTGAGCTTGATCTTGAAAACTTGGCAGAAAGTCGTCGCATACGTCTTGAGCAGGGTGTGCAGCTGCGTAATTTTGAAATTGAAGTACGACAGGTAAGAGAGTGACACGAGATAGAAATAAAAGTGGGTTTTAATGTAGTGATTATGAAGAAGAAAACACTTATTGAGAGACTTGCAGTAATTTGTTTCATTGAAAAAAATATTACTTTGCACTACATTTTGAATAATATCTTTAGATAATAATTTTGATGGAAGAAATTTAACATTAATATTCTTATTTGTCAATTAGCTGGAGAGAGTTCATTTTGAATAATAATTATATATAGCTACTTTATGATGCAAGGGACGTAACTCTGGTTTTCTTAAATGACGAGTTAGTTAATGACTGTTGTTTTAACATTTAAACATTACCAAAGAATGACTAACAAGTTTAATATTTCTCTCTTACACTGAAGCTCCATTCTTCAAAATCTTTTCTAAGTGTTTTTGTCGTGCTTTTGTTTGCAGTTTTGAAGATTGCATGTTTGCTAAGACTAAGTTCATTTTGCTAATTTGTTGGGAAAATACAAAGGTGTCTTTCCAAACATTTCTTATTGTCTCATTGAGGCTTTGGTTGCTAGTTTGTTTACAGACTTTTTGTGTTGTCATGATTGAATTTTTTATTAGTGTATAGATAGATTCTTTGATACTTCCATCATGTCATAAGAAAAGACTAGTAAGAAACATTCTTGAACAGACTTTAGGAAATTTTTATTTTTTAAGTAATCATAGTATCTGCCTGGAACATTTTGCTGAATAAATTAATGGAAGCAAGTGGGCAAATATTCTTAAAAGTAGGCTAGAGTTGCTTTTTTGTCAGATGGAGGGTTATACAAGTTTTAGGAACTTTCTGTCCTCTGTACCTTTATTTACATGCTAACCCACTGTCACCTAGTTAAATTGTGCACAATTTTTAAACTGAGGTTTCATTTTTTGTCTTTGCTATCAAAAAACGTGTTTGTGTACATTTTTCAGGTGATATGCTGGATTCATAATGGGGAATCAATGTTGACAGCAAGTTTTATGTGTCCGAACTCACTGATGGAAGCTGAGCAGCTACGGAAGGAGCACGAACAGTTTATGGTAGCCATTGAGGTAGCTGTGCTTGTATCTTTGGCATGTTTAACTCTGTATCCTGTAGAGTATCAGAACACTAGACTCGAAGCTATTTACCTTCACTATGCCATTGTATGGCTGGCATTAATGAATGGAAAGCTCTATAATCAATCAGGTGATTGGATTTTTAAAAACATTGAGATAGATTTATAAAAGGCAGACACTCAGGGTAGAGAGGTTTAGATTTTTCATTATTTCTTTAGTCTGTTTTTTTGTTGACAGGTTTTTTTTTTCTTTCTGAAATCAGTATAGATAAAAGATAATGCTATATTAGTTTATATTAATGATGTTGAGTTTTACAATTAATCTTTCTACCACATGAAGATACCAAGAGGAGGAGATAATTATTTTATAACAAAATCAGTATACCAGGAGCATTAACTCCTTACACAGCCTTTACTTTATAGTTGTAGTAATAAGTTTTCTTTAAGATAAAGAATTCTGAGTCTCTTCTAAAATTGTAGCTTGATTTGTTAGTAGTAACAGGGCTAAAATCTTTTTAAAACATTAAGTTTATAAATTAGATGTGCTTTAATTTGTTAGTGATAAGAAAAATGTTAAATAAGTGGCTGTTGTTGACAAGTTCTGAGACAAAATTATGGCTGAAACCTGAAAAGCTGTTGTGCAGACCAGAATAGTCTGTTACTATCTCCTGACAAAGTCTGAAAACTTTAAAAATAGTTTGTTTGTTTTTTTTGCCTATGGTTTTGTTTTCTTTTCTATCAGATTTAGCTATTTGTTAAACAGATTTTTCAGAACTTTCGATGTTGGTTTTTTAAAACCATGTGAGGAGTATGCACTTATATTTACAGGCAGTGAGTATGATTCTGACAGAAATCCAGTAAATATACATTTTCAAAGTTTCTTTCAAGAACAATGCTCACTCCCCACAAATATATAGACATACTTTTGAAATGGTTAAGCCAGGCTGGTTTGCATGCTATGTTGATTTTTTTTTTTTTTATTTTTTAAGTATTGAAAGCATGATGTAAAGATTTGGAGCCTGCCTTCTGTGGATTCTTACAAATTAATTAGAATATAAAACTTTATCTGAAAAACATTTTAAAGTAAATCTAATTATCAGCACACAATTGGAAAAAGTTTTTTAAAGTTTTATTCAAGATGTAAATAATATGATGATGGTTAAATTATTGGAATTACAAACTGGAAAATGTGATTGCTACAGACTTATTTGTGCATTCCTGAAACTAATTTTCAGTTACAAAAGCACTGTAGGC
The DNA here is from genome assembly GCA_018389105.1 of Nautilus pompilius. Lineage (NCBI taxonomy): Eukaryota > Metazoa > Mollusca > Cephalopoda > Nautilida > Nautilidae > Nautilus > Nautilus pompilius. Next base: position 2,474,691 of record JACATO010000311.1, on the reverse strand, counting down.
TATCTAGCTTTGCACAAATTGTGGTTTCTAATAAATGGAGGATTTATAGTATTTAACATTTTCACAAGTTTTTAAATGAGTAACTTTCATGGATTAGCAGGACATGCAGATCTGTTAATCTTGTTTGTTGATTCTGATCCAAAAAACTTCTTAGTCCATGCTGAGAATTGGGTCCATAGAAAGCAGCTATTATGCAGCTTCTCTACATTCAGAAAAATGACAAAGAGAAAGTTGTAAATCAACCAAATCTGGTTTCTTTCTTTCTTTTTTTTTTATCAGTGAATTAACAAATACTTTGATATTAATTAAGAAGCTAGCCTTATCTTCAGAAGTTGCCTAGTATTAGTTTTTGGTAAAGTCAGAAGCATGATTTTATTTTCCAATTTCATTATCATATAATAATAAATATTTTTTGACAAAAGCAAAGTTAGTATTTTAGTCACATGGTTCTTAAATACTATTGACATCAACACCTAGGTGATCTTGGCTTGGTGGCTTTGTACTGGTAAATGGTACAAGAGCAGTTTCCAACAGGGAATGAGCTTTTTACTCAGAAAACAATTGTGGAAACAATTCATAGCTGAATTTCAATGTTTGTTTTGTTTATTTAATTATTTTTCTTGTAATTACCATTTGAGTTCAAATCTCTCATGCACTCACAGGTTAGTTTGCAAGCTTTGGATCAGTTTTCTGGATAACATTGGACTTTAATGGAAAAATTACTGAAAAGGCAAAAGAAAAAAAGGATAATTGGTATACATTCTGTTACTTCACTTCTGACCTAAGGGATAGAGAAGTCTGTAGCAATTTAGCTTGCTGATTTGACTAGTTTATCTTAGACCATTAACCAGTAGCAACTTACATTTTTATTCTTTAATAAATAGAATATCCTTTTTTTTTTTGCCTTTTCATTACCACTTTTTTTTGTTTTCTGTTTACTCTTTTCCACAGAAAACCAACATCAGTGTGATCCAAGTGACGCAGAAAGCTGAGAACATGATCCAGGGTCAGCACTACAACTCGGAGCTGGTGCGTGCCTTAGCGGAGCGTGTAAATCTTGCCTGGCAGCAGTTGATGTATCATGCTGAGGAACGGTACAAACTGGCTATGGCATCCATGACGTGGTACAAAACTGCAGAGCAGGTGAATTTCTTTTCTTTTTTATGGTTCCATTATTGTTTATACGAAGTTTGAAAAGAGACTGTGACCAGAATTTAATGATTCTATTTAGTTTTCTTGATAAATTATTGGTCATTGCTAGAATTGGCTACAGGGCTGAGACCTGGTAATAATTAATTAATTTTTTTTTTTTTTTTAAAGTTCTTGTAGCTTTTGGAACATTTCAGTCTGCTATCTTAGCTACTTGTCTTGAAATGACTACTTCTGTCAATACTTTAATCTCTATGTATTGAGCCAGCTGTTTTTTTCTGTGGCTGTCAACATAAGATGATGATGTTGGTTGTTTTTATAGGTGTGGTCAGTTTTGGAGAGTTTGGACAGAGATTACAAACGTGATGAAGACTGGTGCAGCACAGAGAAAGCTAACTCTACAGACAAGGCTGGCTATTTAAATCAGCTGATCAATAAACACAATGAACAGAAAGAGGCTTTTCTTAAGGTGGGTAACTTTCAGTTGTCTTTATTCTCATTCTGCAATGCTGTACTCCAGTTTCTTGGAATGAGTCTTCCTGGGTGAAGATTGTAGCTGATTTTTAACGAAGTCTTAGGTTCTGGTGGTGTATCTTTGGCAGCAGCTATTGTTGTATGACATCATGATGAACTGTTGATACATAGTGTTATTGTTTTCAGAACCCAAGCGACTAGAATAAATTGGACAATATGTACAGATTTACTGACAGAACTAATGTCAAACATTTTGTAGATGTTCTGTTGTGACTACGAATGTAATTATCAATATGAATACAGTTAATGTGAAGTGTAAACTTAAAACACTGCAACTTTCACTGATTGTTGGATGGTACACTTGCAAAAATTCTGAAATTGACTTCAAAATGTTCTAGTATATACTTGCTATTCTGGTCTTTGAAAGGTTAGAAAAATCTTCTAATTTTCCTTCTCTTTTTTATATGATCTTTACCATTATCATACTGCTGTTTAGCCAACTTCTGCATTCATGCAACTAAAAGTGCTTTTGGTATTTTACAACAGGCTTGCACCTTAGCTCGGCGAACAGCTGAGACATTCCTCAAGTATGTGAACCGCAATTTGCACACATTGGGAATGCAAGTGAAGTATCGTAGTCCAGAGTCCCATGTTAAAGGTATGTGCCCCAAAGTCTGTAGCAAAAAATGTCATTTTTTTCTCCTTTTTGAGATATTAGATATTGTGTATCAAATAGATATTTTTTCCTAGTTTACAAAAATCAATGTGTGTACCTTTTCGCTTTGTATTTTTATGCCAAATCAACTAACTTTTTACTTTTTTCTCCCCTATTATTACAAGTTATTTCCCTTTAGCTACATATTGGAACACATGATCTTTCTTGGATTGCTAATTTTTGTTAGCTTTATTGTTGTTAAATTCTTATTAAAAAACAAGCAGGTGAGGCTATGCCTGGTTTTCAGATTTAAAAAAAATGAGCTACCCTTGAACTCATAAAATTATTTGTACAAACAGAGTGGCAAGTAAACAGAAATCTGAATAGAAACAAAATTCGACATAACATAAAATCGTTTTTATCTTTTATTCCTGTAGCTACTTTAGATCAGCTACTGCAGCAGGAGAATGTTGTGATTGAGTACTGGACAGTGAAGAGGAGGAAACTGGAGCAGTGTCATCAGTATGTGCTGTTTGAACAAAGTGCCAAGCAGGTGAGTTACCTGGTTTTCAAGCATCCTGCGTGAGAAGGCCACCATTGTGCTTAGGCAGCTGCTATCAGTTGAGCAATAATTCTTTTTGAACTTCTTCACTGTTTGCACGTGTTCAGGATGTGTTAATTTCTCATTGCAAACTAGCAACAGTCTCAGCAGCTTTCATACTCTTCCTTTTTTTTTTTCTGAGACATGATTGAACATGAAATATTTAACTAAAAACCTAGTAGTATTAATTTTATCAGAAGACATAAGTCTTTGAAAGTTAAAAAAATTAATTCATGTATTTATTTAAAAGATTCCAAGAAAATGGATATTTTGTCATTTGCAACAAAATGAAAAATTATTTTATTATAAAATGTTTTCATTTGCAGAATCATATTGGTGGTGCTACTGCTATATTGGACATAAATCTTCAGACTTTTATTCACTAGAAAATAATCTTTTATCAGTGTTTCAGACAGCTTCTTTTTTTTTTTCTTTCTGTTTGCCCATTGTCCTGATAAGGATGATTTAATTTCATGAGGTTAATTCTGATTGTAGGAGAGGGTATTCTCCCTTTAATATGAATGCCAAATGTGGAAAGTTAGCAAGCTGGTCTTGATATAAACCTAAAAATGCAGCCCCAATGGTTTAGTGAAGTATTAAATTCTAAACCAAATGGTTTAGCATTTGAAATATTCATCAACCAGTCTGACTACTTGATAGGACTTAATTTATCATGAAATTCATAGGTTAGAGGGGTGTGTGATACCATTGCTTATCTCTATCAAGATGAAAGTAAGAACTCATCCTGAATCAAAATTAATCTCACAAAATCCACTAATTCATACCAGGAAAACTTAGATGGCTGGCAGCAGAAACTGTTAAATGTTGATGAGAACTGAAAAATTTTGTCTGTTAGAAATTGCATATATTTTTTAAACACTTGAAATAATTTAAAATATTTTTTTTCAAATTATCATTTTTGAAATTCTCTCTTGACATCCATTACAAGATGAATGGTGAGTGTTTTTATTTTGAGATGATATACATTCTTTGCGATGTCCATCAATTACAGTAATTAGTTGTTGGATACAGTAAAAATAACCTAATGTTTGCCTGAGGTCTAATTATTTGATAATGAAATTTATAATATACTTTGAATTAATAAAAAAAAAAACAAAATGCACAAAAACTGAGGCTATGAAATTTTGCCTGGTATCTTTACTCTGGCTATATTTGTAAAAAAAAAAAAAGTGGGGGGGCCTATGCGGATGCACATGAAGAGGTATTTTTGACATGTGTAATAATTTGTATCATTAAATTATTGAGTTATAGTACCAATCTGTATTAGACTTTTAAGCCAACAACTTAGTTTGTTGTACCCCTTCCTTGTTTACTGTCTCTACTGGTGCAGGTGTAAACCTCTGTCTTTTTCTGCAGGCTTTAGAATGGATCCATGATTCTGGAGAAGCTTATCTATCAACTCACACACATGTTGGTGCCAACCCCCAGGAAACTGAGGCCTTACTGAAGGAGCACTATGAATTCAGGGGCAGAGCAAAGGTAATATTTGTTATTGTTTTTCCTATTTACATTTTGTCCTTTCTAAGGGATAAAGGCATTTCATACATGTGAAATTATTTTTTCCAATATAAGGTTTCAAATGGGTTTCTGTTTTCATTATATGTCAGCATTGGTGTGTGTTCTTGTTTTAGGAAACAAAGGAAAATGTCAAACTGCTATTGCAGTTGGCAGATGGGTTTGTGGCCAAAGGTACAATCCATGCCAGCAGCATAATGGCTTGGTGTGCTGCTGTCGACAAGCGTTACAAAGACTTCTCGTCGAGGATGGAGAAGTACCGGTTAAGATTGGAAAGTACTCTTGGTGTGCAGAATGAGGTATTATTACTTTCCTTGAACTCTGATAGTCTCAAATGATAACCTCAAAAATCAGGAGATGGTCTTTGTTCACCTTATGTTTTATAGTACGTTGGTCGTTTAACTAGTTGTCTGGTTCAGTTAAATGTCCCCCACCTGGAGAACCCAGTGCTGCAGCAAGAAAAGTAACATTAAGGTGGTGGGAAAAATGATACATTAGTGCTTTATGTAATTTAAAAACAAATAAAAATGGCAGTATGTCAGTTTGTTTTAACATGTTTCAATTGCAGGGGGAGAAGGAGGATCGACAGAGCGACCCTACTTTAGAGGAGAAGCTCCAGCACGCTGCAAAAGAGCTGACGGAAGAGAAGAGGAAGTCTGCACGGCGGAGAGAGTGAGTGCTATTCTGTCGGGTTACATGCTTTATTTTACATAACTAGACTAATCCAGCCAGGGAAACAACAACCAACCAGTCTCGTAATTTATTTTATTTGTATATATTCTAGGTTAGCTGATTCTTAACAATCTATGGTGCCAGGAACTGAAAGAATCTCTTAGCAGGTTTTCTGTAAAATGTCTAAAGCTAATATTTGTTGTTGTTTCTGTATATTATGAGTGCTCAAAATCTGGAAAATTTTTATTGAACTTGTTAATATTTCAGAATCGACAAACTACAGACTTGTATAATAGAGCTAAAATTTGTTTAGTTAATTGAGTTATCTTTGATATTCTATTTATATCCATTAGCACCTGTTTGCATTGTTTTTCACATTAAAATAATTCTTTCATTTTTTATTAATCCTAATGTGAATTTTACAATTGTTTCACATTGCTTTATTTTTGCAAGAGTTTTTCTTTGAGGGTTCAGAGTTAAATTTCTGTAGTGGAATGACTTGGTTTGGCATGGTTTCTTCTTCCTTTGGGCTCTCTGGTTTCCTTTCATATCTTAAAAAAAAAAAAAAAAAAATAGGAGTTCCAGTAGGAACTTTCATTAATTTAATTTATACACCTGTGTTGTTGGATTATGGAAACCCACCTTGTGCATACTCTTTTACCCTAGTCTATTGGCTAGGACTATAAACCTTGCATCATGGATGGTACATGGTGACAATGACTGATCGAGTTTAAGGGCTTTGCATGCACTCACCATCATTTTATCTCCAGTAAAAAATTTTGCTGCTTTGTTTCAGCAGCTAACATTAAAAATACAGGGTGGTTTTAGTAGATGGAATGAAGATTATTGCAGCTAAGTGTTTTTTTTTTTTTTAAAGTTGGACATGATTAAATTTTGCTTAAAACTACAACAATTAACCAAAACTGTTCCCTTAAGCTTTGTGTTGTTTTAGACTCACTGTAGTAATAGTGGATTCATCAAAACCATTATTTGTTAGTTTGTAAGATTTGGCTTTTTGCAGTTATTGTTGCTATAGTAATTTTCTATGTTTCATTTAAAGAATCTGGCTTGAAAAAATAAAGAAAATTGCTTTTTCTGTCATCATTTTTTTTTGACTTTCCATATGTAGACACTTGGAGTGATTGGGAAAGTTATAACCATCAGTCTATAATTAAAAAAGTCCCTGCTATGGGGGAGTGTTTTTATTGTGAATTCTTTCTTGTAGATTTATCATGGCTGAACTGCTGCAAACAGAACGATCATATGTGAAGGACTTGGATGTGTGTGTAAGGGTGAGTGATGGTGTTCTGTATACTGTTAACATTACTATGGCACCCTTGTTCACTGTTCCTAAACAGGCCAGATATATGGGTAGATTAATCTCTACAACGAACTCCTTTGTTAAGCAAGCAGATTCTCAACCAACACCAACAGTAAGCATTTGGTTACTTATTTGAACCTAAAGTGGTTTTATATAAGTATCAACAGCCTGCAACCAAACTGAGACTCATTTCTACCTGGAGAGTCCTTACAGGAAAAATGTCACATTTTTCCTTTTATTCCAAACAGGGCAAATGCTCTGGTGGTATAATGCGCTAAAGTGTTGATCAGAATCTACTCAAAAAACTTAGCAACCAACAAGTTATGGATTCAAGACCAGCTCATTTTACCTGTACTATCCAAAAATAGAAATGCATACTGCAAAAAATACGTTTGTTGCATTTTAACAACTTTGCAATGAAAAAGATGGCAGTGACAAGTGAAAATTTTAAAAAAAATGTGTTCATTATTTAGTTTATTTCTAATAAGGTGCTGTGTAATGCTTGAATTAACCCTCAACTGTATCGTCCATTATTCTGAACCCACCTGATACTGGCATACTATTTTATTCTACAGAATCTGATAATGTAGGACAGACTGACAAGCTGCTGTGATCTGCCTATAAACTTAGGAAGGTAATAAAGAAGTGATATTTTGTTCTTATCAGAAAATAAGGTATTTACCAAAGCCAGGATACTTAGTGTATTTATCAGGGAGGAGATGAAAGTGATAGAATATAAAGAATAGATGAGAGAGTTGGAAATGTTATGAAGTCATTAGGAATTAGGAAACTTAACATAGAGTGAACTGGTGGAATCAGGAGTAATGGAGTCAGTTGTGATGCTTTACTTGTTTTTCTTTTATTGCAGTGTTACCTGGGAGAAATGCTAAATCCCAACAACAACATTCCTCCTGGCATAGCTAGCAGGCACAAGACCATCTTTAGCAACATGCAGGAAATCTACGAGTTTCATAACAGGTGAGACATGTTGATGAAAAACTAAAAAGTACCACAAAAATCTTGTTTGTTTTTTCCTTCCTTTCTTTCTGTACATCTTCTCTCTATCTTCCTTTTACTGTTTACTCATCTCTCTGTTGCATACATATCTATTATTATAGCCCACTTGGCACTAAATTTAACTCTTTACTACCCTTGTGTTGCAGATCTTTTTTCTTTTGTTTTTTTTTTGATTTTGAGGTTTAGATGTCTGGTGTTTCTTCAGAATGTTTGCTGACTTGTTTTTGAGTTGGCTGTCAATTCTAAAAGGAATTAATAAGAAACTCTACATTTTTGTTCTTAACTTTATTTTCTTCTAATTAAAAAAAAAATTTTTTTTTCCAGTATTTTTTTAAAAGAGTTAGAAAAGTATGAAACCATGCCTGAAGATGTTGGCCATTGCTTTGTGACTTGGGTGAGTGAATGAGTGGTGCCAGTCACTCTGCTTTAAAACCAGTCTCTGAAAGTTCTCTCTCTCTCTCCTGCACTTTTACCTCTGATCCAACTGAATTGCATAATCATCTGCTGCTTGTGTGTTGATCTTGGTCAGCTGTGGAGTAGAACAGCAAGCCTGATTAGTGCTGAGAAAATCTGACAGCATATAAATTTTTAAAACAGCAACCTTAGTCTTTTATTAACTGTTAAACTAGATACTATTCCAGAGCCTTTGTTTAATGTTCTACCTATATTTAGCAATATAATGTTGGTCAGTGGGGGTCATACTTAAGAATATATTTCACTAACTGTAGACACACAAGTATGCTATCTATTTACGTACATTGGGAGTTTCTGTAAAATTTATTTCCAAATTTGCATTAGTATTGTATATTGCTGACATTTTATGAATGGAGTGCCTACAGTTTTTTCAACTAATGGCTAAGAACATCAATGAACTTTGAGAAATAGATATGGCTACTCGAGTCCTTTCTTTTCTGTTTTCTCCATTTTGTTTTTATCTACTTACATTTTTGTTTTGTTGTGCATGTACATTGAATGCTGAGACAGGAAACTGTTGACATTTGTTTTCTCTGCTTTCAGGCTGAAAAGTTCTCTTTCTATGTAACTTATTGTAAGAGCAAGCCAGACTCTAACCAGATGTTGGTTGAACATGCTGGCACGTTTTTTGAGGTAAGCTGGCTCTCCTTTTGTTATTTTCAGGTTATGATGTTTATTAGATGCATTTATTGATCTGCAGAGGATTTCCCAGTCTCTTGCCCAGAGTTTGGTACTTTCTTGTTTTGTTGAAACTAGTCTCATTTTTTAATTTTATCTACAGATTACAGGAAGTAATTTTTCAGTTTGTCATGTAAAACAGGTGAATTCAGAACAGAGGGAGGGAGAGATGTACGCATGTTTGAAGGAATTTTTGGACAGAGATGATGTGATATTTGGCATACAAGTTAATGGATTTAACATTAGTGAAAAGTCTAGAGTTAGATCAAAGTACTTTATAATACAATAGGTCTTGAGTTCTCTTATGTTACACTTGTAACTCTGATGCTATAAATGTGCAGAAGGTTTTTTTTTGAATAGTTAGTCGTGTCTTGGGGCCATTACCAATGCTAAATTTTTTTCTCCTACTTAGAATCTTTTACAATTTAGCTAAAAAAACAACAGCAAAAAACATCTAAGTGTAACTTCCTCCATTCATCTATCTCAGTTAGAGATTAAACTCAGGGTCCAACTTAGCATCTCAGATGGTCAGACAGTGCACTAACTTGACATTGGGAAAACAAGACACCTGTGCATCTTCACAATATCATCTAATAATCAAGAATGGTGACATTTTGCATCAGTTTAATGGGATGTTTTCTCTTAAGGTTGATGGCCAAGTCCATTAATATTGTTGCCCAATGAGAGATGTTCCCAGATTTGTGGATGACCAGTGTCATCATGTCAATAGCACTTCACCACACCTAGCAGCAGACAAAATGTCTTTGATGTGCATACTTTTACTGTGGATGAAGGTGGGATGTATTCAACTGTGTTGAGAGGGCCTGTGCATCATGTCTTGACCAGTAGGCATTTTGAGTACTATACCATTGTTCTTACATTCTGGTAATCCAATAAATTTGGCCAAATTTTACAATAAATTGCAAGTGATTCACTCACTGACCTTTTGAATTTTAAAGATTACATTTTTGTAAGGCAGCTTAAGTTCAAAAAAAACAAGAAACCTTGGATAGAACTGTCAGCTTGGGGATTGATTCTTTTTTTTTTATTTATTATATTTTAGTAATGTTGAAAATTATTTTAATCTGGATGTTTAGAATACAAGTCATCTATACTGAGGGAACAAGTTTATTTCTCATTGGGAACCAATCTTGTTAGGTGAAACAATGATGGCATAGTTTCTTGATGGAAATGCCATTGCTCATTAGTGGTAATTATGGTGCACAACCTTATCAGGTAGGTCTACAGTTGTAGACAATGACAAACATGGCAGAAGAATTTAATTTGGCATTAATTCAGAGAAGATTCCCAAAAGCAGTTTGAAATCAGCTTTGTACATGTTATATATATATATAGCAGCATGTTTACAAGTCTGGAAAGTGTTTGTTTTTTTTTTTAGTGATGGCTGGACTGCTATTTATACAAGTACCCTTTGCTGGTAGTTTGATTAGATTATTTAAATGTTTGTAGTAGCAGCAAAAAAGCTAGTAACTTCTAATAAAAAAAAACACCATTAGAGAACACTGTACACAAGTATTGAGAGATTTGCTTGATGAGAAGATTAGTTGAATAAAATATCACAAATATTAAAACAATGAAGCTGTTGGAATATTTGATACAGTACTAGTAAAACAAAGATCAGGCAAAGTTATCTAGAAACACTGAAGGAAAGCTAGAGAAAAAAATATTTTGTGACAACACTCCAAAATTTTTAACTTGGAAAACATGATAGAAACCTTTTTAGTTTACACAAAAATCCAGCTCTATCTTTGTTGTGTATTTACTTTATTTCAGAAATGTGTTGTTGTTTTTTGTTTTGTGTTTTTTTTTTTGTTTGTTTTTACATAACTAATTTAATTTATCTTTATAAACTTTGGGATTGGAGGCTCTGCTATCATAAACCCCTCTGGATTTTGTTTTCAGTTTTCCAAACCTTTCACATTGTGTTTTGTGGGTTTCATTAATGGATAAAATTTAGATTAATTCTTTTTCTCTAGTATTTGTGAGTATCATAGTAACCCTATAAAATCTATCAACTTTATAGTGATAATTGCTAATACTGTGTAACTGTTTCCTTGCCAAAAGGATTTTAGTGGAATGTTCTTCAAATTTGTGGGACTGTTTTTGTTCTTTACTGAGTTTTACTTATCTATTGCTGAATGCTGTCTTTTGACAGCAGTTCATCAGATGATGAACCTGCATGGAAAGTTCCCACTTTGTTAACATGTTGGCAAGCACAACAGTTGCAAACAAGCAGTGGACACTAAGATTCATTGTGTTGGTCACCACAGAAAGAAATTGTTCTATGTTACTTGACTACATCTTTTGAAATTATAGGCCTGCGAGTTAACACTTGGACAGATCTGTACGTTCTTGACAAACACCACTTTAAAATTTCAGATACTAAGTAAACAGCATTTCAGCACAGCCTGTGAGAGAGATAATCTAATGAATAGCTAGCATAGAATTACACCCCCATGCACTGTTCACATACAGTATTGGAAATAATTATGAAAACAGGAAAATCTGGGTATAAAATTCAAATAGCATGTGATGGAATTGCATCTCATGTGTAAAAATGAAATGCTCTGTAGTACAATCATGTGTTGATACAGTACACTGATTAATTTTTTAATTTCCAAAAATCTTGGCAAAGATGCCACAATATGTTACAACTAAAATAATGAAGTAATTTTTGGCAAAGCCACTAAATATTCAAACTACCTTTTAGTATGCCACTTAACCTGTAAATGGTGGCCATCATTACATGATGATTCAACTTTTCTATGTCTCTGAATAAATTCCAAACTAATTTATGGTAACAATAACAGAGGCTCATGAAGGTCATTACTGTTGCCTGATGAGTACAAGAAAATTTCCTGGTTCTCTCAGTACCTTATTAATCGTCGTGGATGATGCACATCCCTCAACCTCTCAGGGTGATACCTCACTTTGTATAAAGCATACTGACCCTGCAGGAAATTTCAAAAAATGTTGGATAATCTAAGTGATAAGAAGAAATACTTACTCTCAAGTGCATCATCTGGTGTGGAAAATGAAGAAGAATATTATGAGGTGATTTGATGATTCAGAGAGAGACTAAGAGGAGGGGAGTGACAAGTGTGGGATGTCGCTGCCAGCCACATCCTCTCCATTCATGTGTTTGGTGTTTGTATGGCCACATGCTGATGGTTTCATACCAGTTTTACCTGTATTTGATAGTGGTTAACAAAAAAGCCAAACCTCCAGGCCCACCCGTCTTATCGAAAGGAGAGGAAAGATCGTTCCAGACTTGTTGGCGCCACCTTCTATTATGGTCCTTCTCTGCATTCCACCAGGCTAAAACAAAGATAGCAGTATGCTATTTCTGGATATTTTTATGCTGCTTTCATATATTTATCTTAATTTTGCATCCAAATCGATCATTTCATAAAATAAAATCTGTTTTGATTTTTTTTTTGCGCACAAATGATGGGATTTTCAACCAAGTACCACTGGTTAACAGTTCATCAATATAATGTAAGGGAGGTAATTGTTGCTAAGACAGATTAATTGATATTGGTAGAATATTGTTGTTTTAGTTGGTTAGCTACAATTACTTCCCTTACACATTTGATTAAATGACATTTTAATGCAGTTTTAAATAGATATTTTAGGCTTTACAGAATTAATTATTGAAGTTTTTATACTCTGTGATAGATATTGTGGTGTCTTTGCCAAGAGTTTTTGAATTGAACTTGATTACAAAATTATTGTATTAAGATTTTGCTGATGAAGGAAGATTAAGGTTGTGTAATTGGAGTCCATGTAGACATCAGTCTATTTTCTGCTTGGCCTTAGATACCATTAACCTAGCCACTAGAGCTTTGCATTACTTGTAAATTTATCTGAGACTTCAGTTCAGTAAAGCATCCTGCCAGTCTGTTTTTTCTAGGAGAAGATCTGCTGCTGCTGTAGGAATTATGAGATGATTTTATTAGCTTCAGTTGACACTGACTGATCAGATCCACTCATTCATCTCAGTCGGGGGCAGTAATTCTCACTTTCCTGGTTTCACTGAAGTAGTTTCTCCATGAAATCACTTATTTTTGCCTTTTATTTTTCTTTCTAGGAGATACAGCAGAAACACAAACTGAACGAGCCAATTGCATCTTTTCTGATCAAACCAGTGCAGCGGATTACCAAATACCAGTTACTGCTGAAAGATTTGCTGTCTTGCTGTGAAGAGCACACTGGGGAAATCAAGGTATGGTGGTCCACTTGTAGCTGACAAAGTGTTGCCACTTCTGAAGAATGCAAGAGTACTAAAAAAAAAACTGTCCAAGCTTGTTTGCTAGAATGATTGGTGGTGATAGTGGGCTGATGAGCTAGCTTTGTTTCGAAAAACAGGGAAGTAAACAAAAATCTCTCTCCCTTTCTCCTCTCCTCTCTCTCTGAATAATTGTGGATGAACCGATAAAAGAATTGATAAAAGAAACAAATCTTTTTCTTATAATTTTGAAAGTATATTTAGTTTTACATATATGGAATTTCTAACAATTGTATACTTATGTTCATGTAACTGTGTGTGCAAATAAATAGGACTGATTATATGGTGTGTTTATTGGTGAATCAGCAGTTATGGCCACAACTTGCATGCAATTAAAAGTTAAGCTGAAAGTAAATAAATAAGCCAATTTATAATTGATTACACAACTAAACATGTCCCTATGATAAAGCTCTCTGGTATGAGCTTACGTGAAAATTTAACTGAAATATGATGGAAATTTTGCACTCTTTTTCCTCTATTACTAAAGTAAAACCTGTCTACTTTGTGGTTTGTTTTTTTTTTCCAAGCCTGCTTTTTCTTATTTCAAAGATTGGTGGTTTATTTTTTCTTTTTCTTTTAAATAAAAAAAAAAAAAAATGCATGTGATATGTATGCACTGTGAATGATAGCCAAATAGAAAATACAATTTGGATTTCCCCCCTCTTTTACGAGGTGTCAAAAAAGTATCTGACCTTAGGCTAAGAAAAAAAATTACGTACTTGGTGGGGTTCAATTGCTAATCCCTTTGAAGTAGGCCCCTTGTGCCTCCACACACTTAGCCCAGCGATCCTTCCACTGTTTGAAGCATGTCTGGAATGCTTCTTCCAGAATGGCTCTCAGCTCCACCATCACATTCCGCATGATGTCCTCTCGGCTCTCAAAACGGGAACCTTTCAGTGGTATCTTCATTTTTGGGAACAACCAGAAGTCAGAAAGAGTCATGTCTGGAGAGTAGGGAGCCTGGTGAATGAGCATGCCTTTCTTTGCCAAGAAACCATGGATCAGCTGCGACAAATGAGCCAGGGCGGACCTTGGCGACATTGGGTGCTTCCACTGTGATGACTGAGCTTTGGTTTCCGAGTCGTACCCATACACCCACGTCTCATCATCCTGCATAACCTCAAGACGAAGTTGTTGTTGTTCCTGAGAAAACAGCTTGGGCACAAATTTTGCTGCCACTCTGTGCAAGCCCAAATCTTCCTCTAAAATTGCATGTGCAGAATCTTTACTGATCCAAACCTTGTCACCAATTTCCTGCACCGTCAAACAATGATCCTTCATTATCAATGTCCGCACTTTCTTAATGATAACTGCATTGCGGCTTGTTGATGGCCTCCTGGAACGCTGTCATTCTCCACCAATGTGCGGCCATCTTTGAACCTGTTGTACCATTCTTTAATTTGGGTAACACCCATAGCATTGTCACCAAAAGCCTGTTGAATTTTGCGAATTGTTTCCGCTTGGGTATCTCCAAGCTTTTGGCGAAACTTGATGCAAGATTGTTGCTCCGTCATCACAGGCGAAATGAAAATGTGATGAGTAAGTAGTACAGCATCTCACACGCTGGCTGCCTGACAGCGACTGACGCATCCAGGAAGCCCACCAAAAACCACGCATGTGCATGAAGGCATGAGGCTCCACTATGCACACTTTTGCCTCCCTAAAGTCATTACTTCCCACGGGAAAAAATAAAGTTGGATACTTTTTCGACAGACCTCGTATATCATACTAATTTAAACAGCTTTTTTAAAGGCAGAAAGAGAATTAAATTCTGGTGAGACATTTTTTCCACCTCAAAACTGGGGAAAGAACTCAATTGTGGCCCTGACAAGCCAGTGGTGGGTGATGATTTAAAACTTACTAGCCCATGTAAATTGGCATCATAACTATTCAATATAAGATGTGGCAGAGAGTTAGCTGTAGCTACTATTAATAATGATGATATTTCAAAGTAAATTGTCATGAACCAATTAACTACATTATTATAAAGAAAGATGCCCGTTGTTAATTTGGTATTGTTAAGCTGTTGTATTTTGATGTATCTTATAGGTAGGAAGTTGTTGGCAGAGTGTTGTTTAGGGAAAGTGGAGGGGGGTTAGTTCAGACCTTTCTCATTGCCTCATTAATAGAAAATGAACCAGATAATGGGACATCTTTTGAGAGTCTCTTCCTGTCAGCATCTTCAGGGTGTAGTCTTGAGGAGGAGGATAGAAGGGACTGTTTTATAGCAATCTGATGTTAATCTGCAGCTTTTAATTTCTGTATTGTTCAAGTGTCTGAACTCATGGCCTGTTTGTTGGTTGCTAAGTTTTTGAATATTGTTTTATCTTAGTGTCAAAGCAGACTTCTTCAGGAAAGAACCTTGACACTAGCATTGGAGGGGAGTGGGAAGGTCACTGAAATGTAGTCTTAATAGTTATTTTACTTACTAAAAATAAAATGATTGGAGATGCCCTAATTAACCCTTTACTTTTCTATATGTTAGCAGTATGTTGAAAATCCTAAAGAAGGTAATGTTATGGCTAACTCTGATGCTGACCTTGTTTTACTTATGCCCATTTCAGCACACACTTTCTAGAAAATTCCTTTTTTGGACAACTTTAAAAAAAATTTGTTAGAATTCCTTAAACAATATTTTTATTTATTTTTTTTTAAACTTTGAGTCATTTGTGTTGCTAAGCTATTTAGGGTTTTGTTATTGCATGAGCATGATCTCAAACTATTGATAATATCTTGAGGATAAAGATGTTGCCAGAAATCTGCCTGCTTGTCTGTTTGAGAGGACTGCAGCAGAGATCCGATGGCGCATAAGCTAAGAAGTAACATTTTTACATCCCTGCTGTGAGATGTAGCATCTACTGTTTTCTTCATCCGTTGCTCCACTTCTCACTTTTGCATGGCAGTGTGCCAGTTTTTCCATACTTCGTTATAAACAGATTATTATTATTTCCTTTACCAGTGCGGGTTTACATTACTTTTCCTAACATTTACACAGTGCTTGCAAATAGGATTAAATAAAGTTAAATTTAGTAGAACTTGTTTATTCTTCAAACTCATCCTGAAGCTTTATTTTTATCAACAAAGAGCAGTCTGTCTGTTAAGGTTGAAGACTATATGTTTAGGTTGGACATCTTCACACCCTGGAAGTAAATGAATAGAATTTCTTATCTAAAATGTGAAAAAAAAATTTTTTTTTCCCTTTTACTAGATAGTTTTGCTTGTTTGTTTTTAGTTTTTGTGAGAGTGTGTGTGAGGAATTGTTGCAGAGAATTTCCAGATAATGAATTTATTATGCTAGTAAAGTACTGTTGTTGTTTGCTTTTGGGTATGTTGCAGACAAAGTCCTGATTAATGTAGCTTATAAATAGCTTAGGTAGAAGTTGGTAAGTTTTTATGCGAAAATTAACTTAAGATTAGGATATTTATTGGCTGGAGTGAAGTTGGGCGGTTAAGTTACACACACACACACACACACACACACACACACACAGCAATTAATGGGGGATAGTGTGGTGGTGACACAAGCCTTTTCTCTGCGTGGGGGTTTCTCAAGGTACTTTGGTTTATCTTCTGCTCTATGGGCAACAGGCGTTGGTAAGGGGTCTTTCTCTGGAGTGGTTAGTTATGCTTTTATGTATTTGAGTTTGTCTGTGGTGTGGGTCTGTAAGATGTTTTCTGAGGATCAGTTATTACAGAATCAACATTCGCCTTTATTTCAGGACGTGATGAACAATTGATTCCTCAATGTTGCATGATACCAGTGCAGTCTTTAGGCCAGAATAAAGTGCCATTATTTATGGAAAATCCCCTTGACTGTATTTATAATATTTCTTTATCAAAGCTGAATAGAAAGTTGTGAAAGCTTTGGTTTTTCATAGCTTACAGTGCCTTATTTCCATTTAAGGATTATACTAGCTGTAAAGATCTTTCAGTGTCAGCATCTTTGTCACTGTGACAACTAAAATTCTTGGTGGCGGATGTTACTACCCATGGAAGCTGCTTTATTCATGCTGTCACTTTAGAAAGACAGAGTAGAAAATGTCATATTATTTTGCTTCTAGAATGTTTGATGAACTTTACTGACCCATTCATGTTACTATTTATTTACAGATTATTTTTTGGGATAATTTGGCCAGTTGAGAAAAAATGCAAGCAAACCTGATATCAATTTAACACCACAGAACGTCTTATTATTCACTGAAAAGTTATTTGAAATATTTACCACAATGTTCATCTAAAAAAAAAAGATATTTTGTTTGTTTAAATTATGGGCAAGAGAAGGGCTTTTTTTTTTTTTTTTGGTTTTAACAACTTCCATGTGATTCAGTGAGGTTTATTTCAAGGTATGCATTTGGTTGGTTTTCAGGATGGTCTTGAAGTGATGTTGAATGTACCAAAGAAAGCAAATGATGCTATGCATCTCAGCATGCTCGAGGGGCTGGAAGTAAGTACCATACCTGGTTCTAGGGCCTGTCATTTTTTATTGTCAGCCAACTTTTTATATTTGCATGATAACAATGAAAATTCCCAAAATAAAACTACAAATTACTCAGCAAAAGAAGTTTAGATCTTCCTTAATTTTACAAAGTTAGCAGCAGCTGATTCTGAAGTTGTTTGTTGTTGCTGATTTTAATGGTTACCCTAAGCTCTTCTATTTCCTCTGTAAATTTATGCAGAACTGCTTTGGCATTAGAATGTTCTGAGTTTGAATTTACATTGATTAAAGAATGGAATTTTATTTTAAATAAGGATTTTAAGAATGGTGTGTATAGGGTTAAAAATTCACTGGTATTGCCGCATAAACTGTTCACCTCTGGGTTTAGTTTTCTAAACTGAGTGGAGGAGAACAGAGTGCTGGAGATAGTCTCTACTGCGATCCTCCATTATTTTTGGATGTTGAATGGCTAGAAACCATGCTAGGGAGGTACACCAAGCTAAACTAGTCTTGGCTGTGATTCAAACTTGAGCCTTTAGCCTTAGCAGTTCAGTAGTTTACTACTGGAGCCCTGCAGCAAACAGATTTATTATTTGAATATGTCTTTTTTTCTTTTTTTTTTATCATTCAGGTTTTCTCTTTCATGGATTATTAAATAATAAAAATTTGGCGGGTTAGTGTAAGTAGAACACCTGGAAGCAGTAAAAATAAAAAAAAAAAATAGTTAGTTTAATAAACAGTTATTTTACAAATGGGATCCTGCTCATTTTATGTAAAGGGTACACTTAACTCTGATGTTTCTCACATGTTATAAGAGCAGTGATAATTGTACTGTAACAGTTCATGGCAGCTGGACATTTGTGTTTTCAGTTTCTGCTTTAAAAATATGTTCTTTTACTTAAGTTTATATTTTGGGGGAGGGCAAGGAGCCCTGTTATTTGTTCATATGTCACCTGGAAGTAACACTTGGGTCTCTGTTTTCAGGACAGTCTTGAGGCACTGGGAGAAGTGTTGTTGCAGGACAACTTTACTGTGTGGGACCCTAAACAGCTCATCAAAAAGGGTCGGGAGCGGCACATCTTCCTTTTTGAAATGTGCCTGGTGTTTGCCAAAGTGGTGAAGGATAGTAATGGAAAAACCAAGTACATGTCCAAAACAAAGCTGATGGTAAGTAGATCTGTGCACATAATATACTTGGTTGCTGGAATTGATACAGTGGTTCATTGATGTGTGTTGTGATTTTCTGCATAGTTCTGTACTGAGGAAAACTCAATCTTTTTTTACTCTGCATCGACTGTGGCAGCATGTAGATTTGTGCCCTATAATACACCACATATAGTGCTTGCATTAAAAGTTGGACATTTCTTTAGGTGTTCTGGAGTTTACAAAGAGACACCCAGGAATGCAGAGGTGGTCATTTTTGGAAAAAAGTTATTAGTAGGCTTGAACCTGTTTAATTACCCCACAAACTGGCTGAGTTGATAAATGTACATTTGAGAGGCATATGATGTTAATAGCTGGTTTCTTGCTGCCAAACCAGCATTGTTTGATCTCATTCCATCAGTCTCTGGTGGTAGTGAAACGATTTTGTTGCTGCAGAAACTTGCTTATGCTCAACCTGCATCAGGATGGCTGGCATTTTACTTATGAACATACAATTAACCATATATGCAAGGAATGGTGCCCTAATACCCTGTGTCTCTCAACCAGCCAGTTTACACTACATAGTGCAGAGTTTCTTCCTATGGTTTCTGATATAAAATCTGCAGTGAGAACTCTCATCTGGTGGTGGTGGTTTTGGCTGATGTATTATAGCTAATATCATCCCTCTTTCAATCTAGACATTAATGCTTGAAAATTTCTGTATCCATCTGTATGTTGCACAGGGCCAACAGAAGCAACTACTTTTGAATTAAAGTGGCATGGTGCTGCAGAGGCTGGTTCAGTTAGGCTGTGTTGACTCTTTACGAAATATGTGCTGTTTTTCAAAATTGCCGCTGAATTCCCCACCCACCAGTTTATTTGCATTATGTTACAAAACACTTTTTTTTTCCATCTGTACACCATCAGTCAGTGTTTTTGGTAATGCTTTGTGACTGTAGCTTCTCTTTAGGTAGTAAATAGGAATGTTCTAGCTCACCCAGTTTAGTAATCTCACAAACAAACCATTAAATATTAACTGGTAATAAAATGAGGCAAGCAATAGCATGAATTGTTTCTTACAAAAAGTTTCTTTTGGTCACTTGTACACAAACTGGTATAAAATGAGTAGTACTGATGCAGTTATTCCATGGGTAGAATGTAGGAATTGCATCATTTCACCCGGCTCTTTTGAAATGTTTCTGGGTAGAATGATCCCTGGATACCTTAGTAGAGTGTATGCTTTTGTCTTGTACTAATGATGCTGATAATTTCATTCACTGGAATTTGTCACTATGTTAACAAGGTAGCACTAAAAAAATGATTGGAAACTGCTGAGTTACAACCTAGACTGTACCCCATTGTCATTACAAATCGATCCTGTAGGTTCTTAGAATTCATCAGTTTGTCATTTTTGTTATATAGGTTCTAAAGCCTTGTTCAAAGAGAATCTTTCTTAATAATTTAACATCTTTTACTGATCATTGTTTTAACAATTTTTGGATGTTAATTAGTCTTTTCAGTCAAATTTGAAAAAAAAAAGAAAGACTTCTTCATCTTGACATAGACTAACAGCCATTTAGAAATAATTTCCTACTCAGAGCAACAGAGAGCACAGTTTAAAGTACCATGCAGTGCATTTTTAAACAGCTAATCACAAATGCTACCAGTTCATTCTGAAGATAATGACTGAAATAAAGCCAGCAAATCAACAAATTCATGTGTGTTAAACTTGCCCCACATATTTCATAATTGGTTCCATGTATTATCTGACATTAAGTAGTCTAAATTACCATGAGTGGAATTTTCTGCCACATTAAATCATTCATGGGAAGGAATTATTAATGTGGAAAGATGGTTGTATTTAAAACTTTTCAGAAAAGATTTATATATACACAAACAAACAGTATTGGAAATAATTATGGAAACAGGGTATACACAAATAATGAGTAATTGCAACTGATAGATATATATGATACATACAGTGAAAACAAAATGAATATGGTGTACAGTACATTAATATTTGGTATTTTCTTGTCTCATACAGATTATCAAACTATGGCTGTAATGCACTGAATATTCTGCATCACTTTTCATAATTTATCCAAGATGCTTGATTGCCATCTGACTTTCTCAGTAGCCATATAACTTCAATGATGTTCATATCAGGACTTTGTGCAGACTATGACATCTTTGTAAATGTTCCATCAGTCGTCTTACTTTTCAGATATTTTTCACCATATTGGCTATTGGCTTGGGCTCATTGTCATGTTGGAAAATGAATCCCAATCAACAAGATATCTTCCATGGTAGTTAAGAACTTGCCTGTATTTGTCAGCAGTCAATATACTTTTGATTGTATGCCGATCTCTCACTTTTGGCTGATATACAGCCTCAAGTCCCCTCTAGGAGATGATGATCATATAGAGTCCAATTGTGTTGATTTTTACCACCTAGACTGTAATGAACGTTAGTATACTTCATACTATTTACGATATCCAGGGGGAAAACAATGTAGTTTACCACTTTAGCTAAATAATTGGGAAATTAATATCTGTATGGAAAAGTTTAATCCAGTAACTTGTCATATTCTTGTTTATTAACCATTTTTTCTAGTAAGAAATGAGATTTTTGTGCATCCTATTGAATGAAATATTTTTTGACAGATCCATTTTTTAATTTTTTGAGCATGCAGGACACAAGATCTTGCACCTGGTAAAATTCTG
This sequence comes from Nautilus pompilius, assembly GCA_018389105.1. Taxonomy (NCBI): domain Eukaryota; kingdom Metazoa; phylum Mollusca; class Cephalopoda; order Nautilida; family Nautilidae; genus Nautilus; species Nautilus pompilius. Next base: position 2,453,504 of record JACATO010000311.1, on the reverse strand, counting down.
ACTGTACCATGTGCTGGTTCAGTTAATGCTCAGAATTACAGCTATTTGATACACATCTTCATTGGGTTACATTTGCTGATCCAAGTCATTTTAACAGAGCTTCCAGTCTCATTTATTGGATATTAATCTTATCAGATCCTAGTGGTGAACCTCAGGTTTCCTTTATTTATTGAGCTTTGGTACAATAAGTCTTCCATATAGCATTTATATATCTTATGTTGAATAGCACTGGAACTATCACTGTAATGATAGTTTTATTTACTTTGCCTCTCATAATTCCTGATCAGTCAATTAGTTATCTCACCATGTTGAGGAAAATGATTCGCACTTTAGTTTTAACCTAAACAACTTATCTATCAGGAAAAGCGAATTTAATATCTACTTTGTTCTGTGCATGTTTCAGTTGTCATTTTACTGCATCCTAGTCCTGTGCTACATATCTGAAAGTTTTGGCTTGAAATGTTGGTGTAATAAAGATTAATTTTTCTTGCTGTTGACTAGGACAGTAAAAAATTAATCTCTGCTGTGGGTTATGTAGAATGTAAATTTTAGCAGCATCTCTTAACAGTAGCAGCAACAACAGAACATTACTTAGTATAGGGCAGCGTTTTAGGTATGGAGTGACATTAAAAAATTTGTGCAAGATGGATGGTTCACAAATCCCTTAAAGAGGCTTCTGTGAAAGTGGAACATTACTTAGTATTTTTATGATATCCAGTATGAAACAAAGAAATTAACAGTAAACAATTTTAAAGGCCAAGATTTTTAATTTTGATCTACAAGTAATATTTTAAATTCTTTTTTTTTCTTCCTTTTCTTAGTAGGAATATATGTGTTAACATAGGCCAAAAGGCATAAAATAATAATTTTTAAAATCTGATTTATATTTTCTCTTATTTTTTTTAAAAGCGGGGATTCTGAAAAAAAATATTCTCTTGTTGTTGCTTCAGGATGCAGATTTTAAAATGAATTGTGTTGGTTAATAGGAAGCTGAAACCACCTCCATCAGATATGAAATTACTTGGTTGTCACAACATTTCATAATGTGAGCCCTGTTTAAGTGTTTTGTTGTTAGAAATCTCTGGATGCTATTACTTGGAATGTTGAAAATCTGTGACATTAATAACTTCTAAATGGTGATGGAGTTATGTACTGTGTATAAGAAACTATGCAGTATTACTTTTAGGTAATGAAGCCTTGTGGCATTTAACGACTGGTTCTCTAACTGGCATTTTTGTTTGTTTTTTTGAGAAAACAGATATTTTGGTTTATGCCAGTTAAGGTAAACAACCAGTGGCAATGTTAAAAAAACGGTAAAGACAGATGTTTTCAGGGCATGACAAGCTTGAATGTCTGCTGCTTTTTTGTAAGTGTGACAACATCAGTAAGGTACTTGAGACCTCAGGTGGCAATCAACACAGGGGAGATAACCACTTAGGCAAATCAGTGTTTTTTTTTTTTTGTTTTTTTTTAAGGCAGGTCTGCCTGCAATATAATCTGCCAGCTCCTGATTATTTAAATATTTCTGTAGTAATCCATACCTGCACTGAGAGGTGGTGATGAAGGAGGAGGATGTGTTTGCTTATTTAATTTTATTTTTTTAAAATATAGATTTCTGAAATAAACATCACTGAACACATTGAAGGGGATGAGTGCAAATTCGCTTTGTGGACAGGAAGAGCTCCAATTTCAGACTACAGGATAATTTTGAAGGTGAGTCAAGTTGCCAATAATAATCTAGCAGTCACAACAACCTACTAGCTTTGTTTATATCATTGAGTGATTACAAGTAAAAGCCCACAAGGAACAGCATCATTTCATGGTAAATAAATAGGTAAACAGATCATTACTTCTGCAAGTCCTAGGAAAGATAAAAAGGTAGTGTTTGTTTTGAGACTTTACTTAATGCATGCATAAACAATTATTTGTGATATCCTAGAGTAATTGTGGTTAATATCTGCATCTAATGGGAATCTAAAAGTATTCTGTGTATACTGACTGCCCAGAAAATTACACAATTTAATTAGCATAAATGGAGGAAGAAAATCTGCCATTTTGCTGTTGTGTACACTACCTCTGAAAAATTTTGGAACACCATAGTAATTTAAAGTTTTAGTAAATATGTGACTTATTAACTAGCATAAATATAATTTAAACAATGAAAATGTGTTTTGAATATTGTATTTAACAAAGTCAATGAGAAAATATGCATTTTATTACTATCCAGCCTATATTTTTTATTTATCAAAATATCCTTTTGATGAAGTTACTACCTGACAGATTTTTGGAAGTGTCCCAATTAATTTTATGAGAGGATCTTTCAGTACTGCATTCCAAGTATCCTGTAAGAACAACTACAATTTTGGCTGGAGATAGTTGTTTATCTTTCACTCTTTTTCATCCCATATGATGGTTTCAATGAGGTTTAAGTCTAATGATTGTGGTGGCATTCTGTCCTGTTTTTAGCATAAATAATTCTGACAGCCTGGAAGTGTTTTTTGGACATTGTCTTGCTATAGGATAAATTGTTGAACAACCAAATGTAAACTCAATGGAATGGCATGCCTTTTAAGTATATTGTGATAGCTTTGTTCAAGGTATTTTCAATTTTATAAAGATCACTGTGTCACCATTAAAATAACCATAAACTGGCATGTTTCCCCTTACATTCTTGACAATAGGCACCTTTTAGCATACATTCACTCACTCTACAATGGAAGTAAACAGTACAATTCAATCCATATATTTCAAATTTAGATTCATCAGCCCAGAGCACTTGTTACTATTCAACAATTGTTGAATTTTTGTGACATTTAGCCCAAATACTTTTTTTTTTTTTTAAAGACCTTAATACAGATTTATTTGCTGTTGCTTTCCTCCAAATATTTTGTCTGCTCTTAACAGTGGTTTTGGCAGCAGCTATCTGGGAGCTAGACAAATGTCTGTTACAGAGGCTTGTGACTATAATATAGTGGTCTGCTCTTTTAGAAGTTTTTTTTTTTTTTTTGTCTTACTATGTGGTCAAGATTCATACCAGTCTTTGTGGTGCAGTGTTGTATATGCATATCTATTCAAAGACATCAGTTTTCTTGCAGTTTTTCAAAAGGATCCTCTTTTATTCCTTAGTGTAACAATAGCTGTTTAATTGATAGTTTTATTTTAGATCTTTGCTATCATTACTTTTTCATAAGTGACTGATTTCAGTTTCCTATTATTTCTTTCACTTATTTTTAAATAAAATATTTAACTTTCCTTGATTAAAAGCAACTAATTCTAACCATATATATATATATGGAAATTTCTACACAAATTATTTGATTTTCACTGGTCACAAACTCATGTTTTCCAGATGATTCTTTGATACAGAAATTTACATTTATTTTGATACAATACAAAATGCAAATAGATATTTGACCAACACACATTTGATTAACTATTAACATGAATTTTGTTGGTAAAGTCATTCTGATCTTAACTTTATATACACTGTTACATAAAAAAAATTGTGGGTAACTCAAACTTTTTGAGATGCAATGTAAATTTAATGCAAACATACTGTTGTTTGATCTATTAGACTTGTAAATTGTGAGTAGTTAATCTATTTAGCAACAATTTTAGAAGAACAATAGAATCACAGAGTCCACTAGGGATAGGATAGCATGTGTCTCCACAGAAGAAAGGAACAGAATCAAATTTGACTAGGACCAGGATACCATATGTCCATACAGCAGAAAGACAACAGAATTGCATACTTTACTTGGACCAGGAAAGTACATATTGATTTTCTTAAAAAATAAAAAAAAAAACACACTTTATTGATAATATATTTGAATATTAATTATCAAGTAGCAATTTGTTGATTTGGTAAACAATGAAAAGAAACTATAAAGCTATAAATCAGGCCTGTGAATCTATCTGATGTAACTTGGCATGCTCTAAGGTCCACAAAGTTCCCTTCCCTTCTCTGTCTTCCTTTATTCCAGTACCTAAGCAGTCTGGAGTTTACATAAGGTTTCATGGGAGGAAGCCACATCACTTTTAAGACACCTTTTTTAATAGGTAGCCCCTATTAAAACCACTTTTAACTAATTCTCTTATTTCAATTGTTAGATAAATAATTGTCAATATTAAATTAAATATTGTTTATCTTCTAATTATTATGACACTTTCTAATTTAATCTGTCATAAATTGAAAATTTGAAGAAAAAATAATGTAAATGTTATATTATTTTTGATGTCAGCGAATAGTTTTGACAAACATTGGAATGGGCTGACCAGAGTTTTTGAGATCTGCTCTTCAGTGTTAGTGGGAGGAGCTACCTGACAACATGCTGAACAGTGACTGAGCTACAGTTATTTTCATCAAATTCAGAATTATTACAGCTTATTGTAGTAAGAAATCATCATCTGATGCTGTGGTAGTTCTAATTCCTGAGGTCAGATAACATTTCAACTTGAGCATCAAGTCAGTAAAGATCTTTCTTAACAATATGTAATGTTTTTATTACAGTTAGAAAATCCTGAAGTTTTAATGATGAATATTATGTTATAAATAATTTTACTTTAGTTGCTCCAGAATGGATATCCTAGTTGTAGCTATGGGGAAAATGTGGTTAGCTGCTTGTATACAAATGTTGTTTTTCTTTTTTTTTGAAAATTCTGACAATTTGAACTACCGTCATGTGAAAAAGTATCCAGAAAGTGATGCTAAGTGAAGAAAGCATTTATTGGTGTATACTTAGTAATTCATTTTCATGATGCTGTTGGATTTCTTTGGATAACTGTAGGTGTGCAGTGGCTGACTGCTAACCCACATCAAGAGGTGTAGCCAGTTACTGCAGAACTGAAATGTACAAAGCGCATTAAAATAAAAAAAAACCACTTACCTTTATTTAAGAAAAGAAAATCTAGATAGTGGAAATTGTTAATCTTGAAAACATTTATCAAAGGCATATTTTAGGTCTGAGTCACTGTGTTAAGGTGTCTTCTACTGGACTTTGGCATTTCAGACCAGCTTAGAAAGGAAAAAAAAAATGTATGATATACTTGATACTCAAACCAAGATATGTAGGTTTACAACTTTGTATGGTTGTCATGTTAACCTTGTAAGCTTATGAAACATTAGAACTGAGTAATTCTTTTTTAATTTGATAACACTTGCGTGTTTATTTTTTTAGGCATTGTCTTAATTTTGAAATTTTTCAAATTTGACATTTTCGCTTAAAAACTTGCAAAATACTACAAATAAAAAATGTTGGGATGTTACATTTGTCAAGCTACAGTCAGACTATTCCAGGTTTGAAGGCATTTGGATGAAAAACTAGAAAGTTATGGATGCTTGAAAATAGATAGATGTGATGCCAATGAATTCGTGCTGTGTCTACTTAGGTTCACTGGCTTTTTTTTTTCATTATTATATCAACTAAATATCCCAATAACTCAAAATATGATAAAAATAAAACAGTTTTTTCAACCTTGAAAGAACCCCTTAACATAGAGTAAATGAGTTTGTTAAACAAGAAAAGCATTAGAATACAGATACCTGAAGTGATGTAGATTTTTTTTTTAAAGGTGGGGCTGCTGTTCAGTTGTGACACCTCTGCTGCCTTAGGAGAAAGTTTAACGGTTAATTATGTACTGTGTCCTTTGTTGTTCATGCCTGGCGGAGTGTGCTGAAGAAGCAATACTGCAGACAACATAGGAGACTGGATAAGAGTAGAGTTGTTAAAAAAATTTTTTTGTTTTATAATAAGGCAGATGGAGCTGTTTCCTTATCAGTTGATAACACAATTAGCTTGTTAAGGGAGATGAAAATCATGTGAAAATAAACTTGCAAGATGGTCCAGTTGTTAATGATGGATGGATCTTTTTAACCATCAAGACATCTAGCCAGCATGCTGCACTACATATCTGACCCATTTGTGACTTTGGTACCATGTTAGAAGAAAGAGAGAAGAAAAAAAAGGACAAGAGGAGCAGCAGGACATTATGCTGCTGTGAGGGTAAGCAGTGTCTGACAATGTGTGAGCTGGCATTGTCCCATTGTAGGAAGTTGTACCTGAAACACAGAATCTGCATTAAAAATATGTAGTGGTTATTTTGGATGAAAGGTGTTGTCTCTCATCTATTAAATCAGTCTTCATTTGAAAATGGTTTCTTGCCATTCTCACTTTATTTGTAATGCTGAGAGTAAGGGGTTTCAATGGTGATCCATGCTACATGATTCATATTAGCCCACCTGAAAATGCATAGTAGATTCATTTATTTTGTGTTGCTGCCATCACGCTGGAATCTGCCATGTAATTGAAATCCTAAAAATGTTGTTCAGGTGTGATAACCTGCTTTGGATTCATCCTAATTAACTCTGCCACTCAACAGTGCACCTTGATAGATACTTTATGCTACCTGTTTGTCAAGCCATCAATACTCTGTATGCTGAGTGTTGTCTTTATAATAATGAGAACTTTGGCTGTAGATGCAGATGTCAATGAAAAGAAGCATAGTGTAAAATAGTCACATGCTGTGTTTCTTTTGCCTGAGAGAGAGAGAGAGCACTGTTTAAAAAGACTAAATTAGATTTAATATTATTTGGAAGTGGTTGATGGTAAAGTTATGTAACATAAAGACTAGCATGCATGAATCTGTCTGTAGGTGACTTCTATTTGTTATCTACATCTTCCTCATTGAGATTTGTATTTTTGTCAACTTAACTTTGTACAAATTCTTAAAATAAATTAAACATTTTAAAGACTAAAGAAATTATATGATTTGTTCTGTTGATTGCATTAAAAGTTACAAATTTATTTTATTTCTTTAAAAAGAAAAAAACTTTATTTGGTAGATTAGGCTTTAGTAGATAGTGGTGAAAGAACATCCCAGACTGTTTAATTTTGGTAATAGATGTACACTTCATTTGTTGAAAATATTTTGTATTAGAATTATTACACATTTTTTATTATTGTTATTTTTTTAAGTATTAATACAACTACTAGAAGTTTAATTTATTGTTTGTATAAGGATTTTTTTGGCCTGCCAAATCATAATATTCCAGCTCTAATGTTTACTCTATACTAGCTCTAAACCAAATTATAGACATACAGAATTTGAAGCTTGGATGTCTGTGAAGCAAAGAAAAAAGTGAACTTATGTGATCACTAAAGCTAAATGTAATTTATTTTTGAGATTTTCCATACAACCACAGACAGATGGACAATCATTTAGTCTCCTGGAGTATGGCTAAGCATTGGATCAGGTAGATGAGGGGGGTATTGGAGAGATGAAATGTTAAGCATTTCAATACTGGTTGACCACATTATTTCTCTTGAAACTCAAACTAAACCATTGGCACTTTTCACAAGTTCTAAGATAAATAAACATTAATTTTCAGTTGAATCTCATTACAATATATTAAATTAATGGCTTTTTTCTTTCTATTAAAGCAAATAAAAACCCATATTTCAACATAAATCACTATAAAAAAAAAATTGTAACTTTTTTTTCTTTTGTGTGGTGCTTGCGTGTGGGTGTGTGTGAAAGTTTGTGTATGTGTGTTTATCTCTGAGGAGAAGGGTGTGGAGGTGACAGAAGCCAGGTGTGGAGCAAGCTCCTGTAATGGCCTAAAAGGCCATGTTGAGGCACTGAAGCAATGCACCTTATGTAACTAGCCGCCTTTTTGGCCAGGGTAAGGGGCACAAGCACCCCATGTTAGAGTGATCGCTTCCTCAGCCAAAAAACCAATCTTGGGGAAAAGACCTCAGCATATCAATTCTGAAAATCAGTCTCTATGCACCTAACCTTCCCAGCCAGAGAGGCAGGCCAAAGGCAAAAAGCTCCCCTGGCCTCCACTCTTTTCAGGTAGAGGACTTTCTGTCTACAAAAGCCACTAAGCAGAGTAATCTGCCACCCCACCCTCAAGGGTCAACCCCAAACTTGACCATCTCTTGAGAGGGATTGTGTTACTATGGTATGCAGCTGATAGCTAGGGGTCAGGCAGGAGTAGAGTGGAGCATTACATAGATTTCTAATATTAGTAAACTTCTATCTGTGCTAACTACACCAAGTTTATTGTTTTTCATCCACACGTGCGTGATCTTTACAAACTAAGTGAATGATGAAGAGTAATTATTATTATTTTTTTAGGTTAGGTTTCTTTGTTATATTAGGTACGTTGTTGTTGTATACTATTATTAACAATCTGAAATTATCCTTCCTTTTTTTTTAACTACCCCCAATGATTTCTGGGAAGCTCTAAGCTCTAGTAGATTTCTGCAGGGATTAGAGATTCCTATGCTTGGGCAGGAAACCTCAAATCCCCCCCCCTCAACTTTCTCTCCTTTGATGTGCTGTTAACAGTCAGGAACCAGCTGTGTTGTCTCCAAAGAGGAGATGAGTGGTTTATCAGATTATTTTTGTATAATCTCTGGTTACTGTTGATAAAGCAAATTTCCCATGGGTGGCTGGTAACCCAGAGGTTGGTTAGACTGTTGGACTGCACAGGGTTTGGTTACCCCTCACACATGAATGATTTCTTCTCATTTCTTTGCCAGCTGGTCACATGTGCAGGATTTCTTTCCATGTCTAAAAATGAGGGATTCTAGTACGGATTTCCCTGCCAAACTAGGAAATGGCTTCTTATGGCATTGGATTTTTAGTTAAATGCTTAGTGTTGTGGTTTTTTTAACTCAACATGGTTATTTGTCTTTGTTGTAAAGATTGGTATACAACACAACAACAAATGTTTCCTAGTGACTAATAGTGGAGGCATCACCCAAAGTCATTTTGATGTTTTTGTGTAATTACAGTCGGTATGGCTGCAGCGGTAATTTTGTTTCTGATTATCATTTCTGTATTTCTTTTGTTAAGCTAATTTTCTCTAGTCAAAACAATATTGCAAAATGTACAATTTATTTGTTATTTACTCTGTCTTCACCAAAACTTACTGCATTAGAGATGCAGTGGACATCAAACCAATGCTAAAATTGCATTTTTGCATTGTAACACATACTCACACATTCTCAAAAAAAAAACCTACTTTATTGAAAAGCTTAATTTTTTTTAATAATTTTGGCCACTGTTATATGGCACTGGTTTATAGAAATAGAATTACAAAAGAAACAAGCACTACCAATGTTAGCAGAATTAATGCTAATGAAGTACTGGTATTATGTTATGCATAAGATCAAATGGATAGTTGGCATTTTACAGAACATTACCTAATCATCTACATCTATAATAGATTGAGTCATTAAATTATAGTGTATTACATTTGGGAGATTGCATTGTGTACAGATAATAACATTAATTGTAGAGATCTGATGAAATGAGACTGTGTTCCTACAAATTCCAAATTTATGTGATAGTTTCTTTTTACAGAATATTTTTACTGTAAACTATCATGTTTAGGTATTAGGGGAATTTTCCATAAAATTCTCATGGTTAATATTTTTTTGTTTTTTAAATAAAAGATTCAGAAAAAAGGTTGTTCCCCTATATTAGGTGTGGGCTAGGACCACCAGTATTCTATTAATATTTGTGCTCACTTGAATGAAGCGATAAGTATAAAATTAATCTTTCCTCTTCTCTTTGAACAGGCATCTTCACTTGACACAAAACAGCAATGGGTGAAGAAAATGCGTGAGTTGATCCAAGATCGACTGCTCTACATGCACCAAACATTGACAGAACCTCTGACCAAGCCATCAAAGATATTCACAACTCACCGAACAAGCAGGTCAGCTGTAGTTTCACTGCCTTTCAGCTTAGATTCAACACTCTAACTGTTGACAGGTAGAATTTGCTGACTTTGATGTGTGCAGAATCTTTCAGGATGAATGTGAACCCCTTCTTTTCTTTGGCTGCTATAATGATTAAAGGAAAATTGCTTGTAATCTTTACATCACAGGCTGCTCACTTTTCCACTTAATTACTCTAAGAAATTAGTTTAAGGCATAGAAATTCAAAGAAAGATCTTTAAGACTTTGTGAATTGGAAATCATGGTGCTACTTCCAAGTCAATATTTTTGCGTGAAGGAATGGGATCACAATGTGCTGTACATAGGCATTTGGTATTGAAATGGTTTGTGTATATATGCAGCAAAAAAGGAAAAAAAAAGAAAACTACTAACTTTATTTTTATAAACTTTACAATGTATTTCTAAAAATTCTACTGGGAAAGGGGTTTTTTTTTTTTTTTTTTTTTTTACTTTATTTTTAAGCTTTTGCAGTTACTCCTGAACAACAGAGTAAGAAATTGAGTGCTTAGAAGAGGATTGTTTTTTCTTGTTTTATTTATTTTGAAACCATCTAAACATCGCTTTAACTCCTCAAGGGAAGTAACCAGATAATAATGGGTTTATTTGTGGCAGCCCTTGAAAGTACGGACCCTAAGTACCACACAGCTTGGACACAGGAGACCAACCTCTCAAATGGTTTCTTTTTATAACTTTGTTTGCTCTGTGTATGAGCTTATACAGTGCATCTGATGTTTGTATTTTTTAAAAATCTAAAATCTAATTGAGTTTGTTTAAATCTATTTGGTAGAGATCTGGAGAGTGATACAGCATCTTTGGAGGATGTGCAAATTGAACGTCGGGCAAGTTTGGCCTCAGTGAATTCAACAGCTACCACAGCAACTACAGATAGCAGCAGCAGTGGCGGAAGTACTCGGGTCAGTGCACCAACTGTCTGAATCAATATCATTTTTAGTTTCTACTGCTAAAAACAAAGCTTGGTTCCATTTTATTGTAACATTGTCCTATGGAAAACATTGTTGAGTGGGTAATCTGGAAACAAAAGTATACCAAACCAAAAATATGTGATACCATAGAATTTTGATTCATTTTTATTATTATTAAACTATAACAAAAAGAAGATCCATGACTTTGATAAGTGGTATCGTCAAAATTGGGTTATTATTCATCATAATTGCAAATTCTCTTCCTATATGCTGTAAATCACAGCATGAAATATATTGCTGGGCATAGGCATTGCATCTGGAACTTGTGAAATGGTAAGTTTGTTAGGTGGCTGACCTCATTGAATTAGATAATGGTCTGGAGAGTTCGTTAGCAGCTCTAATCAAGCTGCCAATATGGGACTGCCTGTTTTTGTTATGTTGATAAAAAAGTTTTCAATGTGTACAAAACATAGCTGCTGCCTGCTTTCATGAAGAGTGTGGTTTGGAGGAGAATGCCATGGTATGTGGCCTAGGGTGCTTTTAAAAAATGAACTTTGGAATTCGAATTTGTAGAAACCACACTTTTTCGATAAATGTAAAAAAAAAAAAAAGTTATGCAAATTTTTGTTAAGATTAAATATTATTTTGAGGTTGCTCAAGTGTTTTAAAATATTTTCTTTGAACTCTAAGTCAATCTATTTTTGTTTATTAGATATTAATATTCTAATTTTATAAAAAATGGCCACTGCAACATTTGTCATTCATCCCTTACTAAAAATGTGGGCAAAAATAGTAATCCTAGACAATGCTACCAACTTTAGAATACATGTAGAAAAACGTTTTTCATTGAATGCATTTGAATGGCTACATTTAGAAAATTTAATTAAAAAATCATTAGAATGTTTTGTTGCAAAGATATTTGAGATGGTAAGTTCTGGGTATTTGAAATGGAAGACTTAACAGAAATTAGTGGGTGTGACAGTAGTTTTGATTTTAAAAGAATATTTACTTTTTATATTTTAATTAATTTTTTCATTGATTGTGTCATTTGGCAAGGAAATTTTTGTCAGAAGTAAAACTAAAACTGATGGTTTGTCATGCCATCGCTTAAAAATACTCAACTTTTGTCAGTTATTGAAGTTTTTAAAAATGTATTAACTCTAACACTACTGAAAAGGACTCAAATGGCATTTCACTAATCATGTAGGGGAAGTAACTCTGCATTCTATCCTTGGTAAAATAACTAACATCAATTTTATTATATTTGATGGGACTGACATTTTTTTTTTTTGTTAAGTACTGCATTAAACTTGTACATTTATTGAATAATACTTTGTGGGGAACCTGGATAGGTTAGGAAATGCAACTTATGACTAAGAACTTGACTAATTTTTTTTTTTTATCATGAATATCACACAAAAGGAAAAGTATAAAATTAATAAAACCAAAATATAGCATATAAGTTTAGCATAACTCTTTTACGTATGCACTGCCAGCTGTGATTGTGGACCAACCAACCTCAGTTTATCGGTGTGTGTATAAGCATGTTTGCTAGATGATTGTTAGAAAATCATGTCAAGTTTATTTTTGGATCATATAATTGAGAGTTGGCTTATTCCATGCCGAAACAACTATCTGAAATTTTTTTTTACCATGTCTTTTATCTGGCTCAATTTTATATATATCATTATTAACTGAAACTATTTTGTATCCACTCTTATTACTTTACAAAATTACTATAGGTATAAGGAAAGAAAACAACTGATTTTGGATACTTGGAATTGTGTTCAGCGACATCATAGGTAATACCTCTGGAGCAAAAATGGTGGATTTGTTTAGCCTAATGAGAGAGAAATTTATTTTAGATGAAAGTTAGTCATGTAATCATTAATCCATTATGTTTGTACATTATTTTCACACATTCATAAAATCTGTTATGTTCACCACAGTTAACTCTAAATTGAGTACACAATACATGCATTACAGACATTTAGTAATATAACCATGATGTTATTTTGTTTATCAACTAATTTTGAAGGCCTTAAAATTTCAAGTTTGCTTCTACTTTCTTAAAGAACTGTTCCTCCAGTTTATATTCATAAACAGTGCTTGACAGTGACAAAAAAATGGTGATCAGCTTGAATCCAATAATTATCTTGTGCTGTTGGCAAGCAAAAATTGGTAGATTCTCACAATCATGCATAAAATTGACAAAAAGACATCATGTTCATCTGATATGTATCCTACATACTACTATTCCCATACACCCAATAACACATTGACCTAGGTTGAAGGATCTTGAATTAAAGGTATCTGGTATTTGATCTATGTGAGGAGTCAATCTCCCCCTCCCCAAGAGTTGAAACTTTATTTATTTTAATTTACTCATATTTAACTTTCCAACCTTCACATGGCTCCTTTTGGCATTTTTTAGCAGACAGGTCTTCATTTTTTTTTTTTTTTCAGTAGTATTAAGTTTGCACTTGGAATATTTTCTCTGGTTCTGAGCTTTTGGCAAATACAGTTTGACAATAGAAAGATCCATGCTCATAGAGCTTTTAGTTCCAATTTCTTCATTTCAGCAATATTGGGTGGTACATACCATCTACTTGTACTAGGGTATCTTAAAGCTTTTTGAGGGGTGAGGGTATCTTTGGTAGGAGGCTTGGCTGATTCTAGCATGATGGACATATTCTCTGTCTTTCCCAGATGATTCAACCAGCCCCCCCCCCTGTTCACACCTTGGAGAAGCTTTGCGAGATCCTTTAGTGTTTTTATAGTACCATCTGAAAAACAAAATTGAAAATCCAAAATATTCATCATGTGAAACTGATCTGATAAGTCAAGAAGAAAACTGAACTCTTGGATTAGCCCTTGTTTTACAGGGATATATGTCAGTCAATGATTCCATTGCTCTCTTCCAATGCGCATGCACACCTACACTTTTCAAACTTCAACACTAAAAATTCATGGTGGGGCAGGTAGACTTTTGAATTTTTTAAACTATTCATTATTTCATGAGAAATGTCATTGTTGCACAGTGTTAAAGTTGTCATACTTAGGGATGCCATTTCGATTTAGCTGTTGGTTTCTGCCATTGTGTATGAAATAGTGACAATCAAGTCCAGGTGAAGTATTTATGGTGCATTGGGTAGGTTCATTGCTTTCTTGACCAAACCAAGATAGCAGCATGTGATGGCTAGTGTGTGAAGTGGCTTGTCATATGTCTATCAAGGTGGCTGATGCATTCAGTACTGCATGATGGCCAAAGTCCAGTAATAGCTTGTTAATCACTTCTGCGATCATGATGTACTTTACTGTGTGGGGAGGAGCATGTGATCCATATAGGCGTGTATCTGTCAGGTTGTTACAAAAGTTTTGTCATTTTTTTACCACAACATTGAGACTTCATATCACTGCTGAACATGAAGTTTATTAATCAAAGTAAGGTCCGTTACAATCAATACACTTCTGCCAATGAGTTACAAGCACGTTTATACCATTTTGAAAAAAAATCTGGATTTCTGGAATTGATAAACTGTTGGAAGGCAGTTTCAACTGCTGCTTTGTTGGAGAAGGATTTCATATCGAGGAAACTGTCAAGGTGTTTGAAAAGATGGTCGTCTGTGGGAGAAAGGTCTGGTGAATAGGCTGTGTGAGGGAGAACTTCGTACACAAATGTGTTCAATTTCTGAAGAGTCACTTTTGCAACATGAGGACGAGCACTGTTGTGGAGCAGGATTGAGCCACTTCCATTCACCAATGCCAGCTGTCGTTGGGAGAGTTTCTGATGAACAACGTTTAATTCATGACATTACATTTCAGCTGTGATGGTTTCGCTAGATTGCAAGAAGTTATAATAGATGACACCAGTTGCAGTCCACCAGACAGTAACCATGAGCTTCTTTGGGTGGAGGCTGGGTCTTGAAATGTCGAACCACTATGCTGATATGTTTGCAATTGTTGTAAAGGATCCATTTTTCACCAGAGGTAACGATTTGGTCAATAAATGGGTCATCTTTGTTTCTTATGACAAGCGAAGACCAGATCTCCAATCATCATTTTTGTTGTTCATTCAACTCGCAAGGCACCAACTTTCAAGCTTTTTCACCTTGCCAATTGCATCAAGAGGCTTTCAGACAGTCGTAATCACAGCTGGAAGGACTTCTGCTATGTTCCTTATCTTCGAGGCTCTCATCTCTTGTTCGAAACTTTGCAAACCATCGTTGTACTGTGCGCTCATTTGCTATGTCCTCACCCCATGCTTGCTTAAGGCTATGAGTTTCCTCACTCACTCTGTGGCCTAGTTTCAACTTGTGAAGCAAAATAGCATGAAAAGCTTTTCTATCTGTGCTTCACTCAGAACCCTGAAACAGATGTCCATTTAATGATTTTTAAAAAGGTAGGTTTTGCATAATGTATGCCAAAGCACACGCTACAAAACGATTTATAACTTATCTACATACGCCTTCACATGCATGCAAAAAAAATGAAATCCAAATTAACATAATATAAATGCCAACAAAACTCTTGTAACAACATGTAATATACAAATTACTGTTCATTACTAACAACCATCTGAGAAGCAGTCTGTTTCTTATTAGGTTGAACTCTCTTTATACTAGAGTTACTGGTGGTATTGTGGGTTTTGTAGTATAAGGGGCATTCAAATGAAACTTGGCTGAAATAGAAATGCTGTAATTGAGTCTGGCTGGGTTTCCTTAAAATGTCTCTAGTGCCTCTGCCATTGCAATTCCAAGGGTTTGAACTTTGGTTGTCAATTTCTTTTCTTCTGCCTATGGCCACTTGTACTTTTTCATAAAGTTTATAGAAATAAAATGTGATGCCTGCATCTGAATTTATAAATTTAAAAAAAAAAAAAAAAACAGGAAACTTTATTTCTAACATATGTGTAACTCGTTCTTTTGGGTTGGAGCCCTTATATAGGAGCCATCATAGCTAGTAATACAATTTAACACTATTTTTACATGATTTAAAATTTTCTTTGGTATCTGTTGGCTAAAAATTGGGTCATCCCTTGGAAATCCCTTTTGTCTGCCTGCCTTTATCACCTACACTGGCCCAGCTGTGGTATGTTTACACACCTGCACAGTGTGGTAGATAATGAGATATAGGTACTCCATGTTTAAAGACCAGTAGTTATACAATTGTTTTTCAATATCTTTCATGTTCCAGCCTGTCTTCATTGAAAATGTAGAAAAAATCTTTTACGGCTGTTTTATTTGATGAGTTTTTTTTTTCATGAAATAAATAAGTTCTTTGCATTAAATTTAGCACATCATGGATAGAAAATTCACTGCAGAAAATATCAACTTTGGGTTTTTTGCTTGAAATTTTCTGGGAACTTATGGCTATAGAACCACTTAGTAAAGTTCGGTTATTGGCAGGAGTCTCATTTCACATCTGTATATTTGTTTGAGTAATAGTAGCATTTCAGGTATAACAGGAAAGAAACCATTGTTAGTCTCACCCAGTCAAGTTCTGCTTCTGTAACCAGTTGCTATATTTATAAGGCCAGGTAGGCTACTACAATGAGACATAGCAGGTGGCTAAGCAGAAAAATTCTACTAGATCCCTTCATTTTAAAATTGGAGAGGAAACTGGATTGCCTAGAGTAGGGTTTCCCAAACTTTTTTTTAGTTACATACCCACCGTGAACCCAATCATTCAAATGGTGTACTCCCTTAAAAATTTAATACTATAAAATTGTAACACAAAACATTTATTTATTTATAAAAAAAAAACAAGTTTACATATAAATTAAATGTAATGTGCCTGTTTCTCATGGCAAAAAGTATAAATTTTAAGGACAATTGAAGATAGCTTCTGAAATTGCACTCAATGTGTAATGTTCAATGTTTTTTTTTGGTTTTGATTAAACTTAAGAATGAAAATCTGGTTTCACACACATTGTTGGGAAAGGCATCAGTATTTGTAGAGCTTTTTTGACAGTTCCACATTCTCACTTAATAATTGAGTTCAGAAAGTAATTAAAGACAGTTTTGAGAACTTAACTTTCAGTACACCATCAGAAGTAATTAATATCCAAGAGGTTTTCTTTTTCATGTATTGTTAGATGTGGGATTGGCAAACTTACTTCAAATGGATTGCGCACCCAGTTTGAATTGTCTGTTACTGGAAAATTTCTTGAATTTGTTTTATAAGTCCTTCCAATGCTTCTAATGTTAGCTTTAACCAGTTTATCTATTGTTTTTTGTTTTTTTTTTTCATTTTTAGAGATATTCTTGTAGTGTTGCAAAGGAATCCAATACACTTCTCTCTAAAGAAGTAAACCAAAACATCAATTTCCTAATCATAAATTTTTATCTTGTGTATTAAAAATTGTTGTATTAAAACCTTGAAGACTTAAATTTAGGTTGTGAAAAAATATAGACACTGGTCTTTGGATCCAAATGGAGTTGTCAAAACAAGAAGATAGGTTAAAAGGGTGATCCATAAAGAACATTTGTACTTCATTGTGCAATTCCAATAGTCTTATCAGCACATTCCTCTGGAATAGCCATCTGAAGTAGTAGTGTAACATGCTGGCTACCCATTTGATTGCAAAAGGAAGAAAGGAATTCTTGCATTTAAAGGTCAAGCTTTCATGAAGTTAACAGTTTTAACTGAGTCATCTAATACTCAATGTAACATGGATAGCATACTTTTAGCTGTGAGAGCCTCTCAATGAATACTACAGTGCACTCATTTAGCATCTGTTTCTACAGCTTTGCTATGAGCTATGACCCCCACTATTCTTCTCTGTCATAGATTTTTCCCCAACTGTACAAATTCTTTTACATTGATCTCATTTAATATCATGTTTGCTCAAAATTATTTACCAAGGAAAAATATTTTTCACCCTGTGGTACAGGTTGGCAAAGAATAACCAAACAATATCTTCTTGAATGCTACAATTATGTAATTAGCAAATGTAAACCACGATTTTTGCAGGAGTTTCCAGATTTTTAATCAATCTCCCACCCTCCCACTTTTTCTGTAAAAAAAAAAAAAAAAAGACTCATTTCTCCTGATTTTTAAGAACCCTCTCTATAAAATGTGAAAACCTGATTTTTCGTCACTCATAGTTGACATTTCACGAGTTTCATATTTTGACCAATCAGAAATCAGCAAACTCGTCACCCCGTTGTGTATGGCTCACGCTATCATCGTCCGTCATTTGTCCCTGTAGCCACCTGCCACTCTGCAGGCTTGTCTCCCATGGCAGACACTCCCAGTTGCATCACAGGTCTCCTCTTGACAATTCAACCCTGGATGCGTTGTTGTCATGTAAATGCAATAGAACAGAGGACTGTCATGCCTACAAACCAAGTAAGACAACTTTGAAAACAGCAAAGTCAGCCTGTGTTACCTACAATAAAAAATTAACACTTGGACATAAGTCAAAGCATGACTGATTGAATTTGACAATTGTGACATATGGAAATTTAGAGACAGATAATCATCAGTGTTTACGTTTTCTTTGTTCTTTGTTTACATTTTCGAGTGCTTCATGACTCAGATTGTTAAACTCTCCCCCATGAAAATTTTGGAAAATTGGCAAGTATGGCTATGTCTGTTGATTTATCAAATTGCAGATAATAGTGATTACTCTTAGCACAATCCACAAGTTGAGAGAGAACATTATCTGCATGTCACCAATGTGGCAAGACAGTATTATCTGAAAGAGGTATAATGTCCAAATTTTTTTTTGCAACTTTTTCATTAAATACACAATTTAACATCTTTTGCTGCTAATAAAATTAATTTGACTATTGTGAGGTTTTTCTGTTTTAACCACCCTGTAGCTTACAAGATAGGAAGCTTTAAGACTATTGTGATCATAAGTCTCAAAATGATAGTGCAACAAGGATGGTTTGCAACATTTATTTGATAACGCTTCAAAACATAACATACAGCAGTTGGGGACACCCAGAATCTCCTTTAAATGTAAATCCAAATTCGATGTAGCTTTTGTCGTATTTATGCTTTTTATTTTTGTTTTTCATCTCTATTAGTATCCACTGTACATTTTCTTTATGCATCTCTCAGGACAATCAAGCTGTTATTTCAGGTTCACTGTTTCTGTGCTCCACAGGTTCAGTAGATGTTTTGTTTTTACTTGTGAGTTTATCATTTTTCAGCCATCGATTCATAATTAAATGGGGGGTATAATTTAAAAAAAAAAACTAAAATGTATTTAACATTTTAACTTAAATTAATTGTTACATAACAATACAAACAATGCTGAAAGACACTGGTTTTAAAACACGTGTCCTAATGTCATAAACATTGACTGGACTAGTATGGTGCTACCATCCACCAACTTTAGATTGTAATAGCTCATGTTCACAGTGTTCTCACCTTTAGGAAAAATGTCTCTAGGTTCAGGAAACTTTCTGCATTAAATGGATTTAGATGAGATGTTAGGAAATTTATTTTTGCTTTTGTATAGAGTTAACATAACTTTTAACTAAAAAAAACTGAATTTTGAAAATTGTGAAAGCACATTGTGTGCCTTAAATATTTTTTCTTGTATAACCCCTTATGCCTATAAGTGTTATTGGTATGTATACCCCAGTTTATGATATCCTGGCCTAGAGGAAACTTGAGTGGCTGGCTGTGGAAGAAGAGCAAGAAGAAACCATGTTCCAAATCAAGGTATTCATTCTCTGCAAGAATGGAATTCTGTCACCGAACCTTAGTAGTCCAGTAGGCTAACCACCTGATGACTATTGCACCACTCATTTAAGTGTTAAAAGGGAATTTTATTTATTTTTTGTTGTTTTTTGCTTCAATTCACTAGCACAATTAGATCAATAAATATATTTGAAGATAATTAACAAGAAAAATGTGTCATAATCAGTAAACTAATTAAAGTAGTTGTAATGTTTTGTTGCCATTTTTTTGAGAATAAATTTGGTGTAATAACTTTATAAAAACATAAGTGACTCCATCTTCCTGTTTAGTCTGTTCATTCCATCTCTGGCTCAGCAGTATTTAAGATTGCTGAGGAGTGAGTGGCCACTGGTTGTTGGTTTAGCCCTGAGCTGACCAATTCATTTTAGTTTTCAACATGACAGTTTACTCTGTTCTTAAACAATGGGTAAAAATTGTCATGATAGACCTGTTTGCTGCTTCATAAGCAATGATGAAGCTGTCATGCCAACAGATGGAAAGACCTTCTAATGGGTAATGTGGAAGCTGCTAACCCTCCCCAGGGTGTTGTAGGCAATGCTAGAGAATGTCATTTCCTGTGGACAATAGTAGTAGCTATCTGTGTTTGCTTTTTAAGGGTTCTTATCCAGATTCATTGAAATTGATACTAACCTGGACTTTTTAAATGCCAGTTTATTTTACTATCTTCAGGTTAGCAGAATTTTAAATCATCCATGATACAGTAGTCTGTATTTTAAAACTTTTTACATAATCCAGATCCAGCCTATAAGTTTCTGCGTATGGGAATCTGTATATAACCTGTTGAAAATACTTGGATCGGATACAACCTGTCAGCCTGCTGATTTAGCTCATTTGATTTTTTTTTTTTTTTTGTAGCTGAGGAAGATGTTTTTTGTTTAGATTTTGAAAGTTGATTTTTTGTTCTTGCTTTGCATTATCTGGCTGCAGCTGTTTAGATTTGTGGTAACTTCCAGAAGACAGGAGGAAGTCCTGGGTTGTGCAATAGTGGTAAATAATACTGCAGTGGAAAGAACTTAGAGATAAAATGTTTACCAGAAATAATGCTGATATTAAGATTTGGTGTTTTTGCATATAGAACTCTGCATAATGATGATATGATAGATGAAGGTCCTCTACTGAAGGTGTTAATAAGCAAAGTTAACTTGGAATGGTTTGTTTTGTGGCCAGACCCTAGTAGTACATATGTTGTGTTCTTGCTAAGAAGAATTCTTGTTCCTTATTGACAGAATTTCAAATTCATCAAGTCTGTGAACTTCTTTGGCTTCCACTGAATGGTATTTGGCCAGGTTTCTTTGAATGTCCCTTGTATTATCATTTTCAGCAAAGAAAAGAAAGGGCATAGCATGATGCAATGTTTAGGTACAGCCAAATCCAAATATGTGAATATTCCCACTGTTGTTTTTATGTAACTGAGACTGACATGCTCAAAATGGCAATGTAGCTTGAAGGAAAGACAAGTAATTCGCTTACATACTTGGTGTGTGCATGTGTGTGTGTTACTAAGAATAGTCCTGACCATTTTTTGTTTTACCAGTCTTCACAAGTAAGGGGTTGTTACTTGTTCAGTTTTCTCTTGTTATTGTTGGCTCAGTTTAGCTCAGCTGGATAGAAATAGTTGGATGAGATGAAGACCATGTAAAAGCTGATTAATTTACCTGTTAATAATTGCTTTATTTACTTGTAACTATAACACTTAGTCTCACTCTACCAAGTTGCCCTATAGAGATCACATGATGTGGAATCTTTCATTACAGACTACCTGTCTTTTTTTATTAGTAAATTTAACATTTAAAAACCAAAAAAAACTACTAACTTGCAATAAAAGACTTATGTGGTTAACACGATGGTTTCTTTACTATTAAAATCTCTGGTGTGTGTCTATACTGGTGTCTGGAAACTTGTTTTATTTTTCAACTCATCTGCAGCACACGTGTTTATAAACCTTTTCTGACTGTCATTCTCGAAAAATGTCTGCTGGCCACTATCAGGTACACATGACCACTCAAATCAACTATCATGGAAAAGTATAAATCAGTTAAAATAGTTATTGAAAAAAAAAAAACTTTTATATCCATTAGAATTGAGCATTGTTTCTTTGTTGTAGCTGTGTGTATAAGTCAGTTTTTGTATTCTGAATATTCTTTCCTGTTTTTGTTGTGACACAGCAACTGGTATGGATTAGTATCTGCTGCTGCTACTTTATTGCCATACCTACTACCAAGTATGCTTTAAAATTAGTCTATGGTTTAGTTGGTAGAAAGTGTCTAGACAGACTCTTCAACATTCCTTAAAGAAATAAAGCTAATCTGAGTTTCTAAAACTTGTCAACAATTAAGATAGATCATTAACTCATACTTTAATGTATTTCGTGATTTGTTCTTGGGATATGATCTAAGTATAAATACAGTGTTGGATATGGACTATCTGTTTAACTCTATTACTACAACTGTTAAGATGTGGTATATATACTTTTTGCACAGAAGTATGTTTATACATTTTTCACTGATCTAAAAAAAAAAAAGAGAGAAAAATGCATCTACCTACAAATTTCTGTATTGTAACTTTAAACATACTATCTCCTTATGTGCATTAAAAGTGTTGTGATGGCCAAAATTATTGTATCACCTGAAGTAATTCTGATGTTCAAGTGTAATTATACCTCAACTAATGTATTGTTTAAGCATTTTTTTTGTTTTTTTAATTTATCATTAATGCTTTCTTTTCTTAAATTAATATTCCCTAGTCAAGACAATATTGCATGACTTTTATTATTGAAGTTTATTGTTTATTACTCTGTAGTTGCATCTTCTTAAGAAATTACTACATTAAGGATACTGAGTACAGAGGTCCTGTGAATATTTAACTGATGGTTAAAAATGCATTTTATATTCTAACACATTGAATGCTCGATATTTTGTTAGTGATGCAGTAATTTAGACCACTGCTGCAGCATAATGTGTTTCCATTTTAATATATTGGATGAATGAATGCTGGAGCTGTCACCAGTAATTTTCCTCTTCTTTCAAGACTAACTGAAAAAGTAACCTAATCGCTGCATTGAATAGTGAAAGTGTGCAGTTTCCTGTCTCCTTTCAACATCCAAACTCTGAAATTGTGAAATCATTTTCTTTCTTTTTTTGGGTGGTGTGCTTAACTTTATTTGGTAAAACTATAAAGTTCTAACTGTGGTGGAAAATTGATTGTGTATGAGGTATAGCTAGATTGGTTCCATGTTTGGCTGTCTTAACTCTATGTATGAGGCTTATCTATGCCTGTAAATGTGTATTTTCCTATTTGAGAGGAGCCAGCTACCCACTCCACCCAATAGCTGGAGAGGTAGGATTTACCCAAGTGCTTTCTCTCAATGTAGAGTTTTCTCTCTATTTTGCTAATCTGAAAAGGAAAATCATGTTAGTGAACATTCTTCTTCGTTGTGGAATTCCATAGTATGCCGTCTCTGACCTCTTACCTTTGCGGTTTTCGTACATTTTATGAATGGCCACTAGCTGGCACATTGTTTATTTACTTCATTCGTCCGTTGTTTGCCTCCTCTTCTTTTGTCCACTGCTGAAAGGAAAGTTTATCACCAATGGTTCCTCCTAGGTCGGAGGATTTTTATTTTTTTTTGTTTGTTTGATGCACATTTCTTTAATCGTGACTAATTAGACGTTTGCCATCAGGGCGGCCCAAAGCCTGGTTTATAAGCCAGATATTCAGAAAGAGTTCTCTGTCCAGCATGCTGGAAGAACTGACCATATATTTTTTACGAAGCATCCTGGCAACGTAATGGCGGTAGATGGCTTTGGTTTGAGTGAGTTTGACGCCCTCCAAAGTCATATGATTACTATAAGCAACCTGCTGGGCAGTGAAGATCAGGAAGTTTGAAAGATGGTTCTTTTTACTGTGGGGTGTGAATCCAAAGGTGCGCCAGTGCAGATTAAGTCTGTGCCGATGGCCTTTTACTAGTTGTATCCAAACTTCGACTAGGTCCCACATACCTTCACGCTGCGGCCATTTTTTTTTGTATTATGTATACTCGTGGTTTGTAAATTAACCATTATAAAGCCAAAGCATTTGGCATGATCGTTTTTCTGATTTTGTTTGTGCAGTTGTCTGAATGTGTTATATTCAAGAGCATTTCCAAAAATTATTATACTACTACTTTCTGTCTTGTTGCATGCTACATGGGTTTTATGTGATAGTCATATGGATAAGACAACAGTGGTGCATGTTAGAGAAATGGTAATATTCATGGCTTGGTATTCTATATTAAATTAATTAAAATTGCATTGCTGGCACACTTGGCTATGGCTTGCTTGTTTTTGCCATGCAGAACACCTCAGCCCTGTTATGAATTTATGGCACCTAATCTGCATTTGTAAACATACAGCTATGTTTGTATGTTGTGACTAGTTTTATTTTTTCATTTTTCTGAATCATTTAGATCATTTTTTAAAACTATTTTAACTAATTTACTTAACTGTAGATTAGATTTTTGTTTTATTTCCACTGGGTTGTGCATGTGGTTTTATTTATCTGCACTAGTAGCATCTTTTGCAATGGCCATGCATTGGAACCTAGTGTTTTTTTGTTTTTTTTTTATGGTGGGGAATTAAAGTGGAGCAGACTTTGCAGAGCAGTGGTTTATATCTGTGAGAGATGCTTATGATTGCTTATTGGAGGATTGCTTCTAATAAGAAACCTTAGTCCCGTTTACATACACAGTTAGATATCATGAAAATACTGATTCTTCTATGTAGCCCAATATTCTGTTCAGATAGGTAGCATGGAGCTTATGTTTTGAATTTTATTTTAATGTTTTACATTTTTTCTGTAAATAATTGAAATGTTTTTAAATTTAAAAATATGCTACCACCTCCACATATGATTTTATTCCAAGAGAAAATTGTTAGCAGTTGCGTCTGAGATCTGTCAGATGTAGCAGAAACAGGAATTGTTTATGACAGCTAAACATGAGGCAGGGCCAGCACTGCTAGCAGAACATTACACATCTCACCCATAGCACCTCCTTCTGCAGGATTTTATCAGTTGTGGTACTAATAAATGAGGCATGAAGAAAATAAAATTTTTGTTTTTATTTTTGTTTGACATTACATAGAATATTTGAGAAGATTGCACTCTGGTATTTTCTATGTAGACATGGCATCTGCCGGAAACATTTTTATACTCTAGTCACATGGTGTGAATCTGATAGATGATGCATTGTACCATGACATGTCTGTACTGTTTATTAGCCATTTTTTTGGCAATCAACTTACATGCTAATTTTTGGAATGATCTTTCTTACATAAACTAAAAGCAATTTGTAAAATGTAAGGTGTTCAATCTTTCTTTGGCACATGCATAGTTAACATTTAACAATAAAATGTTGTCTAACAATGTCAGCTATTTAGCTATAAAGATGAAAGTTACAACCTAGAATAATTAGCTAATTACCTGTAATGAGCACTTTTAGATGAATTACTCTTCTATGAAAGTGTTCAGAAGTGATCTAAATTCTCTCTCCCTGTCTACCTTTAACTCAAACCACTTAACTTCCTCAATTTTTTTTGTCAATTCTCTAAAAGTATAAATTGAATAGAGACTAAAAAGTCTCTTAAAAATGTAATTCATGTACTAACAGAGGTTCCATACATCTAAACTCATGTTTCTAACTGCAACTCTAAATATGATCCTAACTTATAGTAAAAAAATTTTTAAATAGATTTTGCATAATTTAAAAAAAATATCAAGTATTATTTTTAGTATAATCACCTTCATTGTTATTTCCAATCTATGCTAATGTTTATGGCAGTTCCACATTTAGCTGCATTCCTGGACCATAAATGTTAACACTAGGGTGGGTCATCATTGCATCTTTTATATGGAATTATTGTTAACAATTGTTTTTTATGAATATTTCATCTTGTTGTTTAGAAGCTGCATTAAAAAAAATGAGCCTGCATTTTGCATAGATGTAAACTTAGTTTTTACATGAAGCTTTTTTCTGTCAGGCCAGTTATGGCAAAACTTGCCAAAATTTCTGCCCATAATTTTCTAAAGAAATTTAGATTTTGCATTATTTATCTTCATATCTACTGTATTGATCCTTTTTTGTCCACATAATTAAGAAACCCCATTTGTAGTTCTAACATCTTTCTCTGTTGTTGTGTTGAACATCAGTCTCAACAAGGGAAACAACCCTGGTGGAGGAGTGTAGTGTCACTGGTATCTGCTAGACAGTATTACCTAACTTGTGCCAAGAGAGACCTAGTGCTTCCAACTTTAGTAAGAAAATTCATCCTAAATCTCTGCATTTTTAGATGTATGAGAAAATGCACATGATCAGATGGTGAAGAAGAGTGAGAAGAAATACCAAGGATGTATGCCAAATTGAGCTGACTTTAACTGGAATTGAACATGGGCCCTTAGCCTTGGCAGTTTAATAGTCTAACCATGCAGCTGTGATCTCTGCGTATACATTTTCTGAGCATTAAGGTTGAAAAGAGCCAATGATTTGTTGCCTTTGTCTTTAACTGATGCAAGTGGTAGCTCCTATCTTTGAGAAGCCTGAAATGTTGAATAGAGACAAGTTTTCTCTGTCTGTCATAGAGAATATAAACTCAAATTTTAAGATTAAATTTCTATAGAGAGTATGTTGGACATATTTAGTGAGATTTGATAAATGTATTGTGTCTTACAGGAATAAGAGTTTATTTGTGCACTCATTTTATTTCTTTGATTTTTCTTCTTTTTTTTTTCCAAGTTCTTCAGATTTCTTTTATTTTTACCTTCAGTTCTGGTCTTCATTTCCACCAGAGTAAATGCAGGCCATCTATAACATTGTGATGTTTTTGTTGATGTCCTGTTATATAATATAGGGGGTGCCCAAAACAATCAGCTAAATAAGGTCCTTGAAACTATTGGTGTTAATCTTAAATTTGACAGCTGACTATTGCAGTTGTTGGCATCACATGATTGATGCCATCTTGCTGTAGTCTTGGAAGTCTGGTTAGAAAATAAAATATTGATTTTCTTCATAAGCTGGTGAGCACATAAGGGAGCATTGTGGGAAACTTGGAGCTGCTCATAGCTTACCTTCACCAGCTCTCCTTGCTCAGGATTTTAAGTTGTCCAACCAGAGCTTTCCTTGTAGTCTGAAGTGGCAGAGTAAATGTAAAGAATGTGGTGGAATTTCTGGTGTCCCTGTCTCTTTGGCAGGATTGACTAAAAATTAACCAGATATTAAAAATAGCCTCTCGACGAAAGATGGAAACTAGGTAGGTGCAACTTTGTATTTCAATCTCATCTGGACCACACATTATTTTTTTACTGCAGCATGGCTCTTAGATTGATATACATATTGTTGTTAACTGTGAAGTTTTTAAATAGAACTCTTTTAGATTGGTGTACGGGGTAGTGTGTGTAGTCGTTTCATACATTTGCATTAGACTTGGAGGCCTAACCTGAATAATTACAGTGATAATAGTGTCAGAAAGCAAATATCCGCTCAGTTTTGTCTTGGTCAGTCAGCTGATTGATCTGATTTCTCTTGTTGCTGAACCTGAGATGACAGACAGGGCGGCAAGCAAAGAAGGCTAGCTAAGGTGCTAAAATCACTAAAAGCCTAACAGGAGGCAGGGTAGTTTTTTTACTGTAAGAACCACCATAATCTTGGCTGGGGCTCACTTCTTATTTAACAGATATCTTAGTGTATGTATATGATACAAGGATTTTTACTGCTAAATGGAAAACACATGTAAATTGTACTCCTGTAGGGATGTCACTGTGAGGGTGAAGCAGAAGTGAGGAGGTAATTTTTTTTAAAAAATGGAGATTATGCAGGATTTTAAGATATTAAAAAAAAAAATTCCTTTGACAGTACTTTTATTGATTTTAATTTTTCAAGTAGATATCTTATTAAGTGCCATTAACTACCTGTAAATGATTACATCCTGAGGATTGATGTTAATAAAAAATGTAGTAACAAACATAACTTTTGATGCTGTTAATGGCAATGTTTAAATTAATAATAGATATACAAGGATTTATTTTGTTTGTATGCCACGATATGGATGGAAGCTGATGGCCTGTATATTATGGAACTTTTCACCTCTGTTAATATACAGCAGCTCAAATAGCACTGCCATTTCCCAACATTGTAGGAGAATGATCTATAAAGAAAAAAACAAAACACAGTATTTAGCTGTTATTGGCTAAGCAAATGCTGATTAAAAAAAAAAAAAAAAAAAAGAACCTGACCTCCAAACAACATAGTGATTTTGTATGTTTCTAGTTCAAGATGATGATGTGTAAATGTGCTTCCATTCTTATCAGGGGATAAGATTTCTGTGCTTAAGTGAGAAATCATATAGCAAATATTCAAATCTAATTTCTGGAGCACCTCTGCACTTTACTTATTTTTAGCTAACTTCTTGTCTCATTGTACATCATTAACTGTTGGTGAGATTGCTAATCCTTGAAACTGGAAACAAGGTTGGTAATATGCAGCTGTTAAGTCTGATTGGAATTTTAGGCTC
The DNA here is from genome assembly GCA_018389105.1 of Nautilus pompilius. Lineage (NCBI taxonomy): Eukaryota > Metazoa > Mollusca > Cephalopoda > Nautilida > Nautilidae > Nautilus > Nautilus pompilius. Next base: position 2,425,568 of record JACATO010000311.1, on the reverse strand, counting down.
TTTGAACTTTAATTATATAAGGAACTGATGATGCAAAAGAAGATTTAGATAAAACTGACCGACAGAAAGACTTCACTTGTGTGAGAGGTACTGCTGCTGCTATGGTGGTTTTATCTACCTGACTTGATAATGCAGGCTACTAAAGAATACTTATCTAAATCAGATCATAGACTAGCTTCCTTTTTTTTTTGTGAAATTATTATTATTAATAATAATACACATGGTTATTAAATCTTCATTTTATTACTGTGTATTGAAAAGAAAATGTGTTAGAGAAAAAACACTTATTTCAAATGGATGTAACAGTTTGTTTAAAGCTTGGCAGAATGTTGGTTTTATCAATGATACTGGAGTTGTTTGTGGGCATGTCACAGTGTGTATGTGCTACATGCATGCTAGCATCACTATTACAGTGTGCTTTAAGTTTAGACACAGGGCTATGGTGGGAAAAAATATACTTTGCTACTACTTTTTTGTTTTGATCAGCTGGTTTGGTGGTTTGAGAATAAGGGTGGATATAAGATTTACTCTGATGCTGGGCTATCTGTTGAGCACTAGGGTAGAGGTCATCTAGATAAAACAGTTGGAAAAAACCTGACTTGCTCTTCTATAGATACTAAGTAGGCTAATGATGCTACTGCTATAATTAAGATAAACTCAATTCACTGGCTGTAAAGTTACAGGAGAGAACACATTAGTCATGTTTTACAGAAACCTAATCTTACCAACCTAAAAAAAGAGTGTATGGGGAAGAAGGTTCCAAGAGATGCTTGAAACAAAATCTCTCTCATCTCTTAGCTACTCTTGCCCTCCATCTGTTTGTTTTTGGAAGAAATGTTGACTAATGAGACTTAACAGCAGTAAGATCAAGTTTGGTAAAGCACTATTTATCCTACACAAATACAAACACAGACTACTTCATTCCATTCTGTCATACCTTTATCATATATATTAGGTTTTCATAAAATCTGGATATTATTAGATGTATTTATTTACATTGCTTTTTTCGTTTCATTTTATTCTTGCAAAATTTTAAAATACCATATCTACATATACTTTTAATAGTTTCTTGAAGAAAATCAGTACTTCTTGAAGCTATAGCGAGTCAGCCACCTTGATATGTGGGCTCTTGTTTATATGACAAGAATTATTGATTCTTGTTTTCTCTTTCTCATTTCTGTGAGCATTTTGTTTGTTTGTTCTTTAAATGATTTCATACTTAAATTAGCATTTTTTAAAAAGCCTTGTGGTGTTTGCAATCTTGATATCTACCCACAAAAGTATTATTTAAATGTGTCACTAAAGTTATTGCTTATCTGAAGTCACTTGTATGCACTTTTTCTTTCTATGTGCACACCAAACAAATACATAAGAAAATAACTTTTTAAAAATAATTATTTTAATTGTCTTTAAGTGAAATTTTGGAGATTTGGTGTGATATTTTAGGAACATACTTTTTTAGTGGTTTTCTTAGCTGACATAAGACACCTACCAGTTTATCTTAAATCCAACAATGCCCTCAGAAATACCATTAGGTGTTGTTTTTCACCAATGGCTTAATTATGGAGGCATGTGTCTGTTGGTTTTATCAGTTTGAGGTCTAGTGATCTCTGTGGTCACTGAAAATGGGTCTTCACTTTGACACTAATGGTATCATGGATGTTTTTTAAAGCATTTGACAAATTATAAATCTTGAAAAGGTAGTGACCTATACACCAGCATTATCCATAGGTTTGTGTGAACATGACGGGGGATTTCAATCTACACCAGAACCTTGGTTACTTTCAAGTTTGCTTTACCTTATAACAGAGTTTGTTGTAGTCTGTCTTTGCACTCTAAATAAACAACAAAAAAAAAACCCATCTCATTGAAGATAAGTCTTTCAGCATCCTTGAGAGAGATACTCTGTGCTCATGGCATAGTGCACTGTTGGGTTGTGACAGGCTGAGTCTTTGACATGATCATTGGCTTTAATGTTGGTGTAGTTGGATATAACAAATCTGTGCATTACTCGTGAACCCTTCCGGGCTTTGTTGAATAAACAATTTTGTTGGTGTCAGTACAATTAGTTTAATACTACAATGCAAACTCAGTAATATTTTCCATGATGGATTCTCTTTCACTGATACTTAAAACTGTGGTTTAGTACTACTATTAGTTTCTAATCTTATTAACCAAAACAACATTTTGCCTAATATTACCAGATATTCAACAAAAGTGCTAATATTTATTTAAACCTGGCCAGAATAAATTCCAGAATCCCATAGGTAATAAAACATTTGGATGTCCAAAAATAATCAGATACCTTAGGTGCATACTTAAAAAATGAATTCGGTATTTGCATAAGAATAAAAAGGTGCTGGTGAGACATTTCTATTTCTCAATTGCCCAAGTGTCCTGAACCTGTTGTGGATAAATTTTCAATGTAGTTTTGACAAACTATAGTGATCTAATGTGCCACCACAGCATCTGGTAATGTACTAGACAAATGCCCATGCTCATCCTCTACTTCTGCAAGATATGCTTGTTTTACAGTGGAGAAGAAGAGAGGAGTTGCTATAAGATGAAAGCTTAATCATGTTTGTCATATTTACTATAGTCAGATTCTTCTCACTCATTACATAATAGCATACAAAGCTGATGATTCTGGTTTTATTTTAGTTCAGTGAGGGTTAAATAAAAGTGAGTAAAGTTCACTCCAATCTCTAGGAGTTAAATATTTATTATGTATTTTTAGAATTGGCTGAAACTAAATTTTAATGACTATAAAGGGTTATTTCTTCTACACACACAACCATTTGTTACCAGACCAAATGTTTTCAAATATTGAGTCCTATCTAACTATTTAAGAACTCATTTAAAGTTAACTGAAAGATATTTGTCATTATTGAAATAAGCGTTTGGATAAATATTAGATAGTTTCTTTTATTTAGTCTATAGATATCTCATTAACATTCTTTTCTTTTTTTATCTTATAACTTAATTGCTAAACTGTTACTGGTCTAATTTTTTTTTAAAATACATTTATTACCCTCAACAAATGTGTGTTATATACTTTTATTTATCTTTGTATTATTCTCTGGAACCCTGGAAAGAGGCAGCTTCATAGTGATGTCACTGGGTGGGGAAAATGGTCTTCTGACAAGGGTACAGTGGTTTGCACAACTGTGTCCTGTGTAGTCCAATGTCATTGAGCTGAAACTTATTGGTGATCTGTTACCTACAGAAACTAGACACTTAAACCCAGTTTTGAGGTCATTAGAAGATAGGTGCCCCTACTAACTGAGATGGTTTAAATATTCCAAAAAATATTAGCTAACTGGGGAGGTGCCCTGCTGATGTAGTGAAGCATATACTTAAAGATGGCAATCAACAGGTTGCATGTTTAAACCCAAATTCAGCAACTTATACTATCTGAAATATCTATTGCAAATAAATGGCAATGCATTTCAAAACAGCCTTCCAAAGGCTACACCCTGTTGATAGAGATAAGGAAAGATGATCAAAATATGGGTTCTCTAGCTAGTTATATTAACCTGGTGGTGGGAAATTCCCAAACTGTCCAATTACTATAACTTTAGCTGGCTTTATGAAGATCACTTCTGATTCCAAGTGAGAGGCAGTAGCCCTAGAATTTGCTGATATAGGAGAGCTAGCAAAACTGGCCTTCCCTAGGGTAAATGAAGCAAATATCTCTGAGCACAAAATAACTTACCTCTCTTATAACCATCACAGGACAATACCTTTTTTATACCTTACTAAGTTTTTCTGATTGTCTCACCTGTTTTTATATAGCTGGCATTTGGCTATATTAGTTCTTGTTTATCTAATTAATAACTGCTTCATTGTGTACTTACATATTAACTTTAAGCTTTTGATGTCTTTAGGAGGAAAAGAGTTAACTGAAAAAGAAAATTGTGTATTTATGCCTGTGTGTATTATGATGGCTTTACAATGTGAGAATGGTTTCTTTGGCTGACCAGTTTTCATCACCTAACTGCTTTATTACTACTATGTTGATATATAAAAATGATATTTTGTTTTATTTCTTATAATTTCTTTGTTTAGCCTGTTAATAATTTAATGTATTTACTCTATTTGATAAAGAAAGGATATTTATTTATTTCCTCAGATTAGTATAGGAAGAATTACTGGGAGAATAGCTTTATTGTTGTTATTGCTGGTAGTTTTTAAGAGAGGGGAAAACCCTCTAGCTAAATGGTTTCTTCCTGAAACAATGAGCTAGCTAGCTGCTAACATTAACAAGCAGATTTATAGTGGTGGACAGTTTTTACTCCAGCTAGTGACTAGCTGACTCCACTATTTCAGTAAGAACCTGATGGCAATTAAATGCCAAGTGACTAAGTTGATGTCACAGCAGTGTAGTGTTTTCTATCTGCCTGGTCTTGTATCCATTGGGGAAACAGGCATTTTTATTAATTTTTTTTTCTGTGTTGAAAGCTCAGGTTGCAGGCCAGGCAGGCTAGCTGGTCCCGCTTTATCTTACAGTCATAGATCAACCAAAGGATGGCTGCCAACTGTTGACTGAGCTTATGGAAACTTCACCAAGATGTTCAGAAGGGTGAAGCAGGCTATCCAGCTACCCACCACCACTTATCAGTTGATATGATAACTGTCAAATCTGTCACCTGATGTGACATTTCTCTGACTATAAGGACCTGGAAGTTGGCCCTTTTTTAAATCAGGTGGATACCTTCTAGGACAGACAGACACAGCAGCATGGCTTTTCAGTATCTCACGATGCTTCACTACAGACTTTTGCACTGGAAATCATATGCAGATAAAAATGCTCAACAGCAGAAAAACCAAAGGGTAAGAAGTCCATGCTAACTTTGAACTACAATCCATTAATTTCTCCTCTCTAGTTACTGAGCTTTTTATGAAGTGGAACCCAATTTTGTTCTGTTTTCCTATTAGAACAGACCAATAAAGTCTGATAGCTTATCACTGATCTTTTAATCTCCCTTTTATCAATTCTCATCATCAGAATTCTGAGGTATAGTAAGTAGTGCGGGTGTGTGTGTTTGTGTTTTTTTAGTTTAAAAAGTGAGGGATTACTGTTCAAAGAAATAATAGATATTACTGGTATATAAATATGTTTAAAAACCTTACTGTTAGCCTAACACATTGCAAAAAATGTTTTTGTTTTGTTGTTTAATTTTGTTTTCTCCCTCAAGGTAAAGTTTTGAGAGATAGGTGAATCCTTAAATGTAACATTACCCAACATCTGTTAATTGTTTTTCTTTAGAACTTGGGTAAATAACAACAGACCATGAATAGGAAATCAGTGTTGTGACCATTGTTACTAGTGTACTTTTCACATTAGTCTATTTCTGGGCACTTTCTGCCCAAGGTATTTTCTCCCTTTAGCAAATGTTTCATCTACCACTAATTACAGCACACTTGGTTGCTACCATTTTGGTGGTTCCAGCATTTTAAAAAGCAAATAAATCTTAAATGCAAACAGTATTTAATTTCTTCACTACAAAATTTTATAACTACAATTTCTGTGCACTAAAATCTTTTCTTGATATCAGGGGTTAATTTTTTTTTTCCCTTATGTCATGAATTTAGGTTTGGTTTTACTAGTAAATTGTTTACTGATTTACAAACATTTGAGTTAACCAAAGCAATGTTTGTCAGCAACATTGGTTACTTTATTGTCTGGACTCTTCTGTTATTCTGCATCTTGAAAATACCTGTTTTAAGCAAGCTGTTTTTACTATGGAAATCACTGTTGATTTCTGATCTATATATACACCATAATTAGATCATTTGAATGCAATTACTACTTTGAATTTTGTAAAGACTTTGATGAAGATTACCTTTTTTTGTCACAATTTTGTTGCTAACTTATTTTTCCTTTTAATGAGCAACTGATTTTCAGGTAGCTGAAAATGAAACTGGTTTAGCGAGTTGACTGTCATCATTGTGGCTATATATTTTATCTTTTTTGAACATGCATGCTAGCTTTGGCACATTAGGTACTCATTCAAGGAAACCCCTTGCTATCAGTTTCTTAAACTATGTGGAGGAGAACAGGTTACAGAGGTTAAGTGCAAGCCTACTGCAGAAAGTCCCCATTTGAACTTTTCATTTTTAGATATGGGAGGAAACCCACATTTGAGCCTGGTAGAGAAGAGCAAGCATAAACCAGGCCAGAAAGTACAACACCATAACACCAGCCATTCCATGTTGTTGTACATCTTAGAGATTTGTTAATTTTGATAACGATTACCCATTCTATTTACCATAACAGATTTTTATTATGATCCTAATAGTTATCTAGCTTATCATATGGGACAATAAGTATTGACAACTTTATTAGTATTGCCTTTTATATCTGAGGAAATTACCTTGACTAAGCACGATGCATGTAAGGGACTTGCAGAAAGCTGGTTGTTTGTTATCATCTGACACAATTGTGTTTTGTAAAAACACATTTAAGCATGTGATGTTTTCAATAACCTAGAGAAGGAAGGAAAAATATTCAAACCCATGCTATATTTTAATAGTAGTAACAGTCCTATATTTTGAATAGACTACACTTAAAATACTCTGATTTATTATGATGTGTGTATTTTCCACTAAGTGCTTTTTTTTTTTTTTAAATAAATCTCATTATTCAGTATTTATTTATGACCATTCAGTAAAATTTTTTTTAGTGTGTTGATGTTTTTTGATGTCTGGATATCTTGCCATCAACTATGGACTGGATGCTTTAGAAAATAAGTCAACTGTTTGAGGCAGCATATTTTTTTTTTTTAAGGGAGATAATTTTAAATGATTTTATTTTTTCTATTGTAGCTTTTCTTTGTTTATCTTTTTAGTGAGATGCTTATTAAATATTTATAAATTATATAAGCAGAAAACTTGAAGAGCATCTCCAGTTTCCATGAAAGTTTCTTGCTATCCTGTATACTATTTTGTCTGCTATTGTGAAAATATCTGAGACATTTTGTGTGCTTGTTTTTTGTTTTTTTTTTTTTTTTTCACAGTAAATGACATTTTTCTAAATCTGGTTTATAAAGGTTTAAAAAAAAAAACAACCAAACATAGACAAAATATATTTTATAATAACCAGTGAGTAGTTATTTGAATAAAAAGGATGAACATTCTTGGAAACTAAGGGAATTTAAAAGGATCAGCCAATAACATTTTTTTTAGATTTTGTTGTGATTATTTCTACTTTGTCTGCTAGTGAGAAAGTAATAATGTGCCCATAGGTAGACCATGGATTAACCCCCCACACATTATAGGTCTTTTTGGTTCACTCTGTAGCTGCTACATTCTTTGGTCTCCTCATCTGAACCCCTGAGTCTGATTTTAATTCTCTCCAGCTTTGCCCACACTATTCTTTGGATCAGGTTTCTGACTAGTTTCTTTTTTCTGTTGGTTTCCTAAATTTCTGAGAACCAATCAAGGATACAGGAGAAACTGCCATGGGAGAGAGATGGTTGCTTAGTTTTTGTGTTCTCCTTCAAGATGAGAAAAACACATGCATCTGCGGCATGCACCTCATCTCTCACTTTGCTTGAGGGCTAATTTAATTATATAAATTGGACAAAGGAAGGTGTATCATAAGGATTTTTGGTTTCTTGGTGGGTTATGTCTGACCCTTATGGAGTTTAGTTGTTTAATGTTACATTTTATCTAGTTTTATTAGGAATGTGGTGACTAAACATATGAAAATCTTTTTTCTGTTTGTTTTAGGGATTTTTAACAAACTTTGGAGTATGTCAAGAAATGGTCTTATTGCACAATTAATGTCTTATTTCAAAGATTTTCTGCTTTATGTTGCTCTATAAACAGCTGCATGCACATGTGTGAATTTTCTTTTAGTCTTTCTAAAATCTATGTAGAGTAACTAATACTTGTTGGCCACTGTTAAATGTCAATTTATTGTAGCTAATTAAAATAAACAAGGGTCTTTTGTGATTAGCTTTCCTAATGCTGTTTGATTTCTCTTGTATTTGATCAACATTAACTAATATTATGCTTGCCTACTCTAGATTATCTAACGTTCTGACATTAAGAGGTGACCCTGACCAGAGCATCAGGTATCCATTGGCAGGTTCTGTTTTATTTTGACTATTGTGGTGACAGCATATTGGTCACCATATATATATACATACATGTGTATGTGTGTTGGTAAATTCAAAGCAAAATGTATGAAAAAATTATAATTAGTGCAACCTGCTTGCATGACTGCATTCCAAGTAAAGAAAGATGGTTAAAAGATAACCAAAACGACTTCCAACAGATCAGACCTGTGAGAATAAGTAGAACAGACTATGAATGAAATCATGTCCATTAATGAGACTTGAGGCTTTACAAAGAAGGAACCAAAAAAAACATGAATACCAAGATAAAAAGATTTGTATAGTGTAACATTTGATTTTTTTTGTTTGTTTGTTTAAAGTACTGCTACTATCTTTAGCTGATGAAAGATTTTAAGTTAAGTATAGAATTAATTTATCATCTATCTTTTTTAATATTTTACAGTAAACGTTGGTTTCTATATTGGCATAATGTGGAAAATAAAGACAAGTGTAACATCTATTGTAATTAGGACTGCAGGAGTAAGACAATGAAAAAATGTTTTGAAAAGATTCTAGGCCCCAAATTGTTCATCTTCTGCAAGTAGTAGCCATTTCTGGAACATCAAGAATATTGCAGAAAGTCGTCTTTACTATAGACTAATATGACAGTGTTATTGGTTTGATTGTCTAACCATTGGAAAACTACTGACATCTTGCCTCTTTCTAAATAATTTGAAATGATTAACAATAGTAATGATAAACTTAGGAATTAACATTTTACCTTTGTTATATTGTTTACCTCCAAATGATTTATTATTATTATTATTATTATTATTATTATTATTATTATTATTATTATTATTATTATGTAACTGGTAGTCTAACAATATATTCACTAATATTGGCCTATAAAAATATCTGATTTCTAAAGTAAGTGCATTGATAACTGCTTTTAGTTATCCATATTTCATTTCACCTATAGGCCCTAAAGACTTCTGGAACTCTCTGCAAGATACCAATAGAAAAAAAAAAAAGGCAAATTGCAGGAGAAAGCTGCTTAAAATATGTCTGTATTTAGTAACTAGCAGTAAATTATCAAAACATCCCTGAATATAATACTCACCTGTATAAATCTGTGGTATATCTTTCCATCCGTTTATAATTAATTGAAAGAAAAAGAAGGCAGTGCAGACAGGCTGGCTAGCCTTAAGAAGACAGTTGCATGGTTTATCTAGCCTTTCTCTTATGAGTTCTGATAGGCTGACTATTCATACTTATTTTAATCTCTGCATTAAAACATTTCAGAGTTTTTGGTAGAGATTCAGGGGTAGAAGCCAATTTTTTTTAAAAGCAGAATTGTCAGGAAGAGTTAGAAGTGTTTTAGAAATGAATAGCCAGTCAAAAGGTAAGTTATAATTTACCTCCACAAAATCAAAACCAGACTCTACATATTATGTAGTGTAGAAATAAACTGCAAGTTAATACCTTTTTAGGATTAAGTTTAATTTTGCACTGAAACATTTTCTTTCTGAGAGATAGATAGATTCTCAGCCTACCTACACTTTTTACTACCTTTTCAGATGAGGTTGTAGCAGAGATGGCTTGTTACATGTATGTTCATTTGTGTCACTCTGGGAATACAACTGTGTGTGGCAATTTGTCAGCAAATCTTGTGTGTAAAGCCATCTGCTTTCAGGCATTTCCCACATCCTTCAGATGTATGTGCTTTTTTAAATAATTTTTAATAGGGAACCTTACTTCCTTTTTTTTTTTTTTTATAAATTTTCAAGTTAGCTTTCTCTTTTATGAATCCAAGGCAGCCCCCCCTCTTTTTCCTGTATGGATGAATATAATAATAAATTCATTTTTAAGATAAAGAAAAGCATTTAGGAATATCTCAATATACAAGCCACATATTTTTTCTTTCATTCTCAGGCATTATATAATTAGCAGTAAGTGTTGTGAACAAACAATCAGAATAAATGAATCTGATAAATTATAAACAAAATGAAATACTTAACAACAGCAATGTTATCTATACACGTGCTTCACCAGATAAAATCTGTTTGGACAGCACTCATTACCTGTACAAGATTATTAACATTACTGAAACAACTGTTAAAAACATCACCAAAAAGGGTATGCATGTAAATTTTCTGCTCCACTGGAAAGGAAGCAAGCTATTTGTATGTTATATTAGAGAGTATGTAATGTTTTAAATTATCCTAGCAAAAAAATGTTTTGAACTTTGAAGAAATGTTTTTAAAGTGTTAGTTGTAGGCTTTTAACGAATAACTATTAATAAAGGTTTTTCTTTGCTATTTTAGGAAGAATCATTTTTTAAAAGAATTATGTAATGATATATAGACAACTACTTCAGTTAAACATCTTCCTTGATAGAATCAGCTGAGTGAAAATCATAGTAAATGTCTTCAGACCTCCAGGCAGGCCGAGAGATCAAACCAAGTTGAACTAAGCACCACTTTTGGGATGGAGGGGGGACGGCACTGTTTTCATGGTCAGTGGGGAATTGTTTTGGCTACTGAATGCTCAGGAGATCTGGCAGAAAGAAAAGGAAAGGTTTGCAGCATATCTTAGAAAACAGTAGCATGCTGCTAATTTTTCTGTCTTACATTTTGACTGTAGTTGCCATTTTGATGGACAGTTAAATATGATTTATGGCAACAGATCTGTGTAAAGCCTTTTAAAAAAATGTTAAAATGTAAGTACGTTGAGCAGATATTTCTAGAGAAATTAAAAGAAGAATCTGTTTAAATTATAATTTGTGAATTAAATTAGAAAACTGAAAGTTTATCTATTTTTAGACAAAATATCTTCTATGGAGACTTGCATATGGATAATGTTGAGTTTAAAGATTGAACCTTTTCCACTGTAATTGTGCCAGATGTTAGCCTACATTGACTGGTGAAAACTAGCAACCTGCATTACAGCAGATTCTGTGTGCTGATTTTTATTTAAAAGACTCCTGAAAAAAATAAAAAGGCATTATTTTTTTCATCGTCATTACTCTGCTGCTATTCTGCTGTATGTGAAGGGTAGTTTTGATCAGTTATTGTTGTAGTTAGTATTAATTCAGCTGACTGGTTTTATCATTGTGACCAGAACAAAACGAGCAGGGTTCATGCTAGGCCTTGAAAGCACATCCAACAATGCAATGGAGTTTTAAAGTAGACTGGCATTTTAAGAGTTGGGTATCAGCTGAAGAATTTTAAATTACAAAACGATAATACATAATTAAAATTTGAGCTGTTTGTGAATACAAATGTCTTTACTAGTTCTATTATTGTGTTAGGGTTGGTGATGGCTGTTCTCTTATTTGTTCATAGGTAGCAGCTTAAAGATTTATGAAATTAGATTTCGGTAATGCCTTTGTTTTGTTTTGATTTTGTTTGCATTACTGATATTAATGGTATGATGGTGGGAGAACAAAACTTTGCATGTATGTGGTGTACTTGACCTATCAGAAGAGTGGATGGATTGGACTTTTGAGAAGATGAATTGTCAGTGTTTATAATCTTGAATACCAGTATTTCATTTATTTATAACCACAAGTATCAAGATATCTTGAGACAACAGATCAAACATTTGGATTTTGTGAACTTTTATATAATTCCAAGTGTTTAATGTTCATGAAGCCAAATATAGATTCACCTCCCCATTAAAGCAGGGTCACTACTGATCATACATAGTTTTATAGTCAGAAGGGCAGGAGATTTAGTTATGGTCAAACAAAGCTTTTCTACCTGTTTCTAGGCAGAGTGCAAAATAAACAGAGAAGCAACAAACTGAAAAGATGACATCTGTTTGATTGGGACGGTTTAAATGTCAAACCACCTGCTGTTACAACTTCATGGTTTAAGGAAACTGTATACTTGTAACTTTCTGCCTGTAAAATAATTCTTCAATTTTATTTGGTTAACTGAATTTTTGTTGTTTTTTTTTAAAGCTAGAATTGTAGCAGTCTGCTAACTTCACCTAATGTTCTGAACACATCCTCTCTCCTGATACCCTCTTCTAAGCTGTCGCTGCCTCATCTAAAGATTGGATCAAGTCTGTCTTTCCTTGAATCTACATTGTGCTCTTATCTCCGCTCTTCTAATAGTGGCTGTCTTGATCATGTTTTTCTCTTCTAACTTATAGATCAGATTGTTTATTTCCTACTCTTCTACATTTATGTGATTCATTGAACAGGGTGTATGTAAATGATTAAGGTTGATGTCAGAACCCTAATCTATACTTGTTCTACATGGATGTAACCAACCATAGTCACCAGTTTGAGATATTTTAAATTCTCAATCTAAAGCTGATTTGTTTCTTTAAATACTTTTGAACAATTAAAAAAGTGTAGGGTAGTCATTCAGAACTAAATTTCAGACTTGTAATAATTCAAAGTCATTTTTCTCTTGTCTTTCTATTTTGATTTTTTAAATATTTAAAACAGTAAACATTAGTATCCCTACTATGCATAATAACACTATATATATAATATATATTAAAAAAACAAACAAATTTAACAAAACTGACATAATAAAATACAATGTTTCTTTCTTTAGAGAGAAACTGACGGAGTATAAAAACAAACCGCAAGCCATGCAAAATTTCTATTAGTTATAATAAACAGATTTTTATTTTCCTTTAACCTATTGTTTCCATCTAGTTTCCACACTGGTACCCAGTTTTTTCAGTTCTGAGTCTGACAGAAAAGTGCCCAGATTTTAGAAAAAAATGTTGTCTTAACCTTTTGAGGACTATGCTTATAGAGTTATAGGAATGGGTATTTTACTGACAGAGTGATCTCACAAATATATTTCAAAGATTCTAGAATCCCATAGGGAAACACATTTACTTTATTACTTTGTCAAATTTTGTAAATATACAGGCATAACTTGTCAAAAATCTATGAGTATATAACTTATTACTCATCAGGTTAGCAATGCCCCTCTGATAAATATAGTAATTTTTTTTTTTTTTAAGGCATTTTAAAGCTACAAAATATTCTAATTCTTTAAAGATCTCTTTTGGTGAATGTGGACATCTAAAAGCAGTGAATTGGAAGGGAAGTTTGGGTATTAGTTTAATATTTGAATTATTTACTGTACACTAAGCAGGAAAATGAAAGGAGGTTAAAGAGATTGCTTTTCCATGAAGCTGATCTACAATCAAAGGAGTAGGCTTTGCTTGTTAAATTTGTGAAATGTTTCAAGTAATGAATGTCCTACACAGTCCATTACAATAACCAGTCTCCCTTTCTTATTAATCTTTGTCACCATCTTAAGATCTTTTCTTGTTTGTGACCTTTTTATGGTACACTTTTTTTAATGACATTTAAAAGATGGTAGAATTCAGATTTATGAAGTCCTATTTTTCTTGAGAAGACCATATTTAAATATAATTTCTTGCAGTATAGATAAGGTTGTGAAGGCACTGATGTTGTAGACTATGATTGGTTTATAAATGTCCATTTATTTGCCTATGTACGTGAGCGAGTCTTTTTAGTAAAAATACCAGTATACCAAAACTATTTTAAAATATTTGCAGTTTTAAACACTTGGTAAGATTTTAGTAATTTTTGGATTTAATTATTGTAAGGGATGTTAAAGAAGAAATGACTTATACTTGAGTAGCAACAGATGGACAGAAGAGCCTTTTTGTTAGAGATTTCATGCGGAGGACTCTATCAGAATTCTTGCATCATCTAGGCAGAGTTTGTTCTGTATGGTACTATTTTCTTCTGGTTAATCTACAAAAGCTAATTAACTCACTCATACTAGAATCAGCAAATGTTCTGGGGCAGAGTGGATGAAAAATTTCTAAAAAAAAAAATAAACAAAAGAGTGCTTTTGAATTTCTGACAAAAAAAAAAAAACAACATTTTTAGTTATCCTTCTCTTTTTTAAATTTTAAGTCAGTTATTTAACTTTAATTGAAACTGTTTTAAAAACCAAAAAAATTATGTCCTTTGGTATTAAGAATACATTCTTATGTAATTTTATTTGGTATATTTAAACGAAGGAGTTTTAAATTAGATTGTTTTCCTTACAGCTGGGTTTTCTTCCAACATAGCATGGTTACAGTTTAATTGGCATTCGTAGGTTAATACACTGTAACAATAATGCACAACAAAACTGTCTGTAAAAAAATATATACATCAAAAATGAATATTATTATATCTGAGTTTTTTTTTTTAAATGCACAAATTATTTTTCATTATCATTCTGCCTGTGTTAGCTCATAGGGTACATTATTTTGACATGCACTGGCTGACTCCAATGTTGTAGATTCCCATAAAGGCTTGTTGCCTGTTTTGTTTGATACTTATGTTTGGTGGGTACTTCTGGCCATTTACTGTTTTCATTTTTTTTTTAAAGGTTTTGTTGTTTATCAGTCAAAATCTGGGAGGGGGGGAAGCTGTTGTGAACTTTAAACTTTTTTTTTTTTTTAATGAATAAATAGTATTAGTACAACAAGTATGGATATTCAGTGCTGGGGTAGGACATTGTATATGTATGATATACTGTAATACAATAAGCAACCTGTTATCTTATCTCCAGATAATTGACTTGTCCACTGATCAGACTTTTCCAATATAAGCCAAGATTGGTTCATTTTTGGCTATCCATCTCCTGCATTTCATAATTAAGTCAGCAGGAGAGATGTATTTGCTATCTGCACATGCTCCGATAACTTCTTGTCAGATGGTTGGCAAGCATCTTTTGCACTTGTTGAGCATTGGTATTCTCCTTTGCTTTGCTAGCGATTTTTCTCTGTAGTAATAACTAATCCTTGTGGCTAGTGCTTTGGCAAGCAATCCAAAGAAAAGAAAGAGCAGTCCTTAGTATTCAGAAAAAACTGAAGAAAGTGCATAGAAGAAGCTGTTGGATAAGCAGCAACGCTTGTTTAAAAACAGTATATCCAGGTATCTGATCATCTCTAGCCCCCATAAGAGTAAAAAGAAAACAGGTGGTTTACTTTAGTAGGAATGCATGTTTTTTGTTGATTTACTCTTGTGAATCTGGTGCTGACTTTATTTTTTTTTAAATGCATTTTTAATGCTCTATATTGTAATTCATAGGGAACCTGATGTTGGGTTTTGATAAAATAATTACAGGCAATATATTTGCATTTACAAGAATCTGGCTCTTTAATAATTTACATCAGATATTTCTGTAATGTAAAAACTTATCAAAGAGCAACAAATGTCTCTTTTACTCTGGAAAAAAACAAGAAAAATGCCAAAATAACACTCTCAGTTTAACTGTTTAAGTTAAACCATTTATTTATTTATTTATGGAGAAACTTAAGTCAGAATTATGAAAAGTTTGCAGCAACAACACTGCCATACATTTCTTCCAACAACTGGTGGTGAAGTAATATAAATACCCAGGAGGATGCTTGGAGTTAAAGCTGTCATCATGGAGTATGTAGATGACTAACATAAACTTGTCTATAATAAATCATTTATCAATCATGTGGAAGTATGTTACTGCAGAATAAAATGTAACAGTGGCAGCATTGGGGTTCAAGCTCGTCTCCTATGAAACTGGATGATACCAGTATAGAAGCTTAACAAAAATTAGTCATTTTACAAACATGGAAAAGATGTGAGGCATCAGCTATTTGTTTTTTTTCTGTAATAATAAAACACAGGAAATATTTGAGTAAGTGTACAGTTTAGCAGGTTTAACTGTAAATGTAGTGGCTAACTGTTTAGGTTAGTGGAGCCAAGACCAGCAGACTTGCATCATCTGCTGTTAATGTGATGACAGCTGAATTTATGACCCCCCCTTTGAAGTAGAAGAACAAGAAAGAAACTAAACAGTTTGTAAGCAATTTATGTCTGTCTGTCTAAAGGGGCAAAGAAAAAGCAACAAAGAAATGGTTAAGGGAAAAAATTAACTTAGATACAATGTTTCATTAAATTATTACAATTAAAATATATGCCTAAATAATTAAGAATTGTTTTTAAAATATTGAGGAGCATGCAGAGTTAATAGAATTCCTCAAATTTTACTGGGCTATCAAATAAAACCACAGAAATGTTACTATCAGCAGTAAGCAATTATTCATGCTGTGGGTACTGAGTCAATGTGTAGGTTCTGCAAAAATAAAATTACTTGCATAGCAATTTTGGAGTAACTTCTACACTTAAAGCAAGTTTTATTAAGACAGTACCATGGAAAACAAGTAAAAACAGTATACAAGTTTACATGACATCAAAAAAACTTAATTTAAAAGATTAGTGTAGCTTTGTCTTTGAAACAAGTTGGAATTGACAAAATATTCCCCTGCTCCAAAGTGCCAAATTATAAGGGTGGTGGTGGGCGGGTGTGTCAAAAGATCAGAACTTTAATAATGAGGGAGTATGCAAACAGCAAACGTTGTCGGTTCTGGTATCAAAAGCAATATATTATTTTTAGTCACTGCATGACATTGGTGATCATCAGGTGATCCCTTGTCTTTTGCACTGTGTTGAATTGCCTACTTTAAAAGGCTGAAAATGTCAGTTTTATTTATCTTTGACATTTTTATTTAATTTTGAGATATTACAGCACATTCAAATTTGGAAATTTTACTCTCAATTTTTTCTGATAACACAAATCAATATTCAGTTCAGTTTCAAGTTGTCCTACTTGTGAACCAAAAATGTCTAACATGGATGGAAGTCAGCATGCTCAGCTGTTCCGATAATATGGTATATACCTCCAGGAAATCGCCATGGTGAATACTGTATACCAGTGAAAGAGTGGTAGGAAGAAATGTAAAGACAGTGATCATCAGCAGCAATTTGTTTGGCCTTTAGTCTCAGCTGGACAGTACTAAGTCCGACTTGGTGCGTTGGGTTAGCACACATTACTCCAACTTATCTTCAATGTTAATCCACCTAGCTTTGCACTCGTGATTTGCTGCCCTGGTTTTCTTCATAATGTATCTTTTTCTTTACACTAATCCATAATACATTTCTTACTGGTACCATATTTCCTGTGTGTGGCCATATTATCTCCATTTTCTTCAGTGAACTTAACAACTTCTAACTTAAAAGCTGTTGTATACTACTAGTGTAAGTTTACAGGAGGCATTTTGAGTTGAGTTAGGATTTGTTGTGGGCTATTTATACATATAATTAGGATTAAAAGGGATAGATAAAATGTTGCATGCTTGTTATTGATTGGATAATTTCATATCTATCAGTGAGTGCATTAATGTTTAACTGCTCACCCAATCAGCAAATGAGTTGTAATTTGTGTAGTTTGTTTCTAATGAAAAATTTTAGTTTATTTCAGAAAATAAAACAATTAATAATTTAATTTTTTTTTAAATTAAAACAATTTCAATGACATTATCTGTAGATAAGCTGTTTTAGAGTAAGGGTTAAATTCAGGGGAGGCGACACATTGACTTATGCATGGATAAAATGGTATTCAGAGGTAGACATTTAGAAGTAGTCATGGTACATTGTCAAGCTATCAGTGTGATTTCATGGTAGAGTTCTTTATTATTTCTAGGGTGGTGGTGAAGCTAAGCTATGGCAAAAAGTTTTAATACTTGCCTAATTTGAAAAATTCTTAAAAGCATTTGATATGCAAGAATTATCTGTGCTGAAAAGGTAGCCCCTGCACGTGATGCTGGTTGATTCTAACTATTATTCATAGCAAGAAAGCTACATGGATTTGTTCTAGTGCATATCCATAATTTCAAACCAAGATTATATTAGTCATTGTTTTGGTCACACTTTGAAATAAGAGTCCATATTTAAGAAAGGATATTGATATATTATAGCATGTTCAGCATAGATTCACTAGAATGCTTCAGATAAATCAAAATATTAAATTTGCCTAATTTGAGGTGAGACTTGATATAGGATTTTGAAATAACTATGAGTTTTGAGTGTGTGGATAATTGTAAATTCTTTTATCTCAACAATTAGAATGTTCACAAAATCCACTCCATTCTCAGAAACTGCGGTGTCAGAGATGGTTTCAACATGAGACAAAGGGGAATAGGTTCTAGTCCTTCGTTATTTTGTATTTTACATATTTTACAAGGTGTACAAGTCCCTTAAATATAACATTACAAAACATTATCGTAGATACACCTTCAATAAAAGAGAGAAAAAAAAAATTACACTCATCAGTGACTTGCTGATGCTTGCATCGCTATGTTTACCACCGATGCCGATCTTTGTTCTAATTTAGCAATGGTGGATGAGTGTTGCTAATTATGTGATGAGCTACCAGGATCCCGATTTGATGAGCCTGGTTCTTGCAGTTACCGAACAGTGGACTTCTTTTTGATGAATGCATCAAGTGTTGACTGTCTTTATATCTTTCTCCTTTTAAAATCTCACAAGAGCAGATTTCTTTCAACACTGCTTTCTTGACAGCACTGTTGCATTCCTAGTCTGGGTCATCTTTTGAAAAAGCTTCCATTGCATCCATAATCTTTGTAGTATTTTCAGACAAAAATTTTGTAAACACTTTTTCTGGCATTTCATCAGCAACTGGGTCTTGTTCATCTCTCACTGGCTGTTCCTGTTGTGTTCTTGCAAATCTTTGTTGGTAAGTAACTCCTCATAGTTGAGAAGCTCTTGCACATCAATGTCTACTTCCTTTGCTAGCTTAACAACAACAATTTTAATTGCTGGCATCTCAGTCTCAAAGCCAGCAAAGTCACTGACAATGTCTGCCCAGCTTACACCATACTCTGTTCACGCATTTGCTTATCACCTCTTCCCAGGTGTCTGATGTTATCACTCGCTTCCATTATGTTATAAGATTTCCAAAAATCTTTAATTATTCATTACGCTGCTGCTCATGCAAGTTGATTTCTTAGCATTTGATACACCTACTATTTTAACCGAGGCTTTTATACTATTTTAAGATAGTTTTCAGTGTGGACTGAGCCATACCTAGCGATGGCCTGCATTTTTACATCCAGCGAGATAGACTGCCGTTTCCTTTTAGGAACACACGCATCATTTTCTCTTGATGACCACCTGGCTGGAATAGGGGGTGGCTAATAATGAATATTTTAAATAAAAAAGGGAAATGGTGAGATACAATCCGTACGTATATGCTGGGTGTTATGTTTGAATCAATGGCAGTTTTTTTTTCTTTATTTATTTTTTTGAGTGTCTCATTTCGTTCTGATTGGCTGAAATCAAAACAAAAGACTATGGCAATGCATTCGTGTTAGATTCCATTAGTTTCTTCGTTTTTTTATTTTGCAATTTTAGGCAAAAAAGGTGGGGGAGAAAAATTAGCTTCATTATCAGAGGCTTCATTGCCAGAGGTATACCTGTACTAGAGTAGAATATCAGCAGTGTTTAATACTAAAGAAACATTTTTTGAATAAAATTTAAATTGGATTGTAATGCCCAGAATAAAATAAGCAATTGTTGATAATGTAAACTAGTTTAAAATCCAAATTAGGATTCCTCGGAGGCCTTGTATAAACTAAGATAGTGTTACACTTCACAGCAAACTAAACCAAGCTAGTGGCAGAATGAAGGCTTTGTAAAGCTGGAGTAAGGATAATTTCATATGGATTGTCTTTAGGATACACTTAGAGAAAATAACAGCTTGTTAGCAAGTGTTTTGTTTTAGTTTCACGGGGTGGGAACATTATGTGGCAAAGCTAATAAACAGCTGAAGCTAATGTTATAAACCTGGACAACTTGTAAGATCCTGAGCTGCCAACATTAGCTATCAGATGCTGCTGTTGTAGCTTTTTTAGCCTTGGTCTGCTTTTCCTTAACTTCCTTCCTGCAGTCAGAATACCAACTGCTGTATTGTAGCTGTTTTGGGGACTGCCAAATGTCTGACACTCAACATTGGTCTGCAAAAATTGACATTTAAAATCCTGAAAATATGTTTGCATTTAACAAAAAAAACAAAGGAAAAGTATTAATTTTAACCTGGTAGATATTAAAATGAAGTGAAGACTTTAAATGTCATAAGTTAGCATTATGTAGTAGTTTTGATCAGCGAAGTTCTGAGATTAAAATAACTCTTCTAGTAATTGCTCCAATAATTCCAACATTATCAGACTATTTGACAGGACCAATATGGCTGTTATTTTGGCAGGGTTGGTATTCTGGGTAGTACCCACCTGAACGAACATCATTCTTGATCTGAATGTAACAGGATTGGGACAGGAGAATTAGCTTTGGAAAAAAAAAAAAAATGTTTCATCCTTGTTGCTTTTAGATTTAGCATTTCAGGTTCCAGCTTTGCAGAAGGAGATCATGAACAGATAAATGATTTTCGTCTACAACGTTTGGACATTTTTGTGCAAATGATATCATTTTGGTGTACATCTCAATCAGTTGCTGCTGACTGTTCATAGTCACTGGATCTTGTTTGGGAAATCTTTCTGAGCAGGCAGGGAGCTTGTTTATATGCAATGGTCCATAATGACTTTACAGTTAAAGCACACAAATTTGGAGCTATCTCTTGTTTTGCTTAGAGGGGTTTTTATTAATTTAAAATCATGCAACAAGCTTCTACTTGATATGCATTTCCATCTCAAGGTGAGGACATTTTTGTATTTTTGTTGGTTACCAAAGTAGTAGTAGAAGAATTTTTTTCTTAATGTGGTAATGATTTTTAAGTTTTCTAAGAATAAACCAACCATTATTTTTTCAGAATATGAGAACTACATGGCATGTAAAAGCTTTTATCACCAGGTTGATGACAGCTTGGTAGCTAAAATATAGACACAACTTGTTTTATTTATTTATTTTTAAGGTTTTTTTATTATCTTAGGGATAAACACTCTTATCATCAATATTGCAGCTGACTGAGTTATGTTTGGGGTATTGTTGTTTTAGTCATAGACCTCATGTGCATATGAACATTTAGATCAACAAATTCCTTTTTGTGTTTGTGGACTATAAACATACATAGGTAATCCAATTATTGGCTGGCCACAAGTCATTGACTCCAAGATATTAGTTGTCATGATTTGGTCAGTTAACCAAGTAGTATATTTAACAAAAGTTAATGCTATAATTGCCATTAGTAGCAATTACTAACATTGGGCAGTTAATATCTATGGTGCCTTGCATATTATGTCTTTTTTTTTTTTTCTGTTTTCTTCCTAGTGTGAGACTTTATTTTAGATAAACTAACATATGATTAGTGGTGCAATGCTTAATTTCCATGTTAGATCTCCCCATCTCTCAAATGGTGTAGCTAAGTTTTCCATGTAATTGAAACTGTACAGTTATAATGATGACATGATGAGAACAGGAAATGTTCAATTTACAGTAACAACAGCTATATTGATTTTAATTCAAATATTAAAAGGCTCTTAATAGTATTAACCAAGTATTTGTATTAAGAAAAAAACAAAACAAAAACCTAAAATTTTAAGGAAGATACCTCCAAAGTTAGTTTTTTTGGTTTTCTTTATATAAGACAGCTTTAAGGTTATTAAAATAAATTCAATAACTAATGAAATATTCAATGAGCAATTAATTTTTTTCCAAAATAATTTCATCTAATTTTAAATTTCAGCTCTTTAGACTACCTAGGTGTATTTGCATCTCATATGCTTCAAACTTGCATTACAGGCTGAGTCATAGGCACTGACACTTAGTACCACCTTCATGAATGTAATACTTTGTATCTCTCCACCCCTACATGTTTTGCATTACAAATGTGTTGACTAAATATACAGACAGTTCAACACACAATAATAAGTGCATTAGGGTGGGGTGTAAATGCATAGTAAGTGGTACAGGTAAGATAAAAACTGATATAGTGTATCAGGGTATAAAGTGATTGAAGTCTAATATCTAGAGGTGGATGATGAGAATATGGAATACAATGAATAATGATGATTTATTCAAAGTGGTACTCTAAGAAAAAAGGTGACATTTGTCATTGTCTAAGTAGAAGAATGCATGTTAGTGTGCATTTATTTTTCTCCTTTATCAAAACCTGTTTTGATGCTTGAGAGAAAAAGCTGATGTTGTCTGGAGCCTAGCCTTTTTATTTAAAAGGATGGCAGATGTTTTACCTGTTCTTAAGGGTTTATATATATTTTCATCTGAGTTGATGGAATTGTACATTCATTTGGCATGATTATTCAATTAATAAAGGGAAAAAATCTCAGCATAATCCGAGATAATCTGATTTGCCCATATTAATGTAGATCCAGTCAAAATAAAAATTCAGACTTTCTTATTTCTTTAGTTTTTTATATAAAGTTTGAAAATATGAGGAAAAGAACTTATTAAAAGAATATTTAAAAAAGAAAGTGAGAAATTATATTTTTATTTTTTGGTTAAAAGTTTATTTGGTTATGAGTGAAAATTGTTTTCTCATTGATAGAAGTTCTAATTTCAGATTTATTAGTAGCATCTATTGTAGGGATTCAATGTACAGCGGTGTGCAAAAGTCTTGCATAAAAATAATTTTTCCTGTAAATTAGCTCACATTTTGTTGAAAGCAGTTATCAAATCTTGTTCATTAAAGTATTTCTATATTATTGTTGTGCATCTATTGCAATAATATCAAGCATATTGTTTTATTGTAAGAAAAGTTATAATTTTTAGAAAATCATTTGCATCAAATCAACATGTGCAAAAGTATTGCATCAAATCTAGACAGCTATCTAATCAATTCAGATTCAATTCCAATTATGCAGAAAGTGATCAGATCTATCAATAATGAGTAGAATATCCGAAATTCTTGATACCTTGTTCACAACGACGAGGCATGCTGGCTACCAAACGCTGACAATTGTCATTACTGAACTCCAACCAAGTTTCCTCGATTTTCCATTTCAAATCTGTTTTATTTTTCAGTTTTTTGGCACTAATGCTGAGTTTAATCGAGTGCCAAATGTTTTCGGTGCGATTGAGATCTGGGCTTTGAGCCGGCCATTCTAGGAGGGGGATTCGCAACTCTGCCATCAAGGCTTTGACACTCCTAGCTGTGTGGATGGGGGCATTGTCCTGCTGATAGATGGCCGTCAGGAGCATGTGGTCACACACACACATGATTCGACAATGTCCGAGACGATCTTAGCATAGTCATGAGCATTCATTCTATCCTCCACATGATGCAACGGACTGACACCGGATGATTGAAAACAGCCCCAAACCATGGCCGAATCTCCCCCTGCCTGCAGAGTCGGTCGAGTGAAACTAGGATGGTATTTCTCGGACACCAATCGCCAAACATACACCCGACCCACCAAGTAGACCCTCACAAATTTGCTTTCATTGGATAACAACACTCGGGACCACTGGGCTACGGTCTAGTGGAGATGGTCGCGAGCCCACTGCAGTCGCTTTTGACAATTGTCCAGACTGATGAATGGCTTCTTCTGTGCCGATCGCCTGAACAGTCCCATGTGGATCAAATGCCATCTGATGGTGCACAAGGCCAACTGGATCCCATGGTGCCTTGACAAGACTATCTGGATGTCGGTAGAAGTGCGGAATCGGTACAAGTTCGACATGCAGACGATCCTGTCAAGCCATCGTTTTCCTTGGTCTGCCAGTTCTGCGTTTCGAAATTAGGCTCCCATCAGCTTTCCAACGTTTCAGGGTGCGAGATATCGTTGACTGATTACAACCTATACGATCTGCAATGACCCACTCAGTTTCACCATCTTTTATGCGAACGATTGTGGCCCACTGTTCAGGGGCCAAATATCGGGCTCTAAGCATCACTATATTGAACAAAAATGAATCAGAATAGTAGAAAATGACAGTTTTTCATATTTATATTTTACTATCTTAAACTATTATAGCACAAAATATATATTCTAATGTGTAGTTTATGCAACACTTTTGCACATGCCGAATTCATGAAAATTATTTTATTAATATTTAAATTTTGACTGTGCAATTACAAAATGGATCTTAGTGTTATAAATCATTTAAAAACACAGATACCTTTCAATTAAAACAAAACATACAATAGTTACTAATTTCTACAAAATAAGAACCCATTTTCTAAGTCTAGTAATTTTTATGCAAGGCGTTTGCATACCACTGTAAATTGATCTACTACTACTACAACAGAGTACATTTATCTGACACAAACCCTTATCTAGCTAGCATTTGTATCTAGATAAAAAAATTTGAAGGTTTTTCTGAAGTCTAAATGAGCGACATCCACTTAGCCATCAGTTAACTGAGTTTTTCAAAAATTCTTGAAGATTTTTAAAATCTAAAACAGTTGATGAGAAGAATCTCAACCTGATATGCTAATTGGATGGTTTTGTAAATTGACTTTAATAAAAGACTTAAAAAACAACAAAAAATGCAAACTATTGGGTGAGAAGTAATTGATTTATAGCTAAATTCTCTTTGATCGTACTTAGAAATTGGGAATATCATTTGCATAATGATGGATTTTGATTTGTAGTTAAATTAGAAAGCATCTTTTATTACCCTCAGATGAATGTTATCAGGCTCAGCAGTTTCAGTGGATTTAAGAGTCTTGATGTAAACCATGCCTTCTGTAATTACTTGCATCTTTCTGCTCCATAGATGTTTTTCTGGTATATTAAAGTAGTTTTCTTTCATTCTTTCATGAATTTTTAATATTCCATTTACTTTCTTTTTATTAACTTGTAAGTAAAGATTTTGCTATTTTTGTCAATATTACTAGACAACTTTCTTTCGTGTTGGTTCTCAGTTTCTTTTCTCTTTAGAGCAACATCTTTTGAACATTTCTAATAAGATTATTCAGTGTTAAAAAAAGGATTTTTAGGTGGGTTAAATAACTTTTGTTTTCTATTGAGAAGCTTTATAATCTCAGAACTTATCTATTTCAGTTTACTTTTATGTTTATTGAAGAATCCTTGTGGGGCTATTAGGTAAACTTTTTTGTTTTGTTGGTCATTAACATTATCAAAAACTAAAACACATCTCAGTCAGTTTTACTATTATTATTTATATTTCAACTGGCACAACCACCAGTGGTTAAACCCATTGTTTCTTTACACGTCTTGCTACTGAAGCATGCAACATTGTACCTCTTGTAAAAGGAGAGGTTAAGTTTCGCTCATAGCATTAAAAAATGTTTAAAACATTTACTTTCACTTAGAATGATGGTATTACCTTATGTTTTTAAACAAAATACTTGTTCACTGTGCGTGTTACAATTTAAAATTGTATTTTTAACATAATAAAGTCAATTAAACATTTGGATATTTACATGGCCTCTGTGCTTAGCATCCTCAAGCTAGTACTCTAATGTGGAAAATATTGCATAGTTTGCATTTATTTTGATTAAAGAATATTTTTTAACAAAAGGAATGCATAAATGGTAAGTAAAAAAAAAGAAGAAGCAAAAACTTGTTTTTTTTTTTTTGCTTAATTGTGATCCAGGGGAATATCTAGATGAGGAATTGTTGATCGTTGTGGTGTTTTAGGTAGGTTGCTTTGTAGTGAGTGATTGAGTATGCATTTTAGATAAGTATAAGATTTTCCATTTATAATAATGAATGCGAAATGTTCTTCCCTTTGTGGCTTAAAACTTTGGATTTCTTCATACTCATGGTTCTTACAAGTTGATGATTCCATTGTTTCTATGAATTTAATATAGAGTTAACACTTAACACTATATATTTACAACTTACGAGCAGTACACCTTGGAGATCTTGTTGAGCATGTCTAGCCACTTTGTCACACTACACTGATAGCTGAATCATTTTGTGTCAAATCATTTCATGCATGCATCATATTTGCGAACTTTCCAATGTGGTGTAGTCAGGATTTTTTTTTTTTTGAGGATAGAATGACTTACAGTAAACCTTGGCATGTGCAGGTACCTGCAATTGTTGTTGTCATTTGCCAAATTTTCTAAATCAAACGTTAAATTGGCCATGTTAATTGGATTGTTGTGCATAAATGTTTGCACATACTGCATGTTATGAAATCTGCAGGTTGTAATTCATTCTTTTAATTTTCATTTTAAGTTGGGGGACTGTTTCACTCAAGATCTGAACTTGTTTCATACTATTCAACAATAAACACTTTTTAAAAATTGTGTGTTGTCATTAATTTGAGCTGCAAAGTGTGTTCAATCATCATGTTTCTATGAGCTGCACTTTAACTATAAAAGAGTTATGGTGTGGCCACCCTGTAACCCCAAGTTTTTGATATACCTGCCATGTCAGTGACTACATTCATTGTGCAGTAACCTTCATTCATCTGTTTACCTTGCTGATAAATTGTTGTCTTTTGTAATTGCCAATACACTTTTAGAGGTCACTATCTGAATAGTTAGACTTTCTGACATTTAGGAGACAATAGTCTACAATTCAGAAAACTCAGATATATGCCATAAGCTGTAAATTACAACTTTAAAACTGGATTAAAGAAGACAGATTGTATGTGTACTTTTTGTTTCTGTTGCAGGGTCCATCTGATATTACAGTAGTAGTAGAAGATTTCTTGGCCACCACTACTTCAGAACTCAGTGTTCATAAAGGTCAGCAGTTGGAAGTAGTGGATGTCTCGCACGGAGGCCAGCAGCAGGCTGACTGGTGCCTTGTTCGCACATTGCCTGACGAGGTTGGGCAGTCGAGCCAGGGACTCGTGCCAATGTCTGCACTTAAGCCCATCCCAATTCTCAAGGTGTCAGGGGCACATACCAGTACTGAATTAGATGGTAAGTATGGTCTTTGCTCTCATCTAAAGCTCAGTTGAGGGGGAAGTTTGAAAACTTTAACAAACTTGTAACCTGTGTGCTGTTTTATGGTAGTAAATGCTTTAATACAATTGACACCATTCATGTTTTAACTTGTTGCATGTCTGACAACTATTACAAATGGACAATATTCTTTTGAAAACCAGTTTTATTTCATATTTTTGTTAATGACCTGATCAGTTGTTAAGTCATTAAAAAAATTCTTGCTGGGGGCTCCATTTAACAAAGCAAGATGATAAATACTGCATTTAAAAATATTGTATGACTATGAAGTAAAAACTGTGTGAGTGCTTGTGTGTATGATTATTCATCTGTATGTCATATTTCTCTTATAATGGCATTTTGTGTTCTGGACAGAAAACCCCAGAAGAAGTGTAATCTACCATTTATATTTAACAAAATCTTTGTCTGATCACGTTGTCGCACTTCAAATCTCTTTATTCTGTCCTCATTTTGCTTCTGTTTGGTAATGGTGGATTTATTATATATGTTTTGAAACTGTCACTATTATTTTAATTTTTATAATGGAATATTAATACAAAATAATCCATTTAAAAATTAATTTTGTGGACAAATGTTATGCATATAGATTTTACAGAATAATTAAATAACTTGAGCAATTTAATATTGTTGGATGTTCATTAAAAAGTACAAACACGGAAGAAGTTAATTACCCTAATTTTAGTCTATAAAAAAAAGGGAGACTAAGCTGGCACCACTAATTTTGGCAGGTAAATCCTTGCTAAAACTTCATTTTTAGATGTGGAAGGAAAGTTACATAACTGACTGGCGAAGAAGAGTGAGAATCCAAGCCATTCTTGATCTGGCCCTCAGCCAAAGCTTTCCAGTGCCCTAAGCACCGTGTCACTAGCTGCCAACCAAACAGTTCTGAAAAATCTAAGATGCTTTTCTGCCATTTAAAATGAATAAATGCAGTGGCTGTCTGTCTGTCTGTCTGTCTGTCTCTCTCTTTTTTTAAATAAATATTACCAGCGATAAACCCAAAATAGTTTTTATTTTCAGTATATGAGGGAAATAAGGAGGCTGGCTTTGAATGTAGTACCAGTTTGTGGTGGTGCTGCTGAAGGAAAAAAAATCATCTGTGTACATGCATCTACTTTACTTCCAACAATCTTCTGAAACTGCCACCATATTTTGAGATACATACTTTGTATTTAACCCACCAAAACAATTATCACTTACAAACATTTTATGTATGCCTGTGCATACACACAACAGTTAGAATGTGAGGCAAATCAGCATGATATTGTTGTTTTGATTGTCTTCATTTAAATTGCCATATGTTTTTTTGATATGTGATTTCCTAAGAAAGGTTTATCAGATAAAACTCTCCTTTCTACAAACTACATTATTCCATCTAGGAGCAAAAAAACCCCCATGATTTAAGAGTACAAAAAAGGATGTGCATTTATTAAAGATTAAAACAGGAAAACTGAAGAAATGAAATATATAACTTGCTTTAGGGTTTATCTTTCTTCACTCGACATCATTAAAGTAGATGAGGTTGAAAGTGATATGTATAATTTGCATCTCTTCTCAGTTTGTGTTTGGTAAAAAATGTGAGAATTGGATTAACAAGGTTATTTTTTACTCTTGTTTCCTTTGGTCATCAAGATGACAAAGCAAACATTTGAGCTTTAGCTGTTGAGAATAAAAGTATTCTTTTGAAAATTTCATATGACAATATTTATTCTGATTTAGCGTGTCTACTTTTACCCTGTTTGTGGTTAGAAAATTGTTTATTTTTGCAAGAATTACTCATTTATATAAATCATTTACTTGTAATAGTATTTTTTTTTTGGACATTGGCAATATGGTCAAATAGCTTTAGCTTATGAAACTATCAGATTTATATTACTGATCTAGTTAGATTCCCCTCTGAAAGTTGAATTCTTTAGGAAGATACAGTGACTTTGAAAGAGAAATCTATTATTGGCTAACAGCTGCACAACACTTACATCTTCCTAAGACAGATTTTATCAGATTACTTGGGAAACATTTAGCTGGCATGAAAATTGGAACTAGGTATGATTCATGGTTTTAGAATGAAATTGTTAGAAATATTATTTTTAATGAGGACGGAGCCATGATCATTTGAGTGAACAGTTACAAGTGAGTGGTGGTAATATATCCTCAGCACCAAGTGTCAGTTAGTTCACCACATCTTAATTACTAGTATGGTTGCGCCTGATTGTCTACTTCTGGTCAAAGGTGGGGGAAGTGTTTACAGTTTTAAAGGAGGATAACCTGCAAAAATATTGCCCTTGAATAGAATGCAAAATTTTTACAAAAGAATTTAAATAATGGTATTTAAATATTCAAATTTTAAAATTTAAATTAAGAAATTAGTGTTGGATAAGCTGTTGAGTGATAGTATAGTGCATAATGTGCTTTCTTGTCATAGGTAAGGTTTACTTTAATCAGAAGAATTCTGAAGGGGTTTTCTGGGCAGTTTGCTCGGTTTCTGATATGCATTATTGGTGTCCTGTGGTCAATTTATTTGGTCAGGGATATTGTAAAGATCCAACTTGCCGTATATAGTCTCTACACCCAATGACATACATATGTGTTATTGATAGATACTGTGACTGTTTCTTAAAATATTCTTTTTCATACATTTTGGTTGTATACTTTTTAAAGTTATGTATAATGTATGATCTAGGTAAGTTGGGGAAACAGCTGATATTCTGTGGTTGGCTGGTCACACTATCCTGTGGGAATAATACAGTGATTACTTTTGTGATTTAGAAAGAATTAAATGTAAACCTGGTTTTGGCTGCTCATAATTTCCAGGATTGTTTGTTTATTTGTATTTTATTTGAAATTTCATGTTATTTATCCAAGTAGTTTTTAGATAAGAAGAGATAATAGGAGAGGGCTCCCCTAGAAACTAAATGATGAAAAAGTTTATTTAGAAATTCTTCAATTTGTTTGTTTTTAATATTCTTTTTTTTTTTAACTTGTACATAGGAAATTGCTCTTGATTTTCACCTTCCCTTCACCTTAATGTTTACTTATTTTGAGTTTACAACATTCTATCTCAGCCAGTCTGCTTAACAACTTTTTTTCCTTCTCATCCAATATTTACTTTCATCTTGCTTAGACAAGTATGGACAGGAAATGTAATAGGCTTTAATGAAGCTGTCAGACCAGCATTTCTCATAACCAGGCTTTTCTCCACATAACATTTTCAACTTCTGTTTATTTTCTTGTGGAACTGCTTTTACCTAGCATTCCTCAGAAGTATCTGACAGGTTGGCCTTAACTTTCACTTCTTTTTTTTTTCTGCCTAAGTCTCTACAAATGTTTCATTAAAGAACAGCAGCAGCAATGACATGCTTTAAAACAGATTTTTTAAACATTTACTTTGGCCAATTTTTAAATGAGTCTTTTTTCTTTATTGAATGTGATGAGCAACAGTAGATTATGTAGGGTTCTTCATGAAAAATTATTAAAAACCTTTAGTAAACATGGAATATTTGAGTGAGATAAGTTGATGTATTGTACACTGTCTACAAGGAAGACAACCCTGTTGAAGGAACATAGTGTCACGGTTTTATACCAGGAAGTGTTGTTAATTGTACACCATGAGATGCCGTCACTTCAGCTATTGACAGTGAAAGCCTTATAAGAACTTCTGTTTTAGATATGGGAGAAAACTGGAGTACTCAAAGAAAACCCAGATAGTCAGCTGGTAAAGAAGAAACCTTCCTAGAGAGGTATACTGGACTCCTGTGGAATCTAACTTGGGCCCAGTCTATTAGTCTACAATTGGACAATCATGACAAGAGTAAAACTGAATATTTTCTTAGAACATGTTGCTCATTTTTGTTCAGAATTTAACAGAAGATAGGAAATCTCTTTCTCTCTCTTTTTAAGGACTATACTCTTTCTTTGATGCATGGTAATTCAAAGTTGCTTCATTTTAATTGACTGAGTGAAGAATTAATAAATTTTTTAATACTTTGAAAATGTATTATCAAAGAAAAACTTGGCTCCATAAATACATACATGTATATATGTTGCTGTGGATAACATTTAACTTCTGCTAGTTCTCTGGGATAGCAGAAAATTTGGCAAGAATATCACAAGAATGGTGATACACTGATGTGCAATTCTTAACAAGTCCTGTATCTATCCAGTCTTTTTATTTGTGTATTTACTGAAGATGGAATGCATAGGTGTTTTATGTTACTGATTTTTTTAGTTTGATAACTTTACTTGATGCTCAACACAAATTTAGAAGCAGCTTAATTTTTAAAAATCCATAAAATCTGAGGTGGGAGGAATTATTAAACATGGTTTGTTTATTATTGTCCTTTCCTCCAGTTCCAATTTCTCTTAGCTGAATTAGATTTTAACTGCAAATTCCCAAGGCACTCTTGTTTTGTAGACTGAGCTTTCCTTGCAGCTTTGTGGAACTCAAGACTGAAAAACACCATGTAAAAGACCTTATATATAAAACTTACAGATCAGATAAGACTTTAAAACCATTTATTATATCATTAGTTCATATATAAGTATTATTAATTTAGATGCATTATTATATTGTTTTAACAACTTTATTTTTGAATATTGTTTTATGAAATGTATTTACAGGGTTTATTTACATTATCATCAGGTAATTTTTAAAAAAAATATATATATATAGCAACTAGCTGTGTTAATGGTTAATGTAGGCTGCTGAGAATGGATACCTGATAGTGGTTATTTGTACATTTTCAGATTCTTCGGGGAATTCCACAGAGGCAAGTCCAAATGCTTCTAATGCTTCCCTAAACAACTCTTCAGCATCACCAGTTACTAAACGGAGGAGTAGTTTCAGGTAATAATAAAAGAAAAAAATGTTGTTAGTTTTGTTGTTTTTTTTTTTTAAGCCCTTGTTAGTCATTTCTGCCATTATAGAGAATTGAAGGGCAATATCCACTGGTTGTATTTCAGGGTAGTTAACCGTAAATTCTAAGGCTTGAGAAGATGGCTTCTGTTACATCACTGGATATTGAAAAAAACAGTCACATTCTGAATAAAATGTTTGTTTTGTTTGTTCTCACAAACATCAAGCTAATAGTTAAATTGAAAAAAAAAAAAGAAGTTGAAAAAAAACAAAACAACGAAGAAATTATCAAATATATAAAATTTTCACAGGTGAATGAATTGTGAAAGTGTATCATATGATATATTACTAATGCCTGTGAAGAAAGAGTATGACAAATTCTTAATGTGAAACAGCAAAAAAGACAAATAAAAAATAGGGTAGAATTACAGTTTTTAAATATGAAGCTGATATATTTCAGTATTTCTTACACTTGTAGCAGCTATAACATGATACCTACAGAAATTACTGTGCTGGAAAAGAAACTGGATCCTTTTCTCTTGTAGGCTTGATGGATTTCAGACAGTTTAATTGTGTATATTAAATTTTCTGTTATTACTGAAGCTGTGGATTTTCTCATATATAATGCATGACAGGAAATCATTAAATTGTATCTTGTTTTTATTTATCAAATTTTGTATTGTTCTGAATGTCTGGCT
The DNA here is from genome assembly GCA_018389105.1 of Nautilus pompilius. Taxonomy (NCBI): domain Eukaryota; kingdom Metazoa; phylum Mollusca; class Cephalopoda; order Nautilida; family Nautilidae; genus Nautilus; species Nautilus pompilius. The sequence goes on along the minus strand of JACATO010000311.1, from coordinate 2,393,254 downwards.
ATATACAGTAATTCCTAGCTCTTATATCCTTAAAAAGTCTAAGTACATCAGTTCCAGGTGCTTTCTAATATAAATACATTCCAACCAGTTCTTCGATATGAAATACCTACCAACTGTGTTGATTTTTAACCATTTGTTAGCATTCTACTTGTTCACAAATAAAAAGTTGCATGTTTTGGCCTTGATTCATTGAGCATTTAGTACAAAAGTTATAGACAAAATAAGTTATACTTTGTCTTAATATTCAGCTAGCTAATGGTGTTGATTTTGCTTGCCACTACTTGGAAAGTCCATCTATCTTGTAATCTTATGAGTACATTCATTTTTTTTTTCAAGCAGCTTTACTTCTGTTATTGATATGATAATTGTTTTATGACATTACATTACTGTGTGCTATTGTCATTAATGCTCATGAAAGTAATACCCAATACTTTGTGGCAGCAATATTGCTAAAAGATATTGAATTAAAAAGAAAAAAAACAACAATGATCTCTCAATTACCTCTCTGTATACTGATAACTGTAGGTTAAAAATATCTAAGCAACCTAGCTTTCAGTATATTTTTAGCATTTTCAAAAGTTCAAGAAATCTAAGTTTATTTGGAGATAGCTAGGGATGTAGGTTAGCTTTCTGCTAGACACTTCTCAAGATGAACTGGCATCCTAAAAAAACCCTTAGTCTGCTGTCAACAGGGTTTTATGTGCAACTAAAAATAATGAGATGTGAAGGGAGCTGATTAGAAAATCTAGCTGTTGTTCAGCTGAATAAGACAGACAGAAGCTTGGTGCTGTAGCAGTCAGTCATTGCTGAAATAGAACCAGTTATTGATTGTAGTAGAAGAGGAGGATATTTTTAGTTTCCATGTTAATGTGGTTCAACTAGAGCATTTAGTTGATTTCACACTGCAATGAATATCTATTTTCTGGGAGTTATCTTTGCTTGTTGCAGCCAGACTAAAATGGTCTAGCAGAGGTGCTTATATTGATGAATTGGAGCAGCAGTTTTACAGGAAGCTTAACATAAATTATTCCTTTCCATGAAACCCAGTATAATGATTTTAAAAAAATATATATATATTTATAGAGAGAGAGTATTTATTAGTAAATGAATAATTCAGATTTGATTTTAAGATGGTCTCTTATATGAACATAGTTGAATGAAGCAGATATGTCATTTGTGGAAACAAGATTGTCTCCCCTATTTTTTGTTGTTTGTTTGTTTTTTGTTACAGGATTTAAAATGCAGTTCGTTTCTTTTTACTCCTTTATCATAAAAGGCTTATCTGTAACAATAGAAGCAGATTTCTAGTTTTATTTTATTATGAAAACTATCTCTTGTTCAGGACTTGTAAATGAGAAGATACATGAGTATTGATTTGTAATGAACATGAATAAAATCATTAGGTTACAGAGTTCCAGCTAGCCCTTTTTAGCATGGCGCCACACCATGCCTCTGGTCTACAGCGCCATGCCTCTTTGTACAATGACATGCCCTAAATTTACAATGCCATGCCCCAAATGGTGCAAAACACAAAGCCCGATTTTCCTTTTTGTACAGGTATACAACCGCCGCATGCAGAACTTTTTGAGCGTCCCCTGGCGGGAATTTTCCAGCCGCTCTGCGGAGTTGTAACTTGTGCGCGTGCGCATTATACGCCATTTAGTTTACGCTTCGAAGCATAGCACGAGTACACAAAAGACCTAACAAAAGAGCGGCAGTCTTAAGAGTATTTTTCTTCAACGTTTTAACATACAATCTAGCCTAATTCAAGGTCGTCAATTAAAGCTATTGCATTTCATTATATTATGAGAACTTGTAAATGTATATATACATGCATTGACTTTGTTGCAAATAAATGTGAACTTGTAGGTTTGTATGATTGCATAAGTTAGTAATACTTCACTTAACACCTACATCATACTAGTATTAAACTTTATTTATCAAATTTGTCTTGTCATTAATGCAAATAAATGTGCCCACAATACCATGCTTCCGCACTGTGACTGCACGCGATGTGCCCTGTTTTATAATATTTACCATGCCCGTTTGAAAACCTACCTGTAACACTGGGTTATCAAATTCTGCAGATACTTAAGAAAACCTATTAAAATATGTTTAGCAATTAGAGTAATATACTTAACTTCATAGATTGAATTCTGTAAGCATTGTTTTATGAAACTGGCACTAGAAGAATTAGGCCTTGGTGGCACAGACATGCAAAAACAAATTATAATATAATTACATTGTGGTTTGTCATGCTTCCCATTACATGTTCCTTTTTCATTAAAAGGCTAAAATGTGTCAGTCAGGTAAGTTGCATCAGAAGAGACTGCAACAGTTTTACTGCAGTTCATAAAGAAGCTGACATTAGTGATCACTTGTACTCATTCTCTTGTTTGCAGTAGTGTAAGGATTAATGGATATATTTTTTTTTTGATTCTCTGAATTCAGCTGTTTGACCATAAAAAATAAAAGAAGCTACATGAGGTAAAAACAAACAACAAAACAACACCTAAAATTGCATTTTTAACTAGCGTCTGCGCACTTAGAATTCCACAACTTTTTCTAATCTCTATTTTGGACAAAGTGTTCATCAGTTTAATACTAATACTATTATTTATTTGTTTTTTCATTAATATTTTTCATTTTTTTGGACAGATACATTTTCTGTTTCAATTAAAAAACAATGGCATAGTTAAAAGGAATTTCTCAGCAATAGCTTGGTGCTAACAAGTTGTGTTTGAAGTATTTCAGAAGTTCTTAGTGGGGGATCGAACAACTTGTACTTATTTTTGGTAGATGAGTTACTAAAAGGGGGCTCCACTGATCCGGTGTCATTTTTGTGATGAGGCGAGAGTGAAACATTGATCCAAGTTATTTTGTGATGCCAATAACTGATGGTTTGGTGTTTATACATATCTTCTCATTGTTGACAATGGCTTTTAGGTAATAACACAAACTGGTGCTGTACCAAAGTTCTCCTGTGGTTACCAGTTTTTGGATGTGTGGAAAGTTGTAATTTTTGTTGTTTTCTTTCTTTAATTGGCAAAATATTGTACTTTTTATTATTTATACATGATTACCTATCTTGGAATAACTTAAATTTAAAAAAAAAAAGCTAATGTGGTGGAAATATGGAGAGATTATTTTTATGGGACTGATGCTGCATTACTTGCTTTTTGGACAGTACTGACCAGTATTCTGCTAGTGTTGTTGTTGTCTTAGAACTTGAACTGAATGATACAATTAGTAGATCAACGAGGTTGTCTAGGCAAGTGAATGTTCAAGGATTAGATGAAACAACTACTCATCAACCATCTTGTAATTTTATAGAATGATTTACCTAGTAAAATAGCTGCTTTAAAAATACTATAGATTAGTATTTTGGCTATGACTACTACTGTCTATCAGTAATGAAACTTACGTATTACTAAGTTACTAATCACTTTTTTCCAGTAGATGGAAATAACATCCATTAGCTCCCAATCTTAGCAAAATGACATTTTAGGCCAGTTAACTCTGCACTCTGTCTCTCATAATTTTGTGATCACTTGAGGCAGAGAAAATGTGTAGTCTTTCTTGAAAATATGGTCAGTCCTCTTCTGTGTACTCATTTATCAGGGATTTTTTGTAAACAGATAGCTGTGTGATATATGCTATTAGTTTTTTAACCAGCAAATGATAGCAATTGCTCAAAAACATCCTGCAGGAAGCTTTATTTGATTTGGTCTTTAGCATGAGAAATCGGGTTTATGGTTGCTAAATCAAACAGAATCTGATCTCTGGAAATCTTGTTTCATTTTTTGGCCATTACTATCTCTGATGTTGCCTTAGGTTTGTGCCTAGAGTAAAGACTCATAATTTTTTTGCTGCAGCTAGCCTTCTCTGACCCCACAGTGGACATGTTTTGTTTTCTGTAATCTCTGCCTGGAGTATCTCATCACAGTCAATTTATCATTCTCTTTCAGTGTCTCAACAACATTTTTAGGTATTTACTACACCCACAGTTGTCAAATGGCACTGATGTGTTGGGGATTTTTTTTTTTTTTTTTTACTGTTATTTGATCTCTCTCAGTCATGGTGGCATTTTAAACTTTCTTGAGCTATTTATGGAACCCTTGATTTCCAAGTTTAGTCTACAAGCACGCTCTTCATGTGTATAGTAGTAAGAAAGACTTTAATTTTGAAATACTTATTTTGACTGCATGCTCACTTGGAAAACCTATACTTTCTCTGACTTTCTGTTATGTGCATATGGCTATAACTAATTACATAAGGCTTCTTATACATTGGTACCACAATTTTTGTTGCCAAATGAAATACTTTGGACAGTTATAAGTACAGTCCTGGTACATTATTTTCAGACTGAATTAATTGGTAGGTATGTCTCTTAATAAATTTTAGAAGTTATTCAAATGATGCATATGTTAATAGAAATATAAAAGGAATGCAAAGATTTTTTATCAGAATGATTTGGAAAATGAATGATCTTAGTTAGTAAATAATTAGAAAAAATTAAACTCCCTATACTTGCATATTGAATTTGGCAATTACACATTAAAATATTTAGAGGGAAGCAAAATTCTTTATAAGTTTAACTTTCTTTTAGTTTTGGGGGAGAGGGTTCTCAAGTTACAAGAGGTAATAAATGAAAGTATGATGGCAACCTCCATCTCTCTTTAAATGATTCTATTTTAATGATTTAGTAAATGTATGTTTGTCTATTGATAAAAGTTTTTAATGCGTCTTCACCCAATTTTTTTTAAAAGTCTGTGTAGTAACTTGAAAATTCCAGAAATGGCTTTTGCAGTTGTTGTTGTTAAACCATGTTATTTGTTGTTGTTAGCTATTATTTGTCCTATGTTTGAGATGGGGAGGGGGCAGATTATTGAATTTAAAAGTTGGTTTATCTTCTCAGTAGCATTTGTTTGTATTTAGAAAATGGCTGATAGATCCTGTGAGGAAGTTGAGCCAAAGCAAGATCGAGAAAAGTGGTCTGGAAAAACATACACCAACTCCACCTTTTGACATCAAGGGAGACAGGATACAAAAGAAGGCTACTGCAAATCTTTCAGCAATGAAGGTAAGATTGCCATTGATTCTAACATGCAACAATATTTTTGGAGTTGAAAATCTTTACTTGTTTTTTTTTTTTTTTAATGAACTGAGTGGTTTGTTTGTCTGTCTATCTTTGTTTGTTTTTTCTTTATTCCAACATTTGTTGAGAGCTTGTAAAATAATAGGCTTGATTATCAGGTTAAAAATGTTTATATATGAAAGAATTTGTTTCATTTGGCTGGACCGTTGTTTTTGCTTTTATTTCATGCTCAGGTTTGCTTGTACCTTAGCATCTTTTAATAGCTTATGAATTTAAGATTTTTATTGGTAATTTCTATGAAAAAGAACAAGAAAATAATTCCTGAAAATTTGTATTATTGCCATTCTGACTGACATTTTAATGGGGGTCCCATTGGGAGATTTCTTTGTTGAGGATAATGCTATGTACAGCAACTTGGTTTTTAATGGAATTTACTAGCATTGCACAGAAAATGGAAACACCTCATTAGAACTCCTCTTACTAGAAATTCACATGGAGCAGAAAGGTGAAAGAATCTGGCTAACCTTTTTGGTATCAAAACAACACTGCCAACAGTGCTACACTGATATGTTTTTCTTTATATCTGACAATCTAATCTGTTATTTTTAATGAACAAAATCATAATTGAGCCCAAAATAGTTTCTGGAGTTTTCAACTTTACTGTTTCTTAAACTTAGATAAAACATTCTTTTAATGATCAACTTTCTATTCATAATTATTTATTACATCTCTAATTGTTTTAGAGCCACTCATACGATTCTGTATCTAATTTCTTTCTAGATGTTCTACAGACTTTTGTCCTTGAAATAAAATGTGTACCTGATCTTTGATCTTTATTATTATTATTATTATTATTATTATTATTATTATTATTATTATTATTATTATTATTAACCTCAGAAATGAATGTTATGAAATGCCATCAGTGAATTCGTTTTAAATAAATTGCAGATGCTTGTTTTTTTAACTTTAACCATCTCAGTTGCAGCATAAAGAAGCCTACAAGATTAGTTGATGACTTTTTAAAAAAGCTAGAATACACGCTGTGTCAGATTATTCGGTAATCTAAGTCTTTCCATAATTGTGTGTAAAAATGTTGGGCCTATGGTTGCCAGGAGTGATAGCTTTGTATGGATACAAAATATCTGAAGGTTTAAATTGTATTGAGAGGTTTTGTTATGCTATACAGATGGAGTGGCTTCTAACCATGCTGATTTACTAAATTCCATTAGTTTTTATATCATTTTCTGGAAGTCCATGATAAAACACTGGAAAAAAGTTCATGTAATATATTTTTTATTAAAATGTTTAATATATTGAATATGATTCCAGTGTTATCAACATCTGTTCTCTTAAATTTACACAAGAATAAAAAAAAATAGCTTTACTATTTTTAGCTAACTTTTTATTCAGAATTAATCATTGCATCTCTGATTGTTTTAGGGCACATACTTTAGAACAACTTGTCTGATTCTGTATCATCTTATTAGACTTTAAAACTTTTGTTATGCTGAACAATCTTAGAGATTAATCTTTCTAGTTAGTAACTGTTGTTTTGGAAATAAATCAAAGGCAACTCCAACCATTGCCAGTTAAAACTGAGCAGAAAAATGTTTTAATATTGTTTTGAGTTAATAAACTGTCTTGGTTCTTTTATTATAATTGTGGATTCTATGAAATGTAGAGGTATTCCTACTTTATGGATGGTAGGCAATGACAGAGGAAGAACTACCATTTGATTATTTAACTTTGATATCTTCATATGTACTTATAGATTTATTTCTATAGAAAATTGATTGTTCCAGTCTAGAGGATCCATCATTACATCAGAATAATTGCTGAATCTTATCATTGCGGATTCTGGAAACAAAAAAAACTTTAAAATTACTCTGGATGACATTTTTTTTTCTGTTGCATTTATGGTTTTTTATATTGTATATACATTTGTGAAATATGATTATCCATTTGATATGAGGATTCTTTTATTAATACAGTACTTATGCTTTTTATGATTGCATTAGCAAATGGAGATTGCAGGGCCAGAGTTGCACTGCAAGTTTGTTTTTGTTTTTTTTAAATTGTGTTAAAAAATGTAGTCATTTTTTAAAATATTTGCTCTTGTTTTTAAGTACATGGTATCAGCACTGTCATTTCCTCCCACATCTAAAATTGAAGATTCTAGTAGGGCAGACATACATTTCTTTTGATCCAGATAAAGTCATGGTGGAAGTGGACTTCATCAATACACCTTTCTAATTTCATATTGGAAAGAAGGCTTACCACCTGCAGTGAATAAATGCTCATTAAGAAAGAAAAGCACTGATCATTGCATGTCAGGTGAATTAATTAAATATACATTTCTGAGGATACATGTCCCCTTCATGTTAACTTCCATCTCTGTCTTTTGCTTCTTTTTTCTTTTCTTTGTTGTAATTTTATAAATGCGATTGACAGAAGAATTTTTTTACAAACAACTCTCTTTTAATGGTGTTAGTAACTTCCTTGTGATCTATCAGTTGGTTTCTTCAGCTGCTTTATGAATCATTTATGGAATTCTTTCAGTTCACATATGTATGCACTAAATAGCTTTACGCACTAAATAGCTCCTTTCCTAAAACAATATTCTAAATATAAAAATTACACAAATGCTTACATTGCACATGTATTTTGTGAATATTTAAATTGCATAAATCTCCATTTTAGATGGAACAAATGTAATGCCAGATGTTTTCCCCTTTTCAGAAGGTTTGCACAACCAGTTTAATTAAATTTTATTTTGTTGTAAAGGATGATGAATGTAATACTGCTTCAGTTTGCCATAAGTTTTGTTTTCTTTGTGTATAATTATTATGAATGCTTTATAGCTTAACTAAATTATGGGTTGCATATGCCAACAAGATTTAGTTTAGTTTTGCTATGCATGGTTTCAATTCAATTATTTTGGGTATTAAACTTATATTAACATTGTTTTATAAATGAAATAAATCGGTCATTTTATTAGAAATATGGTTTCCTACTTTCAAAAGAGATTAATTTAAATTTCTTAATATGAAAAAATATTCCAACTTAATTTTTGTTTGTTTCTTACATGCAGAAACAGAGAAAGAAAATCAACAACAAAAAGGTGCTCTGATAAACTTAGTTTTCCAGATCTGGTACAGACCACTACCATACTTAGACAAAGACTGTTTTATGGAAAATGAAAAATATACAGACAAAGAAAATGTGCTTGAAAAACATGAAGTTTAAAATCAAAATTATATATATGAGATCTGTCCAAAAAGAAACCAAACTTTTAAAAAAACAAATTTATTGCTTTACTTACAATTTAATTAGACTTGTCTCCTTCAAAATAGTTCCCTCCACTGTTGATACACTGCTCCAAACTTTTTTTCCAGTTTTGGAACGCATCCTGGAATGTGTTTTTAGGGATAGTACGAAGTTCTTGTAGCAAATTTTCTTTGATCTCTTCTATCGTCTGAAATTGGTGACCTTTCAGGTTGGATTTCAACTTTGGGAACAAAAAAAAAAGTCTGCAGGGGCCAAATCCAGAGAGTAAGGCAGCTAGGGGACAAGAGTCATCTCATACTTTGCCAAAAGGTCGCTGATAAGGAGTGACGTGAGCAGGTGCGTTGTCATGGTGCAGCATCCAGGTTTTGTTTTTCTATGCCTCATGCCGCCTTCACACTGCCTCTCTCAACCGCCTCAGGACATCCAAGTAAAACTCTTTATTGATTGTCTGACCACGTGGAACAAACTCATGATGAATGATGCCCTTCCAATCAAAAAAGACTATCAACATCACCTTCACATTTGAGTGACCCTGATGTGCTTTTTTTTTGTCATGTCGACGATGATCCAACCCACTGCAATGACTGCTTTTTTGTTTCAACATCGTAGCCATACACCCATGTTTCATCATCTGTTATGACACTTATCAGAAAAATTTCATCAGCATTCAAATGATCAAAGAGATCCTGACTGACTTGGTTCTCTTTTTGTTCATCTGTCAGCAGATGCGGCACAAATTTTGCAGCTACTCAATGTATGTTCAATTTTTCTTTTAAAATCATTTGGTACAAACTTTTACAGATGCCTACTTCTTCAGAAACTTCACGGACAGTGAGGCAATGATTTCCACAGATCACAGCATACACTTTCTCAATGTGATTGTAGTCTGTTGTCGTGGAAGATCGTCCAGATTTGGGATTGTCTTTGGTAAATGTTCTTTCCGATTTGAAACGCTGGTACCACCTGTGACATTGCATACTGCTCAAACAATCCTCCCCATAGGCCTGTTGCAACATTAGAAAAGTCTCCGTAAATGTTCTTCCCAATTTAAAACAGAATTTCACACAAACACATTGCTCATCAAGATCCTTCATTGTTCAACTTGCAACAAATCGCCAAGTGCACTAAACATACGTTCACTCTAGCACATGTAGATCAATGACTATATGCGGCTATTATTAGACTGAAGGTCAAGGTCACCGATACACAAAACTGCAGTATATATAATTTCAATTTGACATCCTTAAAGAAATGTGTACTGGAATTGGAAGAACATAACTTTAAAGCAAATATTTTCTTTTAGCCTGTTTTAAAATGGATGCAGTAGAAAACCAACAGTTTTGCACTGGATTTTAATGGTTTATCTTAATGTTAATGCTCTACTTCAGACACTTGCAGTATGGGCGCCAATAACCTTTGAAAGTAGAATTATTTTTTTCTATAATTACATTATATGGTACCTGTGACAGTCAAACCCATTTATCTTTTAGATAATTTTCGTTCCACAGGAAATGAAACACTCACAATTTAACACAGATGTAGTACTTGCATCTTTTTAGCTGAAATGTTATTATGTAAGATGGGTCAGAGGAGCCTATGTTTAGTTACCAAATGTTTTCTTGCTAGGTTTTTATGGAATCGGACATGGGTCTTTAGTAAAGGTGGAATTTACCTGTCCATCTGCTGCCAGTCTTCCACAAAGCTGCTAATCCATATCAGAATGTTTCTAATTTAGAATAATTTCTATACTGTTCTTTAATTTACAGATATTGATTTTGTTGGTTTTTTTATAAATATTATTTTTGATGTTTTGATAATTCTGTGAAAAAAATTAGCTGTCTATGGTTTAAATGATATTCAGCTTTATTGCTTTTTTTAGTTAACTTCTTGCATTTTGACTGGAATTTCTGTGAGAAATGTCTGTCTAATCTTTTGTCACTATAGTTTTGATTGCTGATTTCCTATGAAAATAGTGCTGTCTAATCTCTTGAAAAGTGCTTCTGATGTACAGTCATACCTCATGCATTTGCATTTCTGGATTCGAGAAATTTTCATTAGAACCTAACTAATTTGCATCCGTGATTTTTTTCACAGGTCTGCGAAATTTGTGAAATCCTCGAAAAACCCTTCAGAAGTGTTTATTTTTAATTTTTGAAGTAATTTATAAGTTTTCATGCTTTTAAGTGTAAAATCGGTAAGAAAAATTTTGTTAATTCTTCTGTTTTTTGGGGGGGGAGTTAAAGACATACAAGAAATCAGTTAAGAAATTCCTTCGAAAAAGCTTCGCTTTCCTATGAAAACATTCCTTTTTATGTAAAGTACTGTACTGTACCTTTACAAGATGCAATACCCATTCGCAAAGTTTATTCCCTTTGGAACGCTAATGGTTACATAATTATTAGAAAATACTACGTAAATTCAACAAAAATTATAAATTTTCTGCTAGTGTTCATAGCAAATGCATAATGTATCGGGTTTGGGCGATGACTTAGGCTCCATGATGACACGCTATTGGCTGGAAGGGTTGGAAGTAACCAATCACACAGCAGGGTACCAGCTTTCCTCGTTGCTGATTGGCTTGTAGCTTGGATGCTTTGTGTACGTACTGTCACTAGTGTATGAGTGAAGCCGCGGTTCATCTTCCCGAATCTCATTTCAACACGCGCGTATTCCGTACAAGTGTGATAAGTGTTTTCAGTGCCTTTTTCCTTGGTTTTTACTTAATTCTAAAAACCCTCAAGATGCCTAAACGTTCCGCGCATTCTAAGGCTCCTAGCAGTGTTCCTAAGCATCAGAAGAAGGTGATGACACTAGAGGAAAAAGTAAAGGTTTTAGATTTGTTTAAATCTGGTGAGACTGCTACAAGCGTAGCACGCCAATATGGCATGAATGAAAGCACTGTACGCTCTATAAAGAGTAAAGAGGCCGAAATTAGAAAATTGGTCTCCAAGAGCTACCTGCATGAAGCAAAGCAGGTTTCGACCAAAAGAGACCCATACATTGTTAAGATGGAATCTTCACTTTCATTATGGATTGAAGACTGCTGTAAAAAGGACATGCCCTTGCAGGGCAACATGATTCGGGGGGAAGGCTTTAAATCTTTATAAGAAGCTTGTTGAAGAGGATACACAAGACCTGCAGCCAGGAACATCGACACCACCATACCCTGGAAGTTTTCAGGCCAGCAGGGGGTGGTTTGAAAAGTTTTCAAACCATTATAACCTAAGGAGTGTGAGATTGCATGGAGAGACTGCATCTGCTGACGTAGAAGCCGTAGAGAGGTATCCGGAGACCTTCAAACAAATCATCCAGGGGAAGGGATACAGGCCTGAACAGGTCTTAAACATGGATGAGACTGGATTATTCTGGAAGAAAATGCCATCGAGAACATACCTGATGAAGGAAGAGGCCAAAGCTCCTGGATTTAAGGCACAAAAGGACAGAATCACGCTCATTATGTGTGGGAATGCTGCTGGCCACTTGCTCACACCAGGCCTGATTTATAAGTCTGCAAACCCCAGGACCCTCAAGAACAAGAATAAGAATGCCCTGCCTGTCTACTGGATGCATAACCCAAAGGCCTGGATAACTAAAGTCATAGCATCCGACTGGTTCCACCGGTGTTTCATCCCTGAAGTGGAGAAATACCTTCTCAACCAAGGCCTTGAATTTAAGGTGTTGCTACTCATGGACAATGCCGGAGGGCACCCCCTAGATTTGTCGTATGATGGTGTGCAGATCGAATTCCTCCCTTCCAACACCACCTCCCTCATACAAACTATGGACCAAGGCGTGATCCATGCATTTAAGGCCCTCTACACACAAAACTCTCTGCAACACCTGGTCAATGCAATGGATACGATGGAGGACTTGACCCTAAAAGAATACTGGAAGAAATTCACCATAGCATCGTGCCTTACAATAATTCAGTCTGCCCTCAAAGAAATGAAAAGTGAAACACACACTGCATGCTGGAAAAAACTGTGGCCAGATGCAGTCCACGAGTACAAGGGCTTCTCGCTGGAGGAGATTCACAATGAGGCTGTCAACAAGGCTGTGAGACTGGCAAAATTGCTTGGGGGTGAAGGATTTGATGATTGCACCGAAGAAGAAGTCAACACACTCATCGATGCCCACTCTGACCCCCTGACGGATGATGACTTGCTTGAGCTGACCATGTCAGCAAGTGAAGAGGAATCAGCTCAAGAACAACAAGAGGAGGACGAGGGTCTTTCAATTGAACGTCTTTGAATAATCATGAGGACTCAACAGCAGTTACAATCCTACATAGAGTGGGATCCCTATTTTGAACGTGCTCTGAAAACGATAAATGGCTTAAATTCAGTCATGGAGACATACAGAACCCTCTACACCACTATGAAAAAACAGCAGCAGCAGAGCAAAATAACTTGGTTCTTCGATTGGAAACCCAAACCTTGCACGAACCCCCACCCAAAGAAGCCCCTGAAGAGGGGGACTCTGAGGAGCTGTAACTCCTCAAGTATGCTGTGCAGTCATTTTCATTATTTTCACCGTACTGCACAGCTAATTCATCATCATCATTATCTTCCATCAATATTCTACGTACAGTACATACATGTTTTCTTTATTTTATTGAATTGTACCTTCGTTATATGACTTCTGTGACATATGAAGTTTACCTAGTTTACCTTCCTGACAATGACAAAGAAAACGTCAGTCATTAAGTTTACAGTCCCATTCGTTACTTGGTTTTACCTTACTGTGAGTGCAAAAAAAATGGCTGCCAATGAATTAGTATAGGGGTAACATTAGTATACCGTACTAGTGTGGCAAATACCCATTAGGCGATACTGTACTCTATTTTTTCATCAACCATTTATTTCTTTTTTTAAAGGTAATGTATTAAGCTAACTTTTAAATGAAATTAAAGTGCTTTGGGAGCATGATTTGGGTCATATTTAGGGTTTAAACTCTAGAAAGAAATAAGCATTTATTAGCATTTTTAGTGACTCGTACCAAACATTCGTGATTCCTCCTGATCCGCGATGGGTTCTGGAACCTAACCTTGCGAATGTTCGAGGTATTACTGTAGTTGGTAAATAGTGGTGGGTTTTCAGTGTTAGCAGGTCTGGGATAAATTCTGGAGCTTTTGGCTCTAGCTTGACTACCATTAGCAGATGAGTCACCATTGCCACAGAAACAGGAATGCTCTAGAATTAATATTTGACATGCTAACACTCAAGGCCCTTGCCCCATCTGTCTAGTTTATAGTCTTGACAGTATACAGTGCTGACTTCTCTTTAGATAGCAGCTCTTGTTTTGGTATTGTTCAGTATTCATCTCTCCTCTAATCAAACACACTGGTTTGATTAATCCCCTAGAACAGGCATGTCAAACTGAGGGTCCCCCCCAGGGCCACATGGGTCACATATGTGTTGTCATGAGGGCCACACACAACAACCAATTGCGCACATTACAACTAATTGAAGTCATTTAATAAAATTTATTGCAGAATATTTTTGTTGCAAATTAGTATCCTTTGTGCGGGCCACAGGTGTGCTTGCAAAGGGCCGCATATTTGACATGCCTGCCCTAGAAGACCTTAGGAAATTAAAAAAAAAAAAAAGTACCACCTTCAGTAAGAACTAAGATATTGTGTTTTACTTAGAAAGGGTGTTTGCTTCAGTGGTTCTGTTTTCTCTTGTTAAATTTTAATTGACTTAATGCCACTTAAACAATAGACAACAGAAACCCAATAAATTTAAGAACTGCATTCTTGTGGTGCTGATACACCTTTTACTTTTCTGATGTTTGGCTAAAGTTCACTTATAAAAATGGTGATGACTTTTCTTATGCCAAGTTTTTGTTTTATATTCACTTCTCGTTTTCAGTTATTGACAGGTAGTAAATAAAGTGGAAATAGCTTTTTAAAACTAAATATAAGAAATTCAGTAAACAGTTATGTGATTGAAGAGGTAAAAATCTTATTAGTAATTTGACTTTAAAAAAAACAACATTTCTAAGACATAAGGCTGAAAATAATAGATAGCTCGTACTACACACTTATGTGCATTTGAAAACTTCCATGACTGCCGAATGTTTATTCAATTTTTTTTAAAAAAAAAAAAAAAACTGTTTGATAAGGATGTTCACATGTTAACCAAGCAGTGACAAATACTTTAAAGTCTAATTTGTGATGGTCAAAATATGATGAAATATCCGCACTCAGTTTGAGAAAGCAGCAGCTTATGTTGAACTCTTTTCTTACCTGCCAGCTCATTTTAAGCATGTAACAAAAAATTACAAAATTATTTACATTTGACACAGATTTAAATATTTTTTAAATGAATGAAATGTTTCTCAACTTTTAGAGAATATTTTCTGTTTTTCAAACAAAGCATCTTGGAACTTAAAATGTGTGCCTGTTCAAGAGCACCATAGTTTGCTTTAATTACTCTATATATCTTATTATTTATCATCTTTTAAGTGTGTTTATTAAATGCAATTATTTACAACTTACTTTAAAGATGGAAGGATGACCTGGGTTGTGCATGCACTTTCCATTTAAAACTGTTGAAGTAGTTGCTCATGCTATGAAATTCTTCCACATTTAAACTACACTACAACTACATGGTTTAAATATAGAATCTTCTAAAGCTAATGAGTAACTGGAAATAACATATTTCAAAACAGAATAAAGAATAACTTTCTAAAAATAGTACATTTTTATTTTTCTGACATTGGAAACTAAAATCAAAGTTTTTATTTCAATTCTGTTTTTGAGTTCCTCGATGATTTGACTTTGATAAACTACACTGGTACATTTTGCATTTTATAATGCAGTGTTTGCTACTCACCACTTCTTTCATATCTTTGTAGAATGGCAAGACACTTTATTGATCTTAATCACAGCCTGATTAGTGTTGCAGAAAGTTTAAAAAAAAGAATCTACTTCTAACTTTACGATGAAAACAAACCAATTTATCATCTTGGTGGGAGCAGGACAATAGTAGTATGAGAGGGTAGATAATTGAGTGGATTAATGCTGAAAAGATGTAGCAAATAATGCACGTTGTCTGTTTACATATGTCAAACATGCGAAAGCTTTTAGTTGTACTTGTAGTTGTAATTTTTTGTTTGTCAATCCTTAACTGGCAGTGTAAGGTTGAAAACCCAATCACATTGTGTGCAAAAAATAAAATGAATATACAAACAAAAATATAACATAACTACCATTGTTTTGGCATTGGTGGAGTGCAGGGAAGGATATAGTAAGTAGAGGGTGGCACCAACAAGTCTGGAGTAATCTTTCCTGACTTGCGATAAGAGGGGTGGGCATGGAGGTCTGGTTGGATTATTTACCTCTATCAAAAACAGGCAAAGTTGGTATCAAACCACCACTGCGCAGCCATACAAAGGTTGAGCGCACAGGTGGAAGGTACGAGGCTGGTGGTGCCATCCAATGCTAGAACTACTCTCTTCATGGTCACACACTCTGGGTCAGTCAGATCACCTTCTCACTTGATATTCATTTTTCTCACCATGTCGTACCTGATGGTGAGTATTCCCTTTCACCACAGACTATCCGACATCATCAAAATTTCCCTCACTATCAGTGCTCACTTCATACAATCAAGTTGTCATTCTGATAGATCTAGGTGTATGCATCAACCATGATGATCAGTGTGGTACTGAGGACCAGGAAATTTTCCTGCACCTGCTGAGTGAAGGTAGTGACTTCCATGATTCTCTTGTTACCATAAATTAGTTTTGAATTTTGACAGACAGGAAAAATTAAAGGGTTAATGGGATCTTCTCTCACTAATATGGAGCATTGTAAAAAGTAATTCTATTGTTGTTTAAACGATCTTGTGGAATACAGGCTTTCATGAAGCAAGAACCAAAAGAAACAAAACATTGGTGAAATTTAATTACCGCAGTTGGAAACATCAAAAAAAAAGCCAAATAATTGTACATAGAGTGAGTGCTGAGGTGGGGGGGGGGGCAACAAAAGCATTTAAAATAAAATTTATTGTTATGTGGTGCAGTATTTTGTGAGTTGTGGGAAAGAACTAAATCCTTTTGCCTTGTTTATTTAAAAGAAAATTTAAAAAAAAAAACTTTTTAAAAATTAGCTGAATATATGATAGCTTTTCATTTGAGTAGAACAAACTGCTATACACACCCACAAACTATTTATGGATGAAATAATTGTTAATTTCTCAGTAGTAGTAGTAGAGTTTCTTCACACGTTTGTGTGGTGGTTAGGGAGTTTTATTTACAAAATAGTTTGTGCATATTTATTCTGCAAAGACATTTACTTCTGCTTTGTAGTTTTGTTTTTGTGCCTTGTTTGCATCAATAAATGTGTGTTAGAACCCCTTGATATAAAGCCAGGTGTGTTGGCTAATTAGTATTAGCTGAAATAGGCTGCCTGTAATGAATACGTGGTGATGGTAAATCAGATTATTGTTACCTGTAGTGCTGACATCTTTCAAGTTAATATTAGCTGAAATAACCCACTGTAGTATGCACACGCGCGGAAAACCAGATTAGCCTTACCTGCCAGCTGTGGGTTGGTTCTGATGATAACTGATAAGCTAGATTCCAATGCAGAGGAACTGAGCTTGCTTTATTCTGCCTCATTTTTATAATTAAGTAAAATTTTATTTTCTTGATTAAAGACATTTAATGCATTTCAGCATGTGTAATGGAGAATTTTATTTTATAGGATTGCATGGTTGCTAAGTGATTATTAATTTACTGTTTTATACTAGGCATTAGTAATATCAATAAAAGAAAGAGATGGAGAATTAAAAATAAACAAAAAAAAATGGTAAACTTGCATTACAGATCAAATAAAGATATAAATACATTATACTTAATAGTATCTTTACATAACTTCTTAATTGGTTTTAATAATTTTCAAGTTAAAATCTTTCTTACCTGTAGAACAATATCTTTTATTTATTTACTTACTGTATAGATAGATAGATAGGTATAGCATTTCCTGTATACACTTTACAACTTGTTTGCTTTTGAGTGGATAGCTTCATGTAGTGGTATAGCTATCATTAGTTAAACAACAAAAAATATTTTCAAAGTGGCTTGTTTTTTTCAATGTATGTTCAATACAAAATTCTCTTCATGTAACAACTTTTGCATAGATGACTTGGTGAATAAGACTGACCATTTTGGAAGACTATTTTTGAAAAAAATTAATTAAAAGCCTAGTAGTTCAAGATGGATGATCTGCTGTTATGTAATGCTGCATATAGCGGCTTATAAATCTGTCCATTAATCTTCAGTTTATCATCATCGCAAAAGTATGTATGCCTGTTAGAAACTGTTTAAATGTATTAATTCTAAATTAAATTCATTAAATCTACATTTGAAAGAGTGTTTTTTTTTTTTTTTACAGTTCTTTGCAAATAAGCTTCTTATTTCTAATTTACAATTAACATACAGGCATTTAGAAATGATATTTTGAATACTGTATTTAGTTAATGATTTTATAATGCAAGGAGCTTCTGATTATCTTTTTATTAGCTGGAGAAGCAGTGCAATGGAAAGTGCAATTTATCAAGAATATTGATTTGTTTAATGAAGTAACCTGAATGCATTCTAACAAGTAGGACATTCAGATTCTTTAAATGAAGAGAATAGTGAGGTGATCAGCATACATGACATAAACATGTATCTTGTACCATATACTCAAGCTACAGTAGCAACCATAATTATTGCATCTCATGTAATTCTAATTTTTGTTTTTTAAATGTAACTATACCATGATTAATGATAAATTTAAGCATTTATTGTTTCTTATTTATGATGTGGGTATTTTCTTTGGTAGAAAAATTTATAGTTGAATAATATTGCAAATTGAAGTTTACAGTTATTACTTTATTTGCATCTTTAAAGAAATTTTTACATTAAAATGCTGAGAATTAAGGCCCCATGGACTTCAAAACAACACTTTACTGGCTTTATTGTTTTATTAAAAATTAATATTGTAAAAACACTAAAAAGATTTATTTATATACATGAAGTGATGAAATTATAAGCATATAAGCAGATAGATCAAATGTTACATCATAATTCTTGTCATACAGCCCTGTTAGATTTTTGATAGGTCTTTAAATAAGCTACTGCTGTTTGGTATTAAAATAAAAAGATTTCTTGGTTCCTACAAATTGAACTTGAGCAAGATATATTTCATATCAATGTAGTTTAGATAGAAACTAATCTTCCATGTTTTTCATTGTTTAGTTTGTGGACCACAAGTTAAGGCAGAGAGGGTTATGGTGTACTTTCTTATTAGTAATGCTAAGTAATTTTTAACCACAGATTTTCTGTTGTCAGGCATCAGTAAATTTAATGTTCTTATTACATTTAAAATACACTTAGCATATATAATTTCAACATGTGCTAATAGCAAAGTAAACTATATGAATATTAATTATGTTTGGTCACAGTGCAACACGTTTTTAACTTTGTAATTATTAATCAATTTTTGTAGTACACTTCTTGACAAGAAGCAAGGAAAATCTAGAAGAAAAAGCATTTGTCAAAAAAAATTTTCTCCATTATAACTTTGCATCTTTTTAATAGATACAAATAACACCTGGACTCAGAATTTAGAAATATTAGCATAAATTTAAAAAGTATATTTTTTTTAAAAGGCTTTGAAATTAGAATTTTACCATCAACTATTTAGTTGCAGTTTCATTAGCAGTAATGCAGACTGGTTGTGTGCCTGTAGCAGACTTTTTACTGTTATTTTTAAAATGATTTGAATACAATTATATAAATATCAAAAGGAAGTTACACTTTTCTACTTGAATGAGAATATTGGGTCTTTTTAAATTTAAGGGAGTCTCTATTATATATAAAAAATTTTTCTTTGCATAAAGTTTTTAGAGTTTTCATGAAAATGATATTTTAAAATCATTTTGGGTCAAACTAAATTTGAAACAGTTGAGAATTTGATAATTCTGCTGTATATTTTTTATATTTATGAATTTTATTTGAAAGTTTGTTTTTATTACTACTTACTGGGAGCCTGTTCTTTCCCTTTTTCACATGCACAAATAGCTAAGCCATTGTAGTAAGCCATTCTGTTAGCTGGTCTTATTGCAGGTCTGTCATTTAATAGGACTAATACTGGAGTAGGTAGGCTAGCTACCCAGGGTGGATGTAAAGTCTGATCACTGTTGCTAGTTGTATCCAGAAAGAGAGTATGTGTTGAACATCTAGAATTCCACCAAATATGACATTGAAAAAAAGAAAAAATCAATATTGGTTTTTGCTGTCAATTTTCTTCTGGAAGTATCCAAGGTAACATGCTTACATCACCCAGAACTTCCATAATATTTAGACAAAGGAGCTACTTTGTTCTGAGTTATTCATCATCAAGGAAAAAATTACTGGGAATTAGACTTTTTCTATCTAATTGTCTGGCTTCATTAATAATAGAAAGAAGCTCTCAGAGAAGTTGGCTTATTGTGCATCAGTATTGACCATGGTCATGTCAGTGTGGGGATCAATGTATCAGTGACCTGGCTGACTGCTTCATTCATAAAATAAATGCCTGCTATTGGTGGCCAAACAAAAAGGACTAGCTTCTATAAAGCACTAGGCATTAAACAGAGCTAAATATTTCATGAAGAAAGAAAGATAAGGGATTGCAGCAGTAAGCAATATTGAAAATAATCTCTCTTGGGTGCCCCTAAAATTATCCCATTGTGGAAATGAAAATGGGGGCTGACTCTCAGATACCACAGGCCTATTGCAACCAGGATCTGGTTCTTTTTACATGAGCTATTATACGTAAATGCCCCAAGTTGTGAAGAAAAAAGATGTATTAGCTGGACCACCATGGAGATATAGAGAGGAGATAAATAGCCAGAACAAAAAGCAGACTTTACTATCTAAAATCTATAATCATGTTATGTGCTGTTAGCTGGGCAGACCTACATTGCATATATATATATGTGTGTGCAAAGTTACAAAAACAGGCCATGGAATTGATGCTATGGACAGCATGCCACTCACTCCCTTTATACTACATTGTTTTATCAATCTTTATATAATTGTATTATTCTAATTTCATATTTATTCATCAGGGTTTTTCAAAACTTATCTAAATCTAGTGCCATTTAAAAGTTGAATTCAACTTATTTGCAGAGTTTTTTTTCACCCCCTCCCTATTTGTGATAGGCTGGTGGTGATTGTACCAGAACTGCCAAGACTAAATCAATTAGCTGACTGACCTACCTGTTTGTTTGTTTGACTGATTGTTATTATCAGAAAGATAGTCTGTTTTCTTCAGGCTTATCAGGCATGTTCTGGGTGCATGTTGGGACTTTTCTCATCTACTATAGCCCCTTTCTCTACATGATGAGCAAACGGAAAAAGCAGCGGAGGCCTATTAGTTCACTGCTCAAGCTGTGCTCTTGTTTGTTCATTGAGCCAGAGGAGTGTTATGTGAAAGAAAGTCGGCCATGGGATATTAAAAAGCAGCAGCAGGCCATGGTAAGTTGTATTTTTGTTCCCTCACAGAAAGGTTTTTTTTTGAAACCTATGTTAAATCACACATCTCTCTGAGTTTGGCTATTTTATAAAGTCTCTGTATTTTGTTGTGGTGCAATATCAAACAACACTTGCCTTTCCACCATTTCCCACTCAAGTGTGGACTACAACATTTAAAAATCCAACATTACTTTGAACCCAAGCTGAAAATAATTTCAAAGGCATTTCAAACAACACCAGATTGGGCATAAAATGTTGCAGTTTTTTTTTTTTTTATTAATCAGTGGCGTTGTTTTGATATGGCCATTTATGGATTGGTACAAGAAACCTGACAACAGCAATGATAGTGTCTCTTCATTCAGGTGAATAGGTGATATTGAGATTATCTACCAGTGTGATAGGAGAATTTTCTTCAACTGTTGAAAGGTTTTAATCAATAAATGCAGCTGGTTAGCTTGGACAAAGCATTATCAACCAAATACACCAGCTGTTTTTTTTCGGTGGCAGCCACCTAGCATTGCCAACCTTCTCAACTTCATGAAAAAACAATTCATCTAGCTTTCTCTTTGGCTTCCCTTCCTTCATTACCATCCAAAATATTTAAACTTGCTACTGTTGTGACAGAGAAACATTCATTGTTGTTTCTGGTAGGAATTTCTTGTCTAAAAATAAAACAACAATATCTGAACGGCTTGTCCGAATGTAGCAAGTTTCTTTGTTCAGCCATTCTGGAACTTTAAACAGTACACACAGAAATTTGGTTTCTCAAAGGTAAAAATAGTGGAGTAGATGAAACATTCTCAAAGAAACATTACTTGTTTTCTTACATTAAAACAAAAATTATTGCCACTTTTTTTTCCCCATCTCACTACATTCACTTTTTATGCTGTTGTATCTCTGGAATACTTGAATGGGTGGTGGGTTTACTTTCTTGGTAACTAGCATTTCACTCAGTTATTGTATTAATTATGAAAGTTTTAGTTATAGGCAAGTGCACATGAAGATTTTTTTTTATTTCTGTCATAATTCACCAGGAAAGAATGGATAGGTTGTGTTTTTCTTTTTCATTATATTTTTTCTAAGCTCTTTGTGTACATATTGATAAGTAAGTACGCTTTAAAAAAGGCTACCTGACTTATTTTGTTTACTTTTATGTTCCTGCAATCTAAATTTAACATTTACAAATTAGTTTTGATCATGACATATTGTTTCTACCTACTAGTAGTCTCTGTCTGTCTGTCTGTGTATACACACATGTTTTTGTGTTTTTAATTTGGTAGTACAAAGATTGTACTATTTTTAAGGACAGGTAAATATTTATATACTGTACATGTATGATATTTTCTTTAATGGATTAGTATTTTCTTAAGAGTACCAGTTTTAAGGAATCATTCTCATAGACAAGCAAATGAGGTAGAGAGATATTACAGCTGTTGCATTAGCTAAACAGAAAAAATCAGATTTTGGTATTATAGGCAGATAGGTGTGTGTTCGGCATTGGGTGGTAGTAGTGTTCTTATTCTTCAACACTCTGGAATCCATTATGCCTTTTGATTATTTTCCAGCTTCATGACTGCTTGTTTCTCCAAAACATTAGATCTTAGATTCTGTTTTAAGTGGAATAAATTAGTCTTAATCACAGTTAGTTCTTACAGAGAGTTATTGATTAGCATGTCTAACTTACATAAAATTAGTATGGTTAGACAGTGATCTATCTTGTGTATCAAACTGTTTCATTTGCAATTACAAAGACAATAATATAAAGGTCTTAGTAAGCATCAGCACAAGAGAAGCAAATTTTAAGTGTTCCATGGTTAAAATTTATCTGGTAAAATAATATCCATCTAGTTAACAAGTGGCGGTGAGATACAGATACCTTGGAGCAGGTGTTCAGTAAATGCCTTAGCTGGTGAACTTTGATATGCAAACATCTATGTAGTTCAGAACTAGGGCTAATGATACTCTTTACTCTCACCTACTCTTAGAACCAAGGGCCAAGGGTCTCATTTTCACATATGCAATTTCATGAAACGGGACAGTTTTGGTTTGGTTTGTCTTTGGAACAATTTTAGTTAATTTAGTAAGTATGCAACTTTGTCTATTTTATAAAAGATTTATAACTAAAAATTCTGATTTTGTTGGATAGTGCCACATTTTGTACAATATAACTTTGTTTTGTTTTTGTTTTTTGAACTGATATAAAACACTTATGGTTCTTGCTAAATCATTTCTTTTGATTTTCCAAAGTTATAAAAAAAGTCTGTCTCGTTTTAAACTCCATTTGTAGGTTGCTTATCGAATCTTTTTTTTTTCTTCTAATTTCTTATGCTAAACTTACAAAATATACTTTGTTTTCTTTATTTAAATGCAGATAAACCTTACAATAGTAATGTGATCAATCAGTAGATAACATATGATCATTGATATAATAAACATTGTCTCAAGAAAGAGTTTTTAAAATTTAAAAGTGTTTACTTAGCTCTAATAATTTAATGCATCTTCTGACCATTGTTATCCATGATCAGTATTTGTGTTCTGGCTAACTCCAAAATGTCTGGACACTTACCTAAATGACAGCTTATTTAGTCCACCAAGCATTGATGGGCTGGTGACTCTCTTACTAGGGGATTGCAGTCAGTATTAAGAGTCTTTCAATGCCAAAAGGAATGGCTGGCTTATTTGTTATGGAATTTTGAATTCCAGTAGGTTACCAGCATATCAAGATTCTCGTGGTTTTTGTGGATACAGAATCATAGCTGGACACAAAGAGGTTTCCTCTTCTGCTGTGCGTTTTAGATAGCAGAGCTACCAGATAATCTGTCATGTTGAAATAAAAAATAAAGGAGACAGTGATAGTTAATAGTTAACTGCTCTCAAATGCCTTGTTTTTGGTTTCATTTATTTTTTAAAAAAATTGAAATCATTCAGGATGAGTCTGTGGTACTTTAATGATTCATTATTTGTGTAGCGAGTTTTTTTTTAATTTCTGACTGTATACTTGTTTATGATGCTGAATTCTCTCTATCTCTCATTCTGTCAGTGTGTTGTGTGTGAGAGCCGTATTACCAGGTAAAGATAAATCACAGACACTCAGGTTAGTTTTTTTGTTTAAGTGAGCATGGTATACCAGGTCTACATATTTTGGTGACTTATTACTAATCAGTTTTTAGTCATTATTAGATTTTTCTATTAATGGAGTATCTTAGCATGGTTAAAATCATACCTTTGTTTAATAGGTCAGAGAAGATAATTGCAACCTATAGTTAAGCTTTTGCTTGTAAGGGAAGTAAATAATTAAGCTATGACCAGGTCTCTACCTTTGCTGCAGCAAATATCTAAAAATAGCTGGGTAAGAATTTCTCTCAAATAGGTAAGAGCATCCACAGTTTGGGTACCACCTCAGGGAGTGGATCATCAGTGTCAAAATTGTTATATAACCATGACTACCTGGTGCCTCTTATTATTATTTTTTTCACATTATTATTATTTATTTATTCTTTTAAACATCTAGCCAACTCAAACAAACAAACAAGCTTAAATTGGCTTCTTTCAGTAAAGCAGTGATGAAAATTGGCATGCTTAATATTTTAAAGCAATGGTATCTTTACATTTTATGGAGGACCATTTGGTGAGGTTTTGATGGCCAGGTAAAAGTGACAGCTAAATATTGTGCTTCCATTTTTTAAAAAATGCATAAATTTTGTTTTTGTGACAAATAAGGTTTAATGTGGATGGAACCTATAGCTTTACATTATTTTTTGAAAAAAATTAGTTCAAAATGAACCAATTCACAAAATCATAAATGAACAACACAAAACAACTTATCACTTAATTATTTAATAAAGAAAAAAAAATGAGTTGGAATTCTGGTAATGAGCAATTTAAAATTCATGTGTTTTTTATATATATCATAAATATTTTAAAATTAAGTAAAAAATTAAACTTTCATGTGAAAGAAAAAAGTGAGAAAAATGGACTTGTGTTTTACTTAACAGCTTTTCAATGTCTGTTGCAATGTTATTTACCTCTATCTTTAATATTTTTGTGCAAATGCTGATCAGTTTTGTAAAAACAAAATTTAAATTTTACAAATTTCATTTTTGAAAAAGTTTGCTCTTGTAGATATGTTCTGCCACTAGCTGTAATGAACCCTTGTGGCTCTTTGCTGAGTTTATGGAAGTCCTGGAATTGTGATAGTAATGTTTCAACAAGCTTTGCACCTCTGTTGGCTTTCAGTTCCATAGTGATGTTGCTTCTTGATGTAACAGCTTCAAAGCACATAAGTGGACAAGGCCACCAACTTTCAGCTGTTTGTGAAAGTGTTTTAGTTTAGCTTCAAAAGATTGTTCCTGAACAATTTACAGATAAGATTGTTTTTTCCTTGTAGTTTTAGATTAAGCTCGTTCAAGTAAGTTGTCATGTCCACCAAGAAAGTGAGATTCCAGACCTGATTTTTCAATCATAAACATTTGTTTCAGTTTTCAGTTTGAAAAAAAAATGTTTTAAGACTTATTCACAACTGAGCCAACACACTTCCAAATAGTACAAAATGGCAACATAATCCTCTTTTATTTGAGATAGAAAATTATAGAACTAGCAGTGATCAAATGACACTGACACAGGATACTATATCTTTCATCACTTCACCTAGATTTAGCGTTTTAATTGCACCTGTTGATACCCCCAATAACTCCTCCTGTTTTCACCAACCATATTTTTAGCACTATCAGTGGTGATACACTTCATTTAGTTCCAGTTTAGATTAAGATATTTATTGTCTCTCAAACTTTTAAATGTGTTTTCATTGGTTATTGCATCCTTGATACTTAGTAATTCTGCCAATTTCTCCTGTCAGCACAAAAGCCAGTGTCTGTTTCTCTAAGGAAGATAAGTTGAGTGATGTCTCAAAGTTTATTACTTTCATCCAGCACTGAAGAAAACTTGAATGTCTTTGCTTTTTCCTTAAATTGGAAGCAAAAATTTTGTCTCATGTCTTCAATTCTTTATATGATTGTACATGCTTACATTCTGAAATATATTCTGTCAGGACCCAATTCACATTCTTAATGAACTCTCCATCTGTAACTGACTTACCTTGTTCAGCAATCTATTTAGCTGCTTTAACAGCTGCCATGCTTTCTGTAACATTTTTCGTTAACACATTTTGTTGGATAAATTTTTTTCAGAGCTTCCACCCTTTCAGCATGCAGTTTACTTTCAAGCATTTAAGCCTTATTCTTGTTTTGTATCTTTATACTACACACACAAGTAGTAGTTTGTTTGCTTTTCATTGATTACCATAATTTCAAAATCTGCTTTTCCTTTTCTATTTTTTTGGGCAAAGACATCTTATTACTTGCCAACACACTCCTTAAAAAAAAAATGATGGCTAAGAAAGACAGTTTTCTTTCTGAAATAAATAGCATGCTAAAATCTGGGAGTAAATGCTATTTGTCTGGATTCAGTACTGAGGAAATGACTAAGAGAGTATAAGATCCATAACCCATTCCTAATTCAAGCAGTTAAGAAACCATACAATAGTCAATATAGATTAAGCAATTTTTAAGGATATTTACACTTTTTTCTTTTTTTATGCTATGGGTAATATTTTGCTAATAGGCCAGTTGCAGCCCTTTGCTTTAAAATATGTTTTCAAATAGTTTTATGGAGAAAATATTTAAAGTTTAAAAAGATAGAGGAGAAAGAAAAGGAGAAAGAGTATCTCTGATAATCATAGGTTCTAGTTGTCAAGGAATTTATACTTTATAATAGAAGATGTCCATGCTTTTAGCAACATCCTATACATTACAGTTTTTCCTATTGCTTAAAAAATGAAACTATGTATTAAAACTGGATTAAGTATTAATGTCCTGAAGTTATTATAACTTAGGATAAATGTCCGTATGTTAGGACAAACTGTTTTGTTGAAGACCAGACCAGATACTGCACAATTACAAACTAATATGATGGAAAACTGAGATACTTTATCAAGTTGTTAGTTTTTCCAAAGTATATAAAATGATTCTAATTACTAGAGTTGCTGATTGGTGAATAATATTATTTGTGATGTAATGCTGTCACATTTTAAAATTATTTTTTAAACACACAACTTGGTTTCTGAAAACATTTACAGATTTTCATTTTAATTTTAATGAATTTAAAAAAAAAAAAGTAGGGAGAGGATAGAGGGACCACTTTAAAGATTTTATAAAAACATTTGTTAAACTTAATAGCACAATATAGTGATAACATGGGTGTTTGTTTATGTCAGAGCCCTAGATGCATTCAAACTTGTTAGCACTTTTTTCCTTCATGCTACCACTTCAGAATCTCATATTCTCCCTCTCATCAAAATCTAACTAAAGTTTGCATTTGAAGCCAAATGCTGCATCATTAGTTATGGGATTGATTTATTGATTGGTGAGAAATGATCTAATCATTAAAAAGATTTTATAAAAAAATAAAAAGTAAGAAAAGATTTGATTGCACTTATTCAGTTGTCAATATGCTGTTATGCTACAGGTGTAAGTTTTTCTGAATGTATGCATAGTTGATTAAGTACCTGTTATACTCAGCAGTCTTTGTTTGAGAATGGCAAATTGAAAATATGAGTACCTACCTAAATGTCCACACAGCAAATCATCTCTAATGTTAATGTTGTATGTTGATTCACATGTACTTGAATGACTTGTCAACTGTAAAGGAATGTGAATAGTTAAACTGTAAAGGAATGTGTTTTGACCCCTGCTGTAGGTTAATAGTTGAATGGTTGATCATAACACAGCAAGAGATTGTTGCAAACATAGGAAAAAGCATGTCTGAAGAGAGAAACAATGTGTGCTATGGAGCACAATATATATTTACAAAAATACAGAGCAGGCATTCATTTGAAGCTTATTAACTGAGAAAATGTAAACAAACAAAAGCATGGAGAAATTAACTGCTAAAGATTTGTGGAGCTTCTGTCTATTTTGCACTTGCTTTAAAAAAAAAAAGTATGACCTTCAGAAAAAGGTAAACATTTAACACTCTTTCTGATTGGTTTTATTTACCGCCTTTATTTAGCACAGTTTTAATTTGGATAATTTTGCTAGTGCCTTTTCCTGTTTTTTTTTTTTTTTCATATTTCTTTAATTTTTCTGCTGTTGCAGAAGTTTACTTTTTGAATGAAAACCTGTGCAGCTTAGTTTCTGCATATTCTGTTTTTCTTCTACCACACTCAAAAATGCGTGCACAAACCTGTTTTCTTTCTAGGTCTTATTTTCTATTAATTAAGTGATAGACTATATCTAGCAGTTTCCTTCTAGAATTATCAATATCCAACTATCAAATGGATTTGAAGAACCATTTAAATGCTTAACACCTGGGTTTTCAACCTGTGTGACACGTGGCCATTTTTGGTGGGACGCAAGCTGGTCCTGAAACCGAAACCTACTGTTGGATGATTTTAACTCCTCTCGTTTCCATTCATAATTATAAGCCCCAAATGGGTGAAGGCCAGTGTCCAAACTGTGTCTTGACCTAGTCTCCATCCACCTACCACGCAATTTGCACTGACACAGTTATTATATACACGGTGTAACTTCTGCCTGCGGTAGCTTGCTGCATAAGACAGTTCTGGCTTCTGATTGTCTGATGATTTTTGAGGAATCGACATGCCCTAAAAAATATTCCAATTTCATCAAAGCAAAAGCCAGACATGTTTCCAAAATGTGGTACATTTTTACGTAAGGACCAAATCTACACAACTAGCCACTAAAATCAATCCATTCTTTACTTGTTTCCTTCATACAAAGTTTGTGCCATTTGGCACTCGGCAGATTTCAAGTCATATTTCAAACGCATGATTGACGCATGATAGCAGGCCGCTTGCTGATTGGTCAGCCAAACTCCCCGGCAGAGTGGCATTGTGCAGTGAGTGAGCCGGATCGATTCTTCTGCATCAAGCCTTGTTATCGTCCGTATGAGAGACAGGATTGATTCTCGGACTGATTTAACAAGAGAAGGATCCTGGCCTATCTTTAACATTGTTGTCATAAGCGACAAAATACTTTCAAGTTTAAATCTGTGTAAATTTCGATCAAAATATGACTAATTAAGGGTCATGACAAGACAGGGCTATATAGTAATGAGTTTATAAATATAAGATTCTCTTCATTGGTGGACAAGGGAATTCATAAACCTCAATGTGTTGTGTGGGGTTAAGTCTTGGCTGCCTCAAGCATGAAAAAGAATCACCTATGATGACATTTGGTAACAAAATATCTGCAATTCAAGGGTAAGGACAAGGCATTCTTTGAAAAGAAATTGCAAGCATTGAATTCCCATAAGTTGGATTCCACAGGTGGCATTGCATTACAAACTGTCGTGTTTGTTGAGGCATCATTTTGGATCGCATATAGTTGCCAAGGCAAAAAAACCATATACAGTTGCAGAGAACCTGATCATGCCATGTATGGAAGGATGTAACAAGACTGTTATTTGGCGAAGAACAGGTAAGAAAGCTATCGTCAGTGTCAGTATCTGACAACACTATACCACACCGAATAAGCTCAATATCAGATGCAATTGAATCCAAAGTTGTTGAGAACATACAAAATTCACCATATTTTGCCATAGCCATAGATGAATCCACAGATGTTGCCTCACTGAGCCAATTGATGGTCTGGGTGAGGTATATTTCGGAGGACACCTTCAAAGAAGAACTCTTGTTTTGTTTGCCACTGACCCCCTCAACGAAAGGAGAGGACATATTTCATAAAATTGAACATTACTTTGAACAAAAAGGCTTTCAATGGAACAAGCTTGTGGGAAGCTGCACTGACGGAGCTCCTGCTATGATCGAGTGTAATTCTCGATTTCAAGCCATGGTAAAATGAGTCGCATCCCTGGTAATCATAATTCATTGCCTGATTCACTGACAGGCCCTATTTACCTGTTCCTATGAAGCAAGTGCTAAATCAGGCGGTGAAAATAGTCAATTATATCAAAGCCAGTCCCCTGAACACCCACCTATTCAGTCATTTGTGCAAAGACATGGATGCCGAACACCAGAACCTGTTATACCACACAGAGGTCAGGTGGTTAAGTCATGGAAATGTGCTGTTGCAGCTATATGAACTCCATATAGAGGTGGCGGAATTTCTCCGCAGACAGGAGAAGGTAGAATTGGCCAGCTTCCTGGCAGATAAATGAAGGCTAGGAATTTTGTGTTATTTGACCGACATATTCAAGAAATTCAATGAACTAAACTAGTCTCTACAAGGCATATATTCCAACATCATGGATTTCCATGACTAAATTCATGGATTCACTCGTACTCTGGATTTACTAGTGCTGAAGGCCCAGGCAAAATGATGCCCTTTTTCCCCACTTAAACGAATTTCTGGAAGACAATAGCGATGTTGATATCCCAGATATTGTGACGCACCTGAACTTGATGAAGAGTGAATGTGAAAGTACTACCCCGACTTAGACCCCAGTCATTTCAATCCCATCTGAGATCCATTCACCGCTGATGTCAGGAGTCTAGAAGACAGTTTTGCGCAGGAAGAGCTGGTAAGGCTTCTTCAAGATTCAACAGCTCACGCACTCTTTGAAAGGAAGAGACTGTGTGAATTTTGGTGTGGAATGTGGGTCGAATACCAAATGTTATCTTCAATTGCGATTAAGAAATTTATGCCCCTTCCATCGATGTATCTTTGTGAATCAGCATTTTCAGTCATGGCAGGGATGAAGACTAAAGACCAGAATTGTTTGGACATTGAAGCAGATATGCATGTGACCCTAACTTCTATTGAACCTGATTTGAATTGCCTTGCTAATGATATGCAGGCCCAGCCATCTCACTAAGAACTTTCAATATGTGCACTGCACCCACTTTCAATATGTACCTTTTACCCACCTTTGGTGGAAGATTGAAATGTTTTTGGTCTGAAAATGTCAGATTTGTACGTTGAACTTGTGTGCTAGGCTAAAAAAGTCTTGAAACAACCCAACAAATTTGTATTTACTAGTTTTTGTTGGATTAGGTGGGATGCAAGAGTCTGTATATAGTTAGATTTGGGACACCATGGAAAAAAGGTTGAAAAACCCTGGCTTAACAGAATGACCAAATCACAGATTGTTAGTGTTTGATGTAATGTATAAAACATCGGTGCTATTTGTGTATTGATTATTTCAGACCCATTGACCTGTTTCACTATCTCACCTGCTCGGCATCTATAGGTATGCCTTAGTTAATTCTTCCAGATATTTTTCAGTTGATTCTAAAAAAAAAAAATAATTTTGGTTACTGAATTTAAAAATTTTAAATTGAGCAATATAGTTTTTAACAGTTCATTTATACGCAAAAAGAAATTTTGAGAGTGTTTGCTTGTGTATTTTTTTTTTTTTTTGTGTGTTAAGCTAAAAACAATACAGTTTAGATTTTCTTGATTTTTACTGAAATAATAATAGAAAAAAACAATTGTATTTAATAGAATGTCTGTGTTTTACACCTCAACTTCAAATTTCAGTTGGCTACAGGTAATATAATAACAACAAAAAATAACATTTTGTAAATAAACAAGAAAAAAGCAAACTAACAGTGGTGTTCACAAGATTTGTTCTCAGTAAGAGTCTCGAACACCTGGTTAGGGTGGATGAGATACGGATGTTTTAAAGATGTTTTCAGTGGATCAGGAACGGCTTTTAAGTTGTGCAGTCTGACTCCAGCTATAAAAACTTCTCTCCAACTTCATTTAAACTAAATAAATAATCAGAACAATGTGATAACAGGTAGGTAGAACTCACTAGCTTGTGGTGCGTTATAGCAGAAAATAGATTACTTAGAATCGAAAGCTGTGTGTTTGTTTTTGTTTACCTTGACTGAGTATGTATTAATTAACAGATGAAGAAACTGCTTTTCGTAGAAGTTTCTTTTGATTATCTGTTGCTCCCAAGTCTCTGAAATCTCCAAGTCGCATAGGCTTCTTCAGGATCCACACAACAAAGTGGCAGATAATTAGATTTTTTTTTTTTCTTTTTTTCAGATGTTTAGTATCTGACTGTAGACATTATTTTTATTTACGGGGCTTTGAGTGTACTCGACACCAATGCACTTGGGTACTCAAACACATTCAATCTTCCTATGAAAATGGAAATAAATAGAACAAATAAAAAAAAGTTGTTTTTTTTTTTAATCTGTATGATATTTCCTGTTACATAATTTGAACTTTTATTGTAGGTTATGGATTGTTTTTTTTGTTTTTTTTAAATTAGTTTTATAATAAACTGAATTGATGGAAAATAGATTTTCAAGCTCAAGCATTGTTACTTTTTAAAATTCATGTTGTTCCTGTGACCCAACCTGTAGCCTTTTCTTTTCTTGACCACTTGAAAATTGAACCACCACTGAGCATGACAACTATAGTTTCCTCCTCACTTCTCACAAGGTTGTCTGCTTCATTGTCATTTGAATAAGAGAACAAGACAAAGGCTCAGATAACCAGCAGTTACTTAATGGATGAGAAACAACAAAAAATAATTTGTATTGTTTTTTGTTATGTAAATTGTGATGTAAAATAATTGAAAAGTTTCTTTTTCAGTGCAATCTAATTTCCTGCTTCCAAATGATCTGAGCAGGTTATTTTGGCATGCACTACATCAGTTGTTTCATTCAGACTGGGTCATAGTGATAAAGCTAACACTCTGCACCCATGTAATTAATGGCATCTTGATTTACTTCCAGAAGTATAAACCTTTTTAAAAAGATTGGCATCAGTTTTTTAAAAAAAAGAGTATAAATCTAGAGCAGATTTGTTAAGTTACAGTAAGGGCACAGCTGACTTTCTTTACAACAGCAGCTGTAAATTTGGTTAGTTTGTTAGAATGGTGTACATTTATAAAAATTTGTATCTGTGCGTCTTTCTCTTTTCTGAACTGTTTCCATCTAATAGCGTTTGCTTTTTTTTTTTGTATGAATTTGTAATGGAAAAAGTCAGATATGCAGTAGACTTACTATAGTAATAAGAACTAGGATTGTGGTAATGAAAAAGTATTGGTTCATTCTAGTACCATTTTTGAGACATTCAATGTATAGAGCCTCGTTATTGTATTTTTGTTTGATTTTAACTTCTATTGGATTAGATTTTATGTTTAGTATTTATTAGATAATAGGTACAGTTTACTGATAATTAAAAAAAAAAATAGTTTTCAACTGCAAATTTTTTTGGGTTTTTGTTTATATGTACAGTAAAACCACTATTTAATGGACTAATAGGAGGAAGGGTGTTCATTAATGCTGGGACTCTGTTAAATCCGGACATTTACATACGTTTTTTACATACACATGTGCAAAGGTGCCCAAGCAAAAAAATTTGTTGCATAGTTCAACGTGAACATTTGTCAGAAGAACCAGACAGCGTCTAGTGAATTGGGGGGGGGGATAAAATCAGGGTTTTACTGTATACACACTGGCTGCCACATTTGTGTACCCACCAGTGGAATATCTTACAGATTGATTTTATGATATATTAGTGCCTATAGTAATGTATATATATTGGCATACAGCTGTTAGGAAATACATACAGGGCAAGCTTTTTAAATAAATTTCTTAAACATCTGATCTTTCTCATTTTTGTTGGTGAATCCACATTGGCTTCCGATATATATAATAAAATCTCACCTCATTTTTAAAATGGCATAGCATTGCAGAATGTTTCACTGTTTAATCTGAGTGATTTACCCATAATCTTAAAATGTCAAATAGATATTAAAATTGGTTTCTAATAAAATACTTGTTTCTATCACTGTTAGATAACATTTTGCTAATATTCTATTATAAAATGTTGGAATTTAATTTTTTGTTTTTCCTTGTTATAGAGCTAAATGAGGATATCAGCTATAATAGATTTCTAATGACCTTGACAGGAGAGACCTGGCTAGAGAATAGTAGGTCAAATTTTGTCTAGGATTACATGTCACCATGCCTAGAAATAGCATTTGTCAGTTGGTGGTAGAGCAGAAATATTTGCTAGTAAAGTTAGTTCATTTTCCTGAGTAATAAGAAATGCTCTATAGTGAAATATGTGCAGCAAGAAGACAATAAGCTTAATGGCTCATGTCAACTCAACTGATTTACTGATGATCCATTTCATGATGGTTGTTGGTACAAAGAAGTTAGGGAAGGGACAGAACACTTGTTTTAAAATAACTGAAATTCCTGCACACACTGATGACATTGTGTAGCTATTACAGATATCACTTTTTAAAAGTATTTTTGGTTTGTAGATCATCTAAAAAACCCAACATTTAATGCTTAAGATAATTAAAAATAGCACACTCACCACCATTTTGAAGATCTGCTAAAATCAAACAGATTTAATAAGCACTAGCTTATTAAGTGTAACCTGTATGGCTTTTGAAAAATATCCTTTGGTGGTTTCAAAACAGCCTTCAAGGCCAATATGCCATAGCTTAAAACCCTGCCCAATTCTGAAATACCTAAAATATAAGGCCTCTAGGTGCTATGGTTCAGCTGTAAAAGAGTAATAAACAAATGAACAAAACACTCGGAAATATGTTAGATTTTACAAGTCCATACTAGAGTAGATTTTAAAAATAGGTATTAAAAAATCAAATGCATCGAGTTAAAGCTGCTTTTTTTTTTCAAAGGCATACAGAAACAAAGATTAGATTGATGAACAAAGTATGAGGAAGTGCTAACATAACAGGATGCTCTTTTTTAATTTGTGTACAATTTCTTTTCCTGATAATTGCATGAAAAACTCATCATATGCATGTACTTCTAAGTTGTCATGACTACTACCTTTCTTTAATTTAAGATCCTGTGGTCATATATCAGAAATGGCTTAAAAATTTGTTTGTTTGTTCTATTTATCTTTTGATAGGATGGTAAATCTAAGCTGAGTCAGAGTTAATTCCTAGATATCTTTTTTCTTGTTATTTGTTGGAGTAGTTTGTGTTTCCTGAAACCTGGTTAGTTGGTTCATTTGGGAATTAGTGCCTAGTTCGTATTCAGCTCAAGAGAACTGTGTAAATTCAGAAGTCAGCTATGAAGTTATCTTCATAAACTGCTCCGCTTTGTTCTCAGTAAAAACAATGGCAAGTTAATAGAGAATGATCTTTTTCTCGTGATAAAACCTAACTGTAACATTCAATTATTCATTTTATTTTTTAAAACTTTTAACAGGAGCATTCTGAAAATGCTGAAACTGTGGAACAAGTCTCAGGTTCTCAGATTACTATGGTAACGCAGAAAGCTGGTTTGGAAGTGACCAATGAAGAGCCAGAACCAGCTCTAGACATTGAGATTCCTCCTCCAATGGCAATTCAAGATCACACATTTGCTCCGTCTCAGACTCCACCACCCCCATTGGAAGAGACCCATGGCAAACTGGTAGGTACAGGCATAATGTAGATTTTTCTTTTTTCAAAATATTAGGTGGAAGGTAAATAATCTTTTATTTGCATATCGGTTGAGAAGTATGTTAACAGTTGAGATAGCTGTGCAGCAGCAAGCTGAAATATTATCCATCCAGCTTCCTGGGGGTGAATTCCAAAGGATTTAGCTATAGAGACATCTCCTATACTATTCACTAGTAGGCTTAAATGCATCAAATCTGTAAGCAGCCTTATTGATGTGCACATGAGGAAACTACCATATCTTGCATTTAGTAACTTTTATAGTTAGTTTACCTGGTAGGGTTTCTTTGTTAAGGGATAACAAGTCATGTGAGTGCTAGCACATTGGTCTTCAAAAATAATCTGATCCTGTAACTGCTGGTTAAGTTCTATGCTTTTGTTTCACTAAATTCTTTTGACTACAAATTTCTGGGTGAGAAAACACCTTTCTACTGGTCAGAGCATTGGGAAAATCCTTCCTCCCCCTCCAGAGAGAGAGGGAGTAGGGTTGGGTAGCTGGCTTGCAGTCTCAATGTAAACTAATTTTGGCTAAAATCCTTTAAGACCATAATTTTCATTTTAAAAAATTATCAATTTTTGTTATTAATCAAAATTTAAATATAATTTCTTTGAACCTAAAAAAAAAAAAAGTTCTCTTAACCTTTTATATATCTTAAATAAAAAGAAACTTCCTATCTTTAAAGCAGGTGACAACATTATGGGTCATTTTTGCGAATAGGAAATTTAATTCAGCAGACTAACCTTTCTTTTAACTGTAACACATCAAATAATGTCAACTTTAATCTTACCTGTAATACTGTTTTAAATCTTTCTGCAATAAAAAGGACTAGTAAGTTGCTCTTAATTATTTTTCCTAGAACGATGTTTTGCCCATGTTTTATTCTCAATCTTCAGGATATAGGCAGATGCATTTTTCTTATGGTGATCCAGGATTGATTAATTAAAAATTTGAATTCATTTTTTTTTTTTTTTAACCACAACACTTATATTGGATTACCAGAAAATCTAGCAGCTTGCACATCTGCAAGGAGAAATAACAATATTTGGAAAACATAATTTCCTGTTGATTGTTTTTATTTATTAATGGCTGTGTATGATTGCTTTTCATCTGTATACTACTATCTCTCTCTCTCTCTCTCTCTCTCTTTCAAAAGTAGTTTTGTTCATAGCAAATCTAATTTACAGTTAACAACACTAACAAATTTCAAAACATTTTTGTTTTATTTAGTTATTAATAAATTAGGCTTTTTAATTATAGATGGTTACTATTAGTTTATCAGAGATCATTTCAAACAATGAATGAAAAACTTATTGGTGTGATATGGTAATTATGCATGAGGTATGTGTTTAGCTTTGTGTTCGTTTTCTTGATAGCTACAAATTAAAACCCAGCTGACCAGCTTTTGAAATGGTTTTGGTTAACTGCTTCAGAACTTGGATGAACTATTAAGTCATCTGTGTTATTCCAGTAATAGGCACTTTGGTAGTCCTGTGGTCAGATTATGGGAATGCTAAGAAAGATGGTGGGCCTGAGTTTTCTTTCTGTGGGAACAGCTCAGTTTGGCAAATCTTTGTTTCATGGTTTTTTTGTTACTCTTTTTCCCCAACTGGCTATATGAGTGCCCTCCAGGCACTCTGGTTTCCTTCCATTATCTTCAACTAAGGATCTCTAATAGGGATTTTCCTACTCTGGTTAGAAGTGGTGGTTTTCGTGTGGCACAGGATTGACAATGCATCTTAGCAGACAAATGCTCTTTCACAAGGGTTGTCTTTTTGCTCTGCTATCTTGCTTCTGTCATTGTCACTAACAAACAATTACCAACCAAATATTGTTCCAGCAGCATCCATCTATCTGTGTCTGTTTGTCCGTGTCTGTCCATCTGTCCACACATAGTAGTCTGTGATTGTGGCAAACCTATTTTACAGGCCTCTGCTCCGTCATTAAAGACACAGGCTGAAGCTGCCAGCTCATTAGATTTGGCTACTGAAATTGAAAACATTGTTAAACAGAAAATGGTAAGTTGTATGTTGTTTTAGTTCACGTTGAGTTCATTCTTGGTATAAAATAAAACTGGTTGAATGAGTCTGTAGAATTCTTCAAAGTTTTAAACCATCAAAATTCACCTTACCTACCCATCATAATGGAAAAGGATAAAGAGCAGATCTTCTTTGGTGGACTAGAACTGTTGGCTGGTTGTGTGTTGTGTTGTCATAGTAGTTCATTAGGATCACACAGGGTCCACACTTTCAGATTGTAATATTCCCCTTGCAAATAAGAGGAAAGGATCTGCAGACACCATTCTCCATAATACATTTTTTACAAGTTATTTGGTTTAAAAGAGTAAGATTTAAAGAACTAAAACATTAGACACTTAATTAGATAAAATTTACTTTTCCCTACCCTAGTTAACTTATGCTTTTATTCTTATCAACTTATTATTCATAACTAAGTTAAAAATTAACAAATTTGATTGCAGGTGGCATAGTTAATATTTAGTAGATATCTCCAGCCTTCAGAAGTGAGTAAAATAAAATAAAAAAAAATGTTTTGTTGCTTTTTTACTGTTGAAATGCTGTCAGTATTTTTACTGCTCAGATATTTAGAGAAAAATACAGTACTTTAATATTTACCAAACAGGCATAGTCTTAGCTCAAGATTATCTACCTGCAACCTTTTTTGCCCTTTCCTTCTTTGGCAAGGATTTCACTAATCCTTTCTTTCTTTCTTTCTTTCTTTCTTTTGTAATTCAGGGATGATCTGTTATCATGACCACAGTTGTAATGTTAGATGCAAAACTCCTGGCTTTAAGCCATTCCTGTCTTCTACCCTGCTTTTATCACAGATTTTGGACAAATTGCTGATTTTATTTTATTTCTTCTGTGAAAACATTTTTTCTATAAGGCTTTGTTTTTTTCATTTGTCTTTCCAATTAGGAACAGACTGAACCTTTGGCTCCAGTTTCAGCACATCAGAATGCTGCAGATGATGATCAATCAGTTGATCCTGACAGGGGGTCAGGAGAGAGCAATAGAGATAAAGACCTCCAAAAGAGGCAGTAAGTAGCTGGACTGTGTTAAACAGGATCTGAGTATTTATATCACCACTCTTCTGTTGTTTATTCTAAATAAATAATGGATATCAGTGTTTCTTCAGCTGCTGACTTTTCAGTATTCACTTATCTTATGTTAAGATGATGGAAACCAACCTTTAAAGATAATGTCTACTTGTTTGTTTTTTTTTGTTTTTTTTTTGTGTTTTCAAGGTCCCATAAAATATTTAGCATTTCCCCTCAGCTATTCAGCATTGGTAAATTAATTTAAGTATAGGCATTCTCTATTCCAAAGCAAGTATGCATTACATTCTTGCTTTGAACTTGTGCAATATATTATGCTATTGTTTTCTGTAGACTTTTCATGCAATGTTTCTAGTATAAGGTTTATTTACTTCAGAAATTGAGATAATTTATTTATTACCTGAATAATAAATAAAAGCACCATATTTACCAGCAAAAATTTCAGCACATCTGTGGAAAATTTCTGAAAATTATTTTAGTATTCTGAAGGGTTTTTTTTTTTTTTTTTACCAATCTTAGGTCCTGTTAGATGCAGTATGATTATCTCAGAGTTAAGTCCACCAAACAAAAAAATGAGATTGTGGACCAATTTTAGAAACCAAATGCAAAGATATAGTTTTGCATTATTTCTCCAGCAAATAGATTTTGTTTAATAATCTAATAAGTAAATTTGTGCTTTCATTCATTCTATCTTTTTTCACAGTACATGAATATGTAATTCACTTACCTGGGTGCTCATAGGCAGATAAACTTTGTTTTTCATGCAGTTATGTACAACATCCATGTAATGTGCTGGTTGCCTATTATTTTTGGCACTGGCTGCTTTTTTATCACTTGTTAGATTAGCACATATTTAGTTAATTAATTTAAATGGAGGCTGTTTGAGGCATTTCATATGTCCTTTGCACATGCAAAGAGATGCAGGATGTAGTTTTTAAGTAAAGCCTGGGGTGGGAGGTATATTAGAAATTCTGTTTAACTGTGAGAGGAAACCTATGCCAATAGACCGATACAAAATAAATAGCAGAAAACATGCTTATGGGAAGTCCACTAAACCAAATTGGTTTTCACCATTTAAATGTGCATAACTTTTTTTTTTTTTTGTGCTTATAAAGTGGCAGGCTTAAGCATGAGTTGTGTTATTAACCATT
The DNA here is from genome assembly GCA_018389105.1 of Nautilus pompilius. NCBI lineage: Eukaryota > Metazoa > Mollusca > Cephalopoda > Nautilida > Nautilidae > Nautilus > Nautilus pompilius. Next base: position 2,353,700 of record JACATO010000311.1, on the reverse strand, counting down.
GCTTGGATGCAAAACCATTGAGAATGCCTTTAAGTTTTTTTCATGAAGTCACAGATTTATAAAATTGTCTGTCACTTGGTTTTAAAAGCACAATGAAATAAATTTGATATTACTTGTGATCGGCTGCAAACATTTGAGAATCACCATATATACTTAGGAAATCTGATTTTCTCCAACATCTAAAAGCAGAGGATCTAGTAGGGACTTTCCTCAGTGTATTAGCCAGTTTTTTTGCTCAGAAGGAAAGGATTGAGCACTAGGCTAGCTACCTGGCCTCTTAAATATAATAGCTGGTTACAGAAACATGATTCAACTGGGTTTTCTGCTTTATATGCTATTCTCTGGCAATGGGTGATAAAGTCCTTATGAAAACCTTGCATGCCAAGGTGGTTTATCTGATATTGCTGTTAGATCACAACATCCCATGTGAAAATTGGCAGAATTTAAATTATCATCCTTGCAACTTGTAAGGCCTTTTGATCAAGTATAAAAAACTGATGCAGATAAGTAGATAAATTTTATATTAAATTAACTCCAAATGTCTAAAACAACAAAAGCTATTGCAATAATATCTATAGGTTACTGGAAACTGATTTTTCATCACTTTTTTCTGAATCACTAGATAATTTATTTATTCATCTGTCCTGCAGTGAAGTACATATCTTCCCTCAATCTTTTACAAATTTTTTTTATCTATCTTTGAATATAAATAAGATGGGTGATTTCTATTTATTCAGGTATAATGTTATAATTGTCTGTACCTGCCACAGTGTATCTTACTTTTTGTTTCAGTTATGTGATACAGGAGTTGTTAGCTACAGAGAAAGACTATGTAAAAGATTTGGGTGCTGTGGTTGATGTAAGTTCATCTTTTCTTTTGGAAAGGTAATTTAGTTGGTGATGGGGAGATATTCTCATCTCATAGTTTTTTATGGACAAAAGCTTACTTCCTAAGGTTCTAGTGAACAAATTGTTTACTAGAATATTTAGATACATTGCTTTTCCAGAGATCCCATCTGTTACAAATGTGATTTGGTGATCATTTTGTGCACTTTGAATGTAGAATGACTTTTCTTTTATACAATGCACAACTGACAGAAGGTAAGGTTGACGTTTAAGGAATGCATGGTATCTTCGTTACTGCATCCTTTTTTAACACTGGACACTGCCAACAAAAGGATCTCCAATACTGGCTGGGCACACAGCAACCTACCATGGTGAATTTATTGTATCATGTTAGTATTTTCTCAGATGCATCATTCAGTGGTCAGGGGGATTTAGCAGTCATTTGTAATGCTTAGCTTACCACTGTTAATATTTGTGGTCACTAAAGTAGGTATTGCATGGGAGCCACTTTTTTTTTTTTGAAGAGTTATAGATTTTCTGATCTTTTTTTTTTTTAATCTTTTTGTGGTGCTTGCGTGTGGGTGAGTGTGAAAGTTCATGTATGCGTGTGCATCTCCAAGGAGAAGGGAGTGTAGGTGGGTGGCCAAAGCCGTGTGTGGCCAAAGCCAGGTGTGGAGCAAGTTCTCCTTAAGGCCTAAAAGGACGGGTTGAGGCAGCGAAGCACCTTGTGTAGCTGGCCACCTCAGCAGCCACAGTTAGGGATGCAAGTGCCCCATGTTAGAGTGATTGCTTCCCCAGCCAAAAACCAGAACAAAGAAACCCATCTTAGCCAGACAAAAAAAAGATGTCATTAGGGTGCTCCATGGCATAGCTTGGCAGAGAAAGGCTAACTTTAGCATTTTCAAGAGGATAGGAAATCTACAGAAATCACCACACAAGAAAGTAGCACAACCAGCATTGACAAGCTGCTGTTCAGAAATGACTGTTGTAGTGGTTCTTACAGGAACTATGTAGAAATATCTTGAAAAAAGTAATGCTGATAATATGTAACTCTACCAACCCACGGGTATTCACAGAAATCAACTTTGTTATTAAACACTATTTACTAGCAATTCAAATGCAAGGCTAAAAAGAACAAAAAAAAGTGGTATGCTGTTTCCTCTTCTCTTCTCCATTTACCTTGTATTGCACTGCTCATTTACACAGAGAACTGAGTTTATTAAATTGTATGGTATTCTTTGGTGATTTTGATTTTGGTGATTTATCATGTTTTTTTTTTTTACTTTTTTTTTCTTTGTCAGATTCTTAGGTAATTACTGCCACTCAATAAATTAACAGTTATTAAAATATCTGAAGCTTTGTTTTGGATTTTGTAGTTTTTTGTATACCATCTGCAATGCACCTCACTACCTTTCAAATCTGTATTACTCAGCACATGTTGAACTACAGGGGCTATGGCATGCAGTACCTTCCTCATTGATATAATCCTTTGTAGCAACAAATCTGTATCGCGCCAACCTTATGTTTTGTATTACGAGCGTGTTGATTAAATATACAACTACTTAAAGACAAATATTATCTAGAAAACTTGCCATTGTACATAGAGGGGTCAATAGCAGAACAGATCCTTTGTATGTATTATTGTGACAACACTTGATTTTTTTTTTTTTTATTAGTGTTTATTTTATTTTGTGAGAAACATCTCTCCCAGAATGAGGTGGTTTATACAGTAAAAAATTGAAATTATGTTTGCAATAAATGTTAGTATCCAGTGTCTCACACCATTACTAGGGCTTTCTATCTTTTTTTATTTTCTTCTTTTTCTTCAGGGTTATATGAGGTATATGAGAGAAAATCCATTACCAGAGGACATGGAAGGAAAGGATAAAATAGTTTTTGGCAACATTCATCAAATCTATGACTGGCATAAAGAGTATGTTTTAAGAACCAGATTCTTAAACTACACAATGTCCATTATTTTAAAGGGGATATGATAATGATGATTTTGTTAAACATGAAAATGGGTTGTACTGAAAAGTAATAAGCCTTAATTACTGGAAAACTACTAGGACAAACCAGTGACTTTATTCACATGAAATATAATACCTCATGGAAATACCAAAATGAACCCCATTGCCAAAAAATTGTTCATTGCTCATTGAGACTCAACAACTCCCAGCTGATGCTGCACTTACCATAAACATTGCAGTTACACAAGATTTTTTGTGGCTTACACCCTCTTTTGTGAGGAACTCTATCACAGGTCTTTTTTTCAACAGGCTATTCAATAAACTCCTTGTGAAGTTAGTCATGCTACCAGTGTTAATGAGTAAGAGCAACACATTTTGTGTGAATAAAATAACAGGTTTGCCTAAATGGTGGTTGTCCTGTAAGCAATTACATTTTGTAAAATCTAATGATAGAAATGATGCACATCTGAAATGTGCTATTGTTGACTGTTATTACAATGTCCTCTTGTTTAACAGTAGCAAGAAACCATTAGGCTGTAGAATTTGCATCTTTGACTTTATGGATGGCATTTAATCTCTTTAAACCAGTTCAAGTTAGCCTGTGCAGTTATCTGACCTGGGGCCAGCATAGTTCTGGTATCACCCAAGTATATAAAGTATGAAGATGTTAACTGAAGAAAGACCCTACAATTCCCTTGATTTGGAGGAGGAAGGAACAGCTTGGAATGTTAAGAATCACATGAATCAAATGATGGCCACCATGGTGCTCTACCACCCTTAGCAAACAAATAGGAAGATTAACACTTTAAAAAAAAAAAGCAATGACAAAATTCCTCCACTGTACAAGTCTTATTTATTGTAAATTACAATTATTTCAGGACAATTCATGCAGAGTTGGAGAAGTGTCTGGAAGAACCAGAAAGACTAGGATCCATTTTTGTAAGATACGTAAGTATTTGTTTGTATCATGAAAAAAAAATCTACATTAATGTAAGCTTGACCTTTTCTTTATATAGGATTTCTATGAGGATGAAGAATCATTTCAAATGAAGAACCAAAATCTTTTGAACACCACTGACTAATGCAGTATACAGAAATATCAGCCATGATGTTAACTATTTACAAATTAAGAGAATGATTGAGTTATATTGTTTTTGTTCTCAAAGACCTTAGAGGAAGATTGGCATTATTTTGTGCCTATTTTATTATTATATGACAAATGATTATTTAATTATTTTTTTTAAGTAATACCTTGTTAAATAATTTGTGAGAGAAAAGAAAAATCTTTGTTCATCACAATGGGTGGGTAAATCCATCACACATTGAAAATAGATAGATAATGAATGAGTAGGAGAATCCATTATTGTCTCTGTGAAACAGCAATGGCTCCTCTGACCTTGTAGATAACTTGTTTTATGGACATGATTGCTGAAGGTTTGTTTATTTTGCAGGAAAGAAGATTGTACATGTATGTAAAATACTGTGAAAACAAACCAAAGTCAGACTTTATTGTGGCTGAATATGTAGATTCATATTTTGAGGTAAGAATTTATCTATAAGCCTATGTTCTACAACACAAACCAAGTTCTTATTTATTTGCAGTATTAAGAAACCTTTTTTTTTCTTTCATGTTTTGAGTTAAAAATGAAGCTACAGATTTTTGGCACCTTGTCTTTATATGTAATTTCATCCAAAATTGGAATAAAATAGAATGTGAAATGGACCTGGGAAATGTCTGAAGTTTTTATATTTTAAAATTTTTTTTGCTTGCAACTTGGCGAACACTTTTGAATATAACTTTAAAGCAGTATTTATCTATTGTAAATGTTTAAAATGTAATAGTGATACACTGACCAACTATTAGGTTGTTACAAAAGTTTTGTCAGTTTTTACCCACAACAATGAGACTTCATATTGTTACTGAATGTGAAGTTTATAATCAAAGTAAGTTCCATTACAATCAATACACTTCTGCCGACAAGTTACAAGTGCTTTTATACCATTTTGAAAATAAATCTGTAGTTTTAAACTGTTGGAAGGCAGTTTCAATTGCTGATTGGTTGGAGAAGGATTTCATATGGAGGAAGCTGTCAAGGTATTTGAAAAGATGGTAGTCTGTGGGAGAAAGGTCTGGTGAATAGCTGAGTGAAGGAAAACTTCATACACCAATGTCAGTTTCTGAAGAGTCCCTTTTGCAACAGAAGGACAAACATTGTTGTAGACCCAGATAGAGCCTCTTCAATTCACCAATGCCGGATGTCTTTGGGAGAGTTTCTGATGAACAACATCTAATTCACGACAGTACCTTTCAGCTGTGATGGTTTCACCAGGTTGCAAGAAGTTATAGTGGATGACACCAATTGCAGTCCACCAGAGTGACCATGACCTCCTTTAGGTGTTGGCTGGGTTTTGGAATGGTTAGGTGCCTTGTCAATGTTGACCACTGTGCTGATCATTTGCGAATGTCATAAAGGACTCATTTTTTCATCACATGTAATTAGTCAGTAAAGAAATTGGTTGTTTTTTCTTTTTATGACAAGCAAAGAGCAGATCTCCAATCGACGATTTTATTGTTGTTCATTCAACTCATGGGGTACCCACTTGTCAAGCTTTTTCATTTTGCCAATTGCATCAAACTGCCGGGAAACAGTTGCAGTGCTTAGTCAAGCTCTCCAGCAATTTCTCTCACTGTTTTTCTTGGATTGGCTTCAACTGAAGCTTTCAGACAATTATCATCAGAGCTGGAAGGACATTTGCTATGTTCCTTATCTTCGAGACTCATCTCCTGATCGAAAATTTGCAAACCATCGTTGTACTGTGCACTCATTTGCTGTGTCCTCGCCCCATGCTTGCTTAATGTTAGAGTTGCTTTGCCTGCTTTGTGGCCTAGTTTGAACTTGTGAAGCAAAATGGCGCGAAAATCTTTTCTATCCATGCTTCACTCAGAACCCTAAAGCAAATATCCATTTTATAATTTTTAAGAAGGTAGGTTTTGCATAATATATGCCATAGCACATACTACAAAATGATTATAACTTATCTACATACACTTTCACAAGCATGCAAAAAATGAACCCTAAATTAACATAACATAAAAACTGGCAAAACATTTGTAACAACCTAATATATAATTTGGAAAAGCTGAAAGCTACTTAGCTACACTTATAGAGTGAAATAAGTTTTCATCTTCATCCTCTTCAATTTATCAAATAAAAATTGTTGCTTGACAATTATTACTAACAATTTTAATGTTATAAGTTATATGGCCTGGAAATGCACTTTATATACTAAGCTTATATTCACAGTGTTAATATATTTGTGTTACAGGAAGTACGCCAAAAATTAGGTCATAGGTTACAACTTCCAGATCTGCTGATCAAACCTGTACAAAGGATAATGAAGTATCAGCTGTTATTAAAAGTAGGTGCTGAGTGTCTAAGCTCACTTGCTTCCTCTCCTCTACTACTACTACTACTACAAATGGTGTCATATTGTGGAAAATATCTGTGTACTAATAACTACAGAATGTGATATAGTGCTATGTCCATTTTTTTTTTTTTTAATGCATTGAATAAGCATTTAGACTACTTAATGTATATTGGATTTGTTTGCTTTAATTTATTATATTTATTCTTAAACATTTTTAAGAGAGTTTGATTTACAGATATTGGGAAAGCTGGGTAGAGATATTATGTAGACATTTAAATCAGGGACAATTTGCTAGGGCATTCAAAAGGGTTCACAAATTTTAAATGGTTAAATCTAAAGTGAAACTTCTTCATTCACAGTGAAAATGACAGTTGGAATGGACTACTGAACATTAGTTTGTCATCTGAAAGTAACTCACATGTCTGATTATGTTTTGTTGGCACAGTTAGTTTTAATCAGTTTATTGCCAGTTGGTCTTAGTTAAAAAAAAAAATATCTGTATGTTGCATAGCAGTGGGAACTCATATGAAGATCTTTATACCTTTTGCTACTGTTACAATTAGTAGAGAGAAATAACACAGGGATTGGAATTTCACAATTAACCAATTTTGTATGAAAAAGAAAGGTACAAGTTTTCAGCTGTTCCTGTTACTGCAGGTACATGTTATTTCCTTGAAATTCAGTCACAGACATACTGTTTCTTGAGAGGAATACCTGTAAATTTAAAGTATGTTAAGATTTGAAAACTTAATGTTTTCAATGCTGCTATTCTTCCCAAATAGCAGATTTTTTTTTTCTTGTCTGATTAAAATGGAAAAAGTAAACAATAGATTTAATAACCAAATGATGCTTTCTTTCAGGATATCTTGAAATATACAGACAGAGCTGGCTTGGATACTGCTGATTTGAAAAAAGCTTTAGGTGTGATGTGTGTTGTTCCAAAAGCTGCTAATGATATGATGCAGGTTGGGCGACTGCAAGGATTTGATGCAAGTTTTTTTGTTTTTTTTGGAATGGAACAAGTGGATACAATATTAACAATACATCAGTATACAGCTCAGTCTTTCTTAGCTATCTCACAGTATTTACATACACTAACAGCGGGACCTAAGTCTTATTTATCTATATATTGCAATATGTGCATATACTATTACCAGTATGCACTTCAGTCCTTTTGGTTGCAACACAATATCTGATGACTTACCCATAATACGGCGGTATGGACCTCAGCTTTACTTACCTGTATTGCAATGCCAACATGATCATCGAAGTCAATAACTTCAGCTCAGTTCATAAACTCAAAATGGCTGCTCCACAAAATCTCTTTAAGGCAGTGAATTAACTCTCATGGCAAACATTAAATGAATAAATAATATAGAATGTGTTGTGTAGCTTTTAGTGGAATAATTTTTAAAAAAAAAATAAAAGATGCAGTAGTTGTGTTGGTGGGAAATGTGACTTTTGAATTAATACTTTTGTAATTCAGTGTTGTTGAACATGATTAATAAGAGAAATTTCATACATGAATTTATCAATAACATGCAAAAAAAGAAAAATAGTTTACATATAGCATAGATCATAATTTCTAATTAATGATCAAGACTAATTTAAAGGATTGAAAGTTTTGAATAAGTTAAAATTAAAAAATGTAAAATATAATTTCTTAATATATTTTCAAAAAAAAAAGAATCTACTAATAAATACTTATTTAATTAAGATTTTCATAATACACGGAAGTTCATTTTCTTCAGCTTAAGTTATCCAATTTTTTTTTTTTTTGTAAAAAAAAAAATGAGATGCAGTGTGCAAGCTTCATTGTAGATTTAAATATTACCATCATATACAGGTGTATTGCAGTACAACCAGTTTCCAAATTTCATGACTTGAATTTTGCCTCTAGATTAAATAACTTTCTTAAAACCTGAACAAATTTTTACTCCATATTGTGTTGTCTGACCAATAATGTATGGGACAGTTTGGACTTTCTGTGGATAGAACTATCATGAAATTAATAAATTTATAGATATATTGATGTAACTTCCAAAATATGTGGGGAAATGATTTTATTCTTGCTTTTACAAAAATGGAGGGGGGCAGCCAAACAATGTCAATCTTGAGACTGTTTTCTGTAGCTTACATTGTCAGGTAAAGAGATGGAAGTAGCTTCATTAATTTTCTTAATTTTAGAATGGTAAATATTATATTACATCTAGGATGGTTAACTTTAAGATTTAATATTTTAACATGTGTATAAATAAATGCATTTCATCATTTGCATTGGGGTCATCAGAGATCATGTCTGGGTAACTTTATTATATGTAATTGACCTTTATATTTCTAATTAATTAAACATTTTTTCATTTGCTTTGATGAACTTTGGATAATTTTGAGTTAAAACTTGATTTAAAAAAAAAAATCATTTGCTGGTGTTTCACACCAACCTGTTTTAAAGATATTTACAGAATGTTTGTAGTATGACTAAAGCATTTGACATTTGAGCTTTCCAAGCTTTTGTCACCAGCCCTGTTATAAAATTATTGATATTTCAATAAACATTTCCTTTTGCCATTCTCAAGGTAGTCCTAACTGTGAGGATAACTTTTGCTATTGCACTGGTTAGAAATCTTGGTTTTATTTAGGTACAGGCTGGATTCAAAGCCATGAATTACTGGTTGTTAATCAAACATTTTTTCCAATGGACTCCTAAAGCTCTCAAGCTAAAAAAAAAACATGCCAAACACCTGTTTGAAACTTTACTTTTTGTTTTGACTTAAATATTTTTGACACAAATTGTTCCCTCGCTTTCAGAATTTTTCATCTCCATTAAGAGCCAAAGAGATGCCCCACTTATATTTAAAAACAAAATGACATTTCTCCACGAGTCATAGATATTATAATGTACAGTTCTGTACAGTCAGATTTTTTAAATGTTGCCTTGAGAGACAATTAAAACTAAAACAAAAAAACAAAATTTGTAGTTGCACAAAAATGAATGAAGTTTTTCTGGTTTCTATTTCTAATGTGCATGAAATTTTTAGTCCAGTAATGATACCTTTCATTAACTTTGTGCCTATAAGCAAGATTGCTTATTTTCATTTTGTGTTTCTTTAACCAAACAGGGGAAATTAACAGCCCAGGGAAAACTGCTGCTTCAGGTAGGCACTAGTTTTATATGTTCACTTCTCTGCCGTATGGTGTCATACACTAATTTTTACAATGGAGACAACCCCACTGAGGAAGTGTAATGCTATGGTTATTTGCTAGAAAGCAGTTTATTCTGGATTGTGAGGAGTTCAGCACTTCTGGCTTTGACAGGGGAAAGGGTTACTAGAAATCTTCATTTTTAGATGTGGGAGAAAACTGGAATATCTAGAGGAAACCTAAATGACTGGCTGATGATGAAGAGTGAGAAGAAGCTGTGCCATGAAGGTAGCCAAACCAAGCTGATTTTGACTGGTAATCAAACTTATGTTCTCAGTCTAGTAGTCTAACAATTGGGCTACTAGCCACATTTACTACAGTTGAATCAATAGAATTTATATCTGTGTGATTTTAATAGTGGTTTAGCATAACTAAATTTGTTTGGCAACAGGAAAAAAATAAATAACTCTACCCGCCTCAGGTACTCTACAATATTAAATTTTTTAGCATTTGCTTGAAATGGTGTTTAACATAGACTTGTCTCTTTTTTTCATGCCTTTCCTTTGTTGTTGGTTTTCTTTTTTCAAGAGATATTACTTAAAGGTATTTTACTTAGATGTAAAGTGCTGTTTCCAGGAGCATCTACCTGGTTTGGTGTAATCTGGTTTAAAACAGCTTTTGCAACATTTTTAATGAAGATGAATACTAAGATGATTTCTTAGCTCCAAGTCAGAGAGTAGATCTTGCAATTATTACAATCATCATCTGTTATTTTGCAGGATACTGTCTCTGTAGCTGAAATACTTGCTGGAGTACAACAGAAGTTTCGTGAAAGGAGGGTTTTTCTATTTGAACAGATAATAATTTTTAGTGAAATGATCGAAGAAAAGAAGAAAGGGAATTTTTCCAATGCTAATTATATTTATAAAAATAGTGTGAAGGTAAGCATCTTTTACAAAACTTCATTTTCTATCTTTAAAGGGAGATGACTCTGCTTGTTTCATATATAGACATTGATTCTTGATTGTAGAGTTGGGCTTTTTGAATGAATGAAAAGTAAATCATAATATAAAGGTTAAAATGTGTAATAGCATTTCTTTAAACTCTGTTCATTTTGTATTAAACATGACACTCTAGCTTTGATTTCTATGATGGATTAGTTTAAATTAGCAAATTACAAATGAATTTACCTAACTTGTGCATGCACAGTGAGGTTTAATAATTCCTTTGTAGGCACTGATCATGGTGCAAAGTCAAGACAGTGGCTCTTGCTGCACATGGTAGCAGTTTTATATCACTTAGAAGAAGCCATAATTCTTTAATATTTGAAATAATTAGTCAGTGCTGAAGTTAGAAAAAGAAATTTGCATTAATCTTTGGGAACTTTCCTTAGCAAAATAAATTAAAACTTAGTTCCCATAGCAAAACTATGCTTCTGTTTTAATATTAAAAGCAGCAATGGCTTTTCTTGATAATTTATAAAATTTTGTAATTGTAGAAAGAAAACATGCCCTTCTGTAGATTTTACAGCTTTTTTTTCACTTTGAGACAACATAACACTGAAATGGCTATGTCAATTTAAAAAAAAAATTTCTGATATCGATATGTAACTGTAACAGAAAGCAGCAAATATCTGAGTTAACAAAAATGTCAATTAACTGTTTTATCTCACTGCACAAAGTTCAGCCACATCTCTGGCTCAGCAGGAAGAAGTACCTGCTATCTTCACATCTTAAGTGCATCACCTTCAACAGTTTGTTCAGGTAGTCTAGCAGACCTGAAAACATGATTGGTGCTGCATTCTCCATGGAGATTTCCTTGTCTGTTCTCTGATGTCACCTGTTGAATTTCTGCAACAACTTACACAGGTGTACATGGGCATCCTGATCATGGTGCATCAGCCACAGATCTTGCCTCCTGAAATTTATGCACAAGATTATGCTAGGCTCTTGGACAGCATTGGCCCTGATGAACCCTCTGTCAAGATGAAAGGCATGTAAAGCCGCTTCTATTTTATGTTTATTCATATGAAACACTTTACAATTGCTATGCGACCTTGAAACGAAACTGTTTGTAGGCCAACTAACAAGTCTTACAACTCTTAGACTCATATACAGAGGAAAAACATTAGGGGTATCATCATATAATGCAAGTTCCTGCTCCCCCAGGGTGGCACAATCTGGAAATCTGTTTCCTATGAACACACTCACACACTCTCTCTCTCTCTCTCTTATTACATTAACATTTATATTATTCAGAGTTATAAGCAACTGACTGATCCCTCAGTATAACTAGAAGCTTTTCTCATGTTACCCTGTTTTGCTGTTTTTTCCCACCACATTTAATCTAGTATACAGCAGTCATCTAATCTTGCAGAGAGCTGGCTTTACGATTAGTTGATTATTTTTTTTTATTTAGATTAGTTGTAGTTTTTATGAAAAAGTGAAAATAGTGGTAAACAATGTGTGCAGTAAAGTCATCTGTGGATTTGTATTCCAACTTGTTTAACTCCGTTTCAAAGTAGTAGCTGATTTAATGTAAAAGTTCACCCCCCCTTCTTTTTGTTTCTCCACTATTTTCAAAATTCTGACATGGACCTTATTGTAGTCTTTCCCAATATGAACCTGCACTGATTACTGATAAGGAATAAATTGTATACACAGACACATGCATACACTGACAGCCACAAAAGTGGAGTCACCAGCCAAATAATTTTTCAAGCATAAAGAAGGCTCTCATGACAAAAAATCAGACCTTTATATACTATGTAGATTTTCTAACAGTTATGTTTACTTACAAGTAAATTTATTTGTGCGAGATATTTTATTGATGGGTTCAGAATCATGGCCACCATTGTTTTATTGAAAGTGACTAAGGATGGGCATGTGTTACTATTGAACTACTTTACTTTGCTCTCAACATTTGTAATAATTTAAAATTGGATGAGAAATGATGTAGCCCTTTTGATAGAGCTTCAAGTCTGGTTCAGGAATTTTTTATTTTTTTTTTTGGAGAGGTGTACATAGGTAATTTTTTCAGCATTGGTCCTGTGAACTTTAAATAGCTAATTATGAATGAATGGCCATGCACTAGTAATAAGGAGAGAAGCATATTTGCACATAGGTGGTATTCTGTGCAGATCTAGATGTGTGTTAACTCAATGATTTTAATTCTTTTAAGGTAAATAAAATGTCAATGACAGATAGAATAGAAGGGGAGCCACTGCGGTTTGTTCTGGTTGATCGGACACCAGGGTCAGATATGAAGTTTATCATACAGGCTCCTTCAGAGGAAGTTAAAGCAGCTTGGATTACGCAGATCCGGTCAATATTGGACATGCAGGGTGATTTTCTGCGAGGTATGTAACTTTTAAATGTTATGCTCTAGTATCTTTTTCATAGTTATTTACAGAAATGCTCTTATATTAATTAGGATTCAGATAAACCAACAAAATCATCTTAGAGCTTTACATGAACTTTGTAAGTAGCTTTGAAAGAAATTGAGTAACAAAGCAAATTTTTTTACTTAAGGGACAAATATGTAGATTTTTTAAATAAATCTTGTTTAGTGTAAAGTGTAAATATGACAGTCTGAAGGTTTTCTTTCCTTGAACTGTAGGCTGTTTGTTTGCTTACTAAACATGCTTGCCATTTAATGCAGAGTTTTGCAATGTTCTGAAATACTGGACTGATCTTGTTTTGGTTTGTTTCAGCTATCCAATCACCAATTGCCTACCAGAAAGAACTGACCAAAGAGTTGTAAGTACCTTGCTTTCCAGGAGTAATGACTGTTGAACCAAGTAACTGTTGGAGTACGTGATTATGGAGTCCTTAAATTCTTGGATTACAGGCTCACATACTAATGGAGCCTTTAAAAATTCTCGGATTACAGGCTCAAGTACTTCTAGTCATTAACATAAGTTCTTGGATTTACAGGCCAATTAAAATTACAAATCAAAACAAAAAAAAAACTGTTTACTTCATTGTCAAGGATGAACTACCCTCCTTTCTTCTTTATTATATTTTTGTTCAATTTTTGTTACTTGTTTCTGCCTGTGTTTTCACCAACTAAGGTCATGTGTGATGCTATCTCGGCCTACTGGTGGCTCAAGATCTAATGAAAGGAAGACATCACTCCATGTGCTAGTACTTCTGATGGCTGCAGCATGGTTCAGTAACATGTGTCTGGCTGTAATAAACTTGAGCACCCAATGTTATTTTACTTAGCAAAGGAAACAAAACCATCAGTACATACAAGTACCCATGTGACACACAACTACTAAATATGTGCAAGCAGATATGCAGACTGAGTATATAAAGTATTTTTTACTGATATCAGTTTGCACACTGAATCCCGTTTTACTATTCAGATTTCTGACCAACCTCTGTCAGATGACATATGGTTTCCTTTTTATTTAGAATGTCTGTTAAGGTCCAGCAGTTCTGGTTGATAGGATTATGTGTATTTTTATATCCACATAAATGTACCTGCTCTGACATTATTGCATACTCAGTATGAAACAAGTGAGTAAGTTTGGTCATATGTAGGCATTTTGAAATCTGAAGCTGTTCTGTCACCTTAGTAGGGACAACAAACATGTAGAAGAGAATTGTTTTAGTGAGTTAAGAATCTGTTCCTTTCCTTCCCAGATCCTTTCTTGCCCAACTCTGCTGTTGAATACAGGTTTTGTTCAGAAAACCCTGAGTATAGGTTAAGAGGAATGATAAGATATACAGATGCATGTCACATTAAGAGCTGACTAGCAATCACTTGTATACAAATAGTTTGTTTTTTTTAAAGAAAGAAAACAAGACCCATTGAGATACTTGTTACACTTCAAAAACTGTTTAGAATCTGCTTTTACTACTAGCAATAACAAATGTATTTGAAGATAATTTTGTTGGTCAAATTTATCATTAAAAATTTGTTAATGCTAAAAGCAGATTTGCCTAGAGGAGGAGTTATGTGAGTGAGTAGCTTGTGAAGTTACAGAGATATTTAGAAAAAGCAGCTTTCACTCTCATTTGCCCACTATAGTGCTCCTAACTAGTTTTGCTGGAATTTTGAGAACAGTTTTATAAGCAATTTTAATTTTACAAAAACATGAAAATAATTGGCAGCTTTGTTTATTTCCTTGAGGCCATTATTGGTGAAAGTTGCATGAGAATTTACCTGTGAAACCAAGAAAAAGCATTTATTCTATTTGGATTTCAGTTGGTCTAAAAGTTCATCTTAATCTTTTTTTTTTATTCTTTGCCGCACCAAATAGGATACTTTTCCAGCAAAGTTTCACATTGTGGATTTAAAGATCTGTTGCTTAGTTTCTTGTGAACATGCTTTATTTGAACTAATGGCTGCAAACATCGATTAACTATGTTGAAAGTGATTTCTAAAGAAACAGTTTACGTACATGTGCAAAAAACATCTTAAAAATAGATAATCTGCAAATTTACTTAGATTTTCCAGTTTGATAGCAAACCCTCGATGCCTCTGTTTGGATCTCATAGTTCAACCTTTTGTGGGAATAATAGTGGCAGAGTAAATAGGAAAGAACAACAACAGTGAAGCAGCATCTTAGGTATGTTCATAAAAATTCTGTCACTATCACACTTGAGTTTCAACAAAAAAATAATTTAATGTTTTTTTTTTTAATTACTGAACAAACTACTGTTAATAAAATGAAGTATCTTAAAATATACATAAATTGTATAAACATTACATTTATATGAAAGATTTCTGTTTAGATATGTAGTAGTATGATTTATCTGAACATTAGGTAAAAGTATAAGTACTATTTCTAAATTGTTAAACTTGCCTCTGTGCATCTATACATTATTTTTGTGATCTCCATAGTTTATTATTTTTTCCTTGATGTTGTAGCATAGTGTAAGGCAGGAAAAAAAGTAGATTTACTTGTGCAATACATCTCCCAGTTGAAATATCTGATTTTCCACACATTCTTCATCTGATCAGCTGTTGCCACATCATCTTGATTATCCCAGAAACAATTTCACATGTATATTACAGTAAATTCAAATGCCTCATCATCAGAGCTGCATGGATTTAACATTCTGCCACAGCATCAAAGTTCTGCTGATGCTGATGCACTAGCTGCATGTATATAAACAGGTTCTAGACACTAGTGTAGACACTGATTGCATATGCATGCACATAGACAGACTTAAAACATTTTGTTTTGTTTTTTTTTTTTTTGTTATATTTTTTCACATTTGTAAAAAATCTGTCTGTGATGAAAAGTGTTACTGTAAAGAGGTCCTCAAGGATTGGACTTAAACACTTATTTAGCTTTTTTTATCATGTACTATATGTGACCTCCCATTTAATGATATATCCCCTCCATTGTACTGTAACAATCATGGTAAATTTAAGCTGTAAGAGATTTTCTTACTATTTATTATTAAAATCAGATTTCTGCTCAATTTGATCTAGTTTGTTTGTTTGTCCCCCCCCCCCTCACAGCCAGTGTACAAGTAGTTTTAGAGTGCATTGTACTACGATAATTTATACCTTTTTATTATTATTATTATTATTAATTCTTTTTGTAACAAAACTTATATGATTATTTTGGACCTGTTTGGTTCTTGCACCTTTTAAAAACAATGTCCAAAAAAAGAAGAAGAAAAAGGTGAATTAATAAAATTCGTTTTTGTTATATTATTAACTGTATCTTTTGTTTTTATCTGCATTTCTATGTTCATCATTTGTGTGGCTATTAATGGACACTGTCTTGTCTCTCTCGTTAAAAGTTAAAAAAAAAAAAAAAAGCAACAAATAGTTATTCCCTTGAATGAAATCATTTCTTCTGTTTCTGGCCTTTCTGTTACTGAGCAGTTGAATTACATTGGTGGAACAATCTTGTCATGTGCTAATTATTATAACAATTTAGCTGTGCTGTTGTGTATGAGCAGCCTGAAGGAGGAGGCAGCTTATTTAATGTTCTAAAAATGGCAGAAACAGAGCCAATACAATGTTTGATCCCAACAGTTAGCCGTAGTGGCATTATGCATATAGACAAGTTCAGTGTTATCCAAAGTTCTGTAAAAATCTTAGCTTTTTTTTTTTTTTTTGGTTTCTGAAGGAGAGAGGAAAGGAAATTATAAATCAGAATCAGTTCTGTCTGCTTTTAGCATTTAAAAGTGTAGCAGGAAACTGTAACAACTGGTTGTAGCCTGTTTGTTTGTTTTCAGTATCACTGATAGAAAAACTGCTTTAGAATACCAGTGGCTACAGAATTAGGATGAATACCAAGTAATTGCCTGCTACAATTGATGTTAGACAGGACATTTTTGGTGACAATGTCACTATAATGATGAGATCATGATACATTTGATTTATACCATAAAACTATGGCTTTGACTAGCAAAGATTATTGCCCTGGATTGTAATTGGGCAACTGGCAAGTGTAGCTTTGATCACAAACAAGTCCCAACTCTCAAATTTTAAAATTGTGATCCATGCTTGAATAGATGCATCTATACTGGAAAGGAGATACTGGATGGTCTTTGAGACGTCACTGTATATGGCTGCTGCTTGCTTTCTTCTGGGCTTTAGTCAGGAATTGCTTACATTCATTTAATTAGGTAAATTTGCTATGTAAATACACAAAACTACCTTTACAGTATTTAATATAATTACTATAACATTAAAAACTTTAGGGTTAGGTAGTAGTTGTATAATTTATCTTTCCCAAACTCAATTTCTCGAAGGATTGCTATACTACTGGATCATGCCATTCTTCTGTCTGCTGCTCTATTTCCTTTAGCCATCCTGCTTGTCTCACTTTGGATAATCTTACTATTTAGAGTTTCAGTTAGTGGCAGAACTAGCCTACTATCCTCTTGTGCTAGATTGGAAGGGCACCCCTGCCCATCAATAAGAAATTCTGTATCTTTTTAATATCTTTTGTGACAGACAGACAAGTCTGTTTGTAGTTTATTTCTTTTTAAAATATCTTTATGCAGCAGAACAAAATATGATTATAGATTTTAATTACCTGGTGAATGTACTTCTATTTATTTAATACTCCTGGGAAGTTTACAATTAAGTGAAGTGGTTTTGTGCTGTGTGTACTTATAATTTTAACCAAATTTAAAGAAATGATATTGATAAAAAAAAAAAAAAAAACTGCTTAATAACGAATAGTGCATTGGCTTAAAACTAGTAAATACTATTGATGTGTTCATGAAGATATGCAGATAATTAACTTTGGGAAAGTGGTTAACTCAATTCATCGATATTTCTGCTTTCATGATCTGGATTAGCTGTCATTGAAGATCTTAGCATCTGCAGTGAGCGACAAATTACAACCAGCTGAAAGACAGAGAAATTAAAGGCCTAAGATTAGAATGTTTTTCTTGTACAAACAGTGTGTTATAAACATTTTCTAGTGTAGTTCTTGTTTATATTTTGGGAAGATTATCTAATCATAAATATGAAACATCTATAAATGTGTTAATGAATCTATTGTCATATCACCACATAAATTGGTGAGGTAAGTATTAGATACTAGTTTAAAGCCTAGCAGTGATGCACAGCTGTATAACCCACCTTTTAGGTCGTGTGTTATGGTGTAGATTTACCTGACAGACGGACAGACAAATGTAGTGACAGTGTTTAACTATGAGAAATTCGTGGTAAAAATCTTTCAGTAAAAATGTGTTAATGATTTGATTATTATTTTGCAGAAAAAAGGAAAAAATAACAACCATAAAGCAGTCAAATGACTAAAATATCTAATTAATGAGTAAACAAGTTTTGTAATTTGAAAAAACTTAAAAATGGTAATTGCCCAGTAGTTTTAACACAAAGAAATAACTGATCTGGGTTTGTTTTGTTTTATTACAATGATAATGCTTGGTATTCTAAAATCTTTTATTAGCAGAAGTAGGCATGCGGTGCCATCATTTTCCTCCTCATGTTTTTTGTATTCATTCATCTGTTTTCATTGTTGAGGTCTGTTTGCAGCAGCTTTTCCTGTACACAGCCACTACAACGCATCCTCCAGATGTTTTTATTTCTTACATCTTTCAAAGAAGCTACTACAACACTGCAGTGGATGATGTTTGATTTTCTGACCTGGATATCTAGCAATGGATTTCTGTTGTCTGGATTTGCTGTACATGTTTGTTGGATTTATTTTCCATCTATAAATACTGGATTACCTGTCATTCATCAGAGATTTCTTACTGCTTAAAGAAATACAGCAGAAGAATTTGATTTCTTTCATTGGATTTTACAATTGTTGTACAAAGACTGCCTGACTGAAACATTGGAAGTTTATCAATAAACAAGAAAGATTTCATCCTGAATTCTGTTGTTTTACCTAAATTGTATTTCCATTAAAGCATTCTTTTTGCTGCTGTTGCATAATACAATCTTCCATTTTGAGCTTTTGTGTTCTATTATTTGTTACCAGTCTTGAGGCTGTTATATAACATGTGCTATGCAAAGGCATGATTACCTCCCCTTTTTTCACTCACACTTTACATTTTTGTGAATGAAGAGAATTTCTAATTTTTGCGTTTTTTGCTTTTACTGCCTTTCGTTTTAACACTGGCCTTCTTTGTAGCATTGGATTTGTACCATATTTCCATTTCTTAACCATTTATGCCACCTTTTTACCTGGCTTTGTGATGCCTACACTATGTTGCTGCCTTTCCTTTGCTTTATGCCATATGTAAACAGGCCTCTCTTTCTCTTGTCTTTTCTCCCACTTTACATATTAGCATTGTGCATGTTCACACAGATTGTGATTTTATTATTGGCAATTAATTGAGTCATTACTATCTAAACGTCATGGAAGTTCTTAGAGATTGGAACGCATTCATTCATTCATTTGCATTTGTAGCTGTATTCACCTGCATATAATGTAAACCTGTGATTGGAACATTCTTTTTGTGTTTGCTTAGTAGGAAGGACATTTTTTGTTTGTTTTTTCTGATGATCTGTATGCAACAAAATGAAATTAGAAATAAATTTGAAAAATGCTATTTAAATTTAAGAAAAATCTATGAACGGAGAGTAAAGAAAATATATAAATTATACGCAGTTGAATATAGTAACCATAGACACACATCATCTGGATAGTTCCAAACTAACTTAAGAAAATATGTTCAATTTGAATTTAAAAAAAAAAAACAAAACAAAGGCAGGTGTTTTAGATGGATATTCTTTATCTTGTTTTGTTTAAGCATGCTTTTGCCTATTAATCTGTAACTAACTAAGCATGTTAATGATTC
The DNA here is from genome assembly GCA_018389105.1 of Nautilus pompilius. Lineage (NCBI taxonomy): Eukaryota > Metazoa > Mollusca > Cephalopoda > Nautilida > Nautilidae > Nautilus > Nautilus pompilius. Next base: position 2,334,055 of record JACATO010000311.1, on the reverse strand, counting down.
ACAGTTTTTGCTGTTTGTTAATTAATTAATAAATGTTAAGAATATGGCATTGCATTATCTTTTACCTCTTCAGTAAAATATTGTTTAATTAACATTTTGATATGGCTATGTTCTGAATTTTGGATCCCGTGACATGATTTATGACAATATGCCTGTATTTTAGTATTAGTTTAGTTAGAACAAGAGGTAGGAAGTCGTCATGTTTCATATGTCTTCATTCTCCTCAGGGTAACAAAATGCTAATCAATTTGATTTTTAAACTGTTTTATACTGTCATTATTAACAACTAAAAATATGATTGTTTTACCTCTTAAGAAACAGTCAGATTGTAGTTTGTAAATATAGCATAAATAACATGCAAACTTGTTTTAGCTTATTGATGATTTATTATATTTATGACTATATCTGAGATAAGCCCAAGATATTTTCAACATTGTTTATGCCCCCACCAAAGGTTTGATTGTTTTCTTTTTACCGCATAAATAGTGCAATATTTTATTAGTCTACATGACATTAAAAAATGACAAATTATTAAGGAAATCCCAACATTTGTTTTTAATCTTTGTTTTTTTTTTTATAATTTAGACAGTTTTTAATGAGTAAAACCAATCCTGACTGGCTATTGAATATTTGGTTTTGCAAGTTTGCATTGGTGGTGCTTTTGAAAAACTTTTTTAAACTCTGATATTTGAATTTCTGGCTCAGGTATATGGCACAAATTTTGCTCATAGGAATGGCTCTTTGATGCTTTAAAAAAAATTTAAAAAATAGTCTTGCAATAATGAAAGGGCATCCAGTAAATTAAATGACTTGTGCCCTTTTTAGGGATAACATGTTTAAAGCATGCAGTTACTTACAAAAGAATATTTTAACTAAGAAACAAACAAAGAAAGAAATCAGTTGTAAAATATTTAATTAACTATCTAAAAATTTACAATTTGTTACCAAATTGATGAAAATGTGTTTTACAAAATTCAGTTTAGACAATTGAGTGAAAGAGATTGCCACTAGTTTCAGTTAATTAGGATTTCTTGCTTGTCTTAGTTTTAAACTTAGGTCCATATGTATGATTTAATGAATGCTACCCTGGGATTCGTGAAGAAGACAGTGATTAGTTCCTGCCTCTTTTTAGCTAATCTAAACTACAAAAGTATAACATGTTTCTTGTGAAATTTTTAACAGTCTTGTTTAATCCAAGTATTTAATAAACAGGTTCAGTGATTAGTTATTGTATACTCAAAGGAAAACTAGCACTGCACGAAGGGTGACCACTTAAAATTATTGTACAGGTGTTAGAATGATCTTGATACAAGTGATGTGCTGTATATATGATGAAAGAACATTAATGCACCATATAGGGTGATCACTTGTAATCATTATTTGAGTAAAAGGATGTTAACATAGCATAGAGCATGTCAGAATGATTCTTTATAATCATTATTCAGGTAGCAGGACAATGCATACAATGAGAGACCATTAACATGGTGTTAGTATGCTTTACAGGGTGACCACTTTTTAATTTCTATACCTGCTGTACACAGGTAATGGAAAATTAATAACAGTATATTGGGTAACAAGCATCAGTATAACATATAGGGTAATGGGCTCTTAACATGTTATTTAGGATGACCACTTTTAATCAATATACAGGTAATATGGTATTAGCACAGCATGTATGTAAGGTGATTATTTTAAATACTCATACTTAACACTGTTTATGGGGTGACAGGATGTTAACAAACCACTTGTGAAGAGGAACTTACTCAACATATAGGATGATCACTTATATAAGTAATAAGGTGGTGTTAATATTGGATTAAATGATAGTAACAGCATTTATAGTGATTGCTTGTAATTGTCATATATGTTAATGAGATTTTGAGAGTCCTGATGCTATTTCAACAGTAATTTAAGATATCATACTTCAACAAATGTGATGTGCAACTTTTTCCTCTTTCTAGGTTGGAAAAATAGACTCAGAAGTGTTAAGCATTTTCAAATCCAATTTTTAATGGAAATTTTCAAAAAAAGTTGCATACCGTTAGTTCCTATGTACACTTAATATTATTTAGTTCATGTTACCATCATTTACATGTCAGGAATTTAAAACAGTTGTAGTGAACAAACCTTTCCTGATTTTGCCAGTAGTAGACCTCATATGAAAAAAAAAACAACTTAGTTTCAACCTGGACTTATTAGAAAAAGATGGCATTATACTATCTTTGATGACAGACTGCATCAATTTAAAACCCAGCAGTAACTCGACAAGTGGTGCTTACAAATCAGAATGTGTCTGCACTGAGGACCTGAATGGTGAAATCCTTGTTTTGCATGTTGTCAACAAATACTTTGTTCTGTTATTGATTCATTTGCTGCTCTCTCTTTATAAGGTCTCAGTTTGAACCATGCATAGACATTTTTTGGTTGGGGGGATGTGGATAAATGTAAAACCATAAACATAAACTGTTCAATTTTTAAACATAAATTTTAAATGTTTATCAAATCCATCAAAACAGTTAATTCATTTGGAATTCACAACTTTTATTTAATATTTTTAAAAACTTTGCAGAACAAATAATGCATTTTTTATATAAACTTGTATGTGATCGCGTGTAGTTAAGAATGTAAACTTGATATATGATTGATCACATGAATCAATATGCACAAGTACAAATATTCATTAGAATATTAATTTATTTGAAGCTAATAAAACACACGAATAGGTATATGTGGTTCACTTTTATAAAAACTTAGAAAATAGTCAGCAATATATAGTTTTAAATGGTTCTGTCATCTTGTTTCAACAAGTTTCTGGTGCTCAACTGATTTTATAATCATAAAATATTAATTTGATTTTTATGCTGGTAGTCAATATGTAAGTTGATTTATTCTATGGTTTATTATAGTTAAATTATATGTAAAATAACTCTGATTACATTTTTTAACCATGCACTATCCCTTGCAGATTATTTCTGCATCTGGAAAAATTGTCAGAAAATAGTCATAAAATAAATAGCTACCTCATTGCAGTTATTCATTAAAAAAAAACCATTAGACCAGAACTCTGCCAAACCACCTAAAATATCAGGAATATTCCTGTTTAACCTTGAGATTAACTTAAGTAACTTGAGTGGAAATGAATTTTAACACTGAAAAACGTCAAACTATAGTCTTTAATAAGAGTGACTATACTCAGAAAGAATTTCAGAAAAGTATTTGTTGATTATTTTAAATGAAAAGTTTAAAGACAATTATCTGAAATAGTTCAATGTAGATCTTTAAAAAGTTTTCAGGTTTCCAATATTTAAAATATGCAAAAAGATTAGAATTGTGAAACTGACTTAAATTATATTTTTTCACTAAATATTTGAGGTAAGATCTCAATAGCAATTTTGAATGTGTAATTCTGTTAGTTGTAGGTAAAGAAATGCAGGTGCTATATTTATAATTTGGCTGTAATATCAGTACATCTTGATAGTTGGAAAATTTGTTAGTGATTGAATTATAAATGAATTTATAATTTGCCAGTAGTAATAGTTTAAAGATTAACTCGATTGGTTTCTTTTTTGCGGAGGTAATGGCCTCTTCCCTACTCAACTGAAATATAAGTAGCTATAATTTGGCTAGAAGCATATATAGGTTAACAGTCATTATTAGATATCTGATTATATGTAAAATAACCCTATTTAATCCTTATTTGGTTGTGTTCATGTTAGATGTTAGAACAAGAAAATTTGCACAAACCCATCATCCTTAACATCATCTGATGATTGTTTCTCAGATTATAGCATTCTTCATTTTTAGTTTTAAAACTAATGTAAATTCTTTGGTTTTTTTAATGAATTATTTGTATCACTAGATGCAAAACATGGGTATATCTGTCTGCTTTCAGGTGGAGCTTCTCAATAAAGAAACAGTAACATGTTGCCTAGGGTCACACTATATGTGGCTGATTGGGTTATTAGACAGAATGAATTTCTTTATATGTGAACCTTGCTAACTCTTTCCTACATTTGTTTTTTTTTTTTGTACAGTTAGAATGGGTTATTATGGCACATACCAAGTGTTGAACCACAGATTTTGGAGACTGGCCTAGAGGTGATGATGGTCTCTACTTCATCCATTGTTTGGTTAGTTACAAGCTCAAAGTACAGATACTCCTTGTTGTTATACATTGTCTTCATATGAAAAAAATCAATTCTTCACTCAGTTTTATGTTTTCCTGTGTGCAGCAGATGTAGTAACTTCAGGCTTTAGTCATGACACTTTTAAACTGGTTATTGTCACAAGTCCTTCACTATATACAGAAATGCCAGCTGATATAAAACACCAGGCTTTTATGGGAAAATTGAATGATACATTTCATTCTGTGATTGCTGTACAGAGTAAAACTTATTTTTCTGTATTAGCCGATCATATAGCTTATTAAATTTTGGGAAGGGCCTGCAGGCCATATAATAATAAGAGTGGTCACTTATTTGCATGTGCTTGTTTTTGTGAATTAGTACTTCAGGAATAAAGAAGCATTTTGAATATTTTATGGCTAAAAGCACTATTTCATTTGAAAATATTTGACTTATTCAGGTAGATGAAATTATAATAAAAGATCATGATAGAGATTTTTAAATAGTTAAGAACTTTGAGGATGTGGGCAGTACAACTTTCTCAGTTGATAATTAATATTAGATGCCATAATTACAAATTTACACAACTCTGTTTTAGAAGGTCATTTTTTATGTTAGAATACTTCATGAATGGAATTAATTACTAGCAAGTAATGCTAATTATGCTTTGCATAAAACATGGCTTGCCTCCTTATAACTACTAAACAGATTCATTGAATCTCAAGCATTGCTTCCATAGTTAACTTTGCAAGTGCATGTGTGTATTCAACACTAATTATGAAAATACATTAGAAGAATGGCTCAACATGAACAATTTTGGAGAGAGAATTCTAATTTATAAATGAGGAGCCTGATACATTAAATTCAAAAACACATTAACACTGGAAAAATCAGAAGACAAAAATGACTACTAATCCTTTTGCTTTGCAAAGATTCCCTACTTGGCATTACATATTCTTGAACAGGCTTCTCAAAAAACATTATATTGAGGAATTAAATTCCAAATATCTTGTAAACTATAAATGTGGCCAAATTCTGCCAAGAGATTTTGGAGCTGCTCTTTAACTTTTTCCAAATTAATATAATGCTACACTTGCTCATTGGTTTTCATATCAGGATTTTTGATGGCCAAGAAAGAGTTAGTAAGGATTCTTTGAATTTCCATAGACTTCAAATCACACCTGGCGGCATGGGCGGTCATTGTGGGTCCGGGTGCACCCACTGAGTCAGCTGTACCCACCCTCAATGTAAAAACCCCCTCATTTTATGCAAATCAGCCTGGCCCAACCCACCTTTGTAAATCTCTAATTGGGCCTATAGCCCCCTGAACCAATTTGTTGGTGCTCAAATTGGCCTAAAGCTGAGTTGAATAGTGTGCATCCAGCCAAAGTCACTGTCCAGTAGTTGTGGCGTGCTACCACAGGTGTCGTGGTCCGAGTCTCTTAGTTGCAGACCCCATTGGCTAATGCCAATGAGAGCAGAGCTTGATCGCATCAGACCTACTGTGGTGACAGTTCAAATTCTGGCCCCTGTCTTCTTTCTATTATGCTTTTTCTTATGTTGCGTTAAAAAAATCATTGCCCCCCCACCCCATCCCGAGAAAGTTTAATATCCGTCCAGGAATTTGTTTCTCCTGCTGGGTCTGCTTCAAGTGCTCTTACAGACTTAGTTACAATTTTACAATTTCTTAATCTTCAACTAGGAATTTTTTTCTTTCATAACCTTTCTTGCTTGTAATTGTGCCTTTTTGGTATTTTATTATGTACCTTAAAATCATACCCTTGTATTTTTTTTTTTGCAATGTAATAATATTTAAAGCCTTTATTCATTAAAATAAGTATTATTTTCTTGCCTTTGTTTGGAAGTATAGAACATAAATTGTGCCCCAGAATGAAGATCACATTTAATGATCTACATTGGTTGGTTGGTTGAAATACTTAAATTACATTGGCTGTTGTTGAATTGTGATTTTTATTGAAGAATAACATGATGAACAAAAGCACATACATATATATATATCTTTAAAGGTTAAGTATTGCTAAATACTTTTGTTTTCATAATTTTTGCCCATGTCAAGTAGAGAAACTTTGCATAGTAAAGGGACACTATCATTTGATAATTCTAATTCTTCAAATGTTATCATTTAAAACTTTAATCTGTCATCTCTTTGTATCTAATCAAATTTGCATACACCTTGTTTTGTAAATAAATTGTCTAGTAAGCCTTCTACTTTGTTTCCACAATGTGACAATGTGTTGGTATTCAAAAGTTGCTAAAGATTATGGGATATATCAATATCATAATGTTTGGTACCATAAAAGAAGCAAGGTTGGAGTATGTATAAACTATGATTTAAGGAGACTTTAATGTTGGAAAATGTCAAAGATATTAAATAATGACATCACACCAATCAGTAGATGCATCCATCAAAAACAATTTTTGCTATCAAGAGAAAGAGTGTGAAATCTGACATTGTTTGAAAATCGCAAATTTATGTTCAGAAAGTCGGTCAAAATTTTGAATGAGAACCCATAGCACAAATGGCAGCTTGGCATCAGCATCTCATAATCTTGATAAGTCTTTGACTGTTGATTTGATCTGTATTGTCCTAATTCTCTATTTCTGAGTTTCTGCAAATTTTGTGTCAGCAAATGATATCTTGCAATGGAAACCAGAAGTATTGGGTTAAATTCTGGATAGTGAGTTGGCCACTAAACAGATGATTGTCTCCTGTCTCACGTTCTGGTTAACTACTATTGCACAATGTAAAGGATTGTTATCCACGAGAATAAAGTTATCTCTAATAGCACCTGCATATAGCCCCATGTAAACATCAAGGATCTCATCTCTGTGCTTTAAACTTGTCATGGCACCATTCTAGAACACACGTCTTGCAAGTCCAGGTAATTTCTCATAACGCTCAATGTGCTATCTTCTTAGCAGTCGTGTTCAAATTTTGGCCTCTCTAAACTTTTTTCTGGTTTTCTCCACACTTTGGCACATCTCTAATGGTCAGACCAAATATGGACTTGTCTGTGAACAGTACAGGAGTCCAATTTCTCAGTCTGCCTTGCATGGACTACTACAGCCAAACAACAGCACCCTGTGGTTAGTAGTGTGCAGATACATGCTTTTCTTGATTGCATACTATTTGCTCGAAGCTGATTGTGTACAGTCTGTATAGAGATACTGATGGTTTATGTAGGATTTTAAAAGTTACTTCTACTGAGTTGATAAAATCTCTAGAAACAGTTTTTTTGTTTGTTTGTTTTACTTGAAAAACCAAAAACTAATCCTAGCAATGTTTTTGGCTTGGATCAGCCCCACCATGTTGTCTACTAGCATTATAAATAATTTGATGTTGAGTCCAGGCCCTAAAAAGAATGCTCTGTGTTACACCAAGCTTATGCACCACATGGCATTGAGTTGTTTCAGTTTCCAGCATACCAATTCTTCTGACAAGTTCTGTGTCCATCAAATGCCATTATTTTGCTATTCTGTATCCATCAGCATCAGAGTATCTAATTTGTTGATGCTGCACACTGAAATTTACATGAAAATCAGGGGTCCATATATTTACATGCATCTCAAACCCTGACATACTGGAAGAAATAGAAATTTTGTATCACTTTAGGTGAGGGCACTGGTGAGAGGGTTAAGAACAAAGTAAATTTGGTTGTTAGCAAATTTTGAGTAGTTTGTGTGTGTGTATATATATATATAAATTTTGTGATCTGTAGTTACAAAAAAATGTTCATTTTATTTTTTTCTACAGAAGAGTATGACTAATTATTTCTGTAGTTAGCAACATCCTCTATTATTATCAGATTACTGTAGTGCAATACCAGCTTTGTTGTGAGTTTTGCACAAATTAGTGCTTAACAGATAGAAGAGATCACACGAAGTATTTTTGGGGAGAGTGGCATAACAGCTCGCTCTTTTAAAGGAAAATTTAGATGAAATTTTTTTTCTCTTTTAATAGTGAATAAAATCATCAAACAAAGTATTCTCTACTAGTTGAACAGATTGGGTGATTTAGTAGTACTGCTGAGTGAGGAATTTGAGGAGGGAACAGTAAATAATTAAAAATAAAAAAACAACAAAAAAACACATTGAATCAGCAATCAGGGCTGTACATAGGTTAATGGCTTTTTGCCCTTCTATCTATGTACCTCTAATCTTGATAGTTATCCAGTATTAGTTTCCAGGCAGTAAACAGGATGTTATTTGTAAACACACTGACATGGTTACCAAGATAGAATCTCTTTCCAAGTAAATTAGCAGAAAAACAGTGAGTGAGTTTGTAGCTTATGTTAAAAACCCAGTAGCAATTGAAGGTTCAGATTTTCCAAATTCTCAACTGCCATGATGCAATTTCTAGAAAAACTGATTCCAAATAATTGAGTTTACATAAATGGTTTTCATTAAAGATGGATTGAATCTGAATGACACATTTGGTTAATTCTTATATATATAAAAAACTGTCCTTGTGTTAAAAAAAAATTAAGTATCTGGCAAATGTTAAAAAGATACTTGAATAAAAATTTTTTTGAAGTACTATGTTCCACTATGTGCTGAAGTCTTCTAAAACAAGAACACTTTTTTATGTTTGGTACCCACCATTAAACCATGGCCAGTGACTGGTTGCGTGGACCGATTGCAGTAAACTAAAATAAAAAGATTCTCCAATTTTTGTACTTTAAGAAATTTCCAAACTTTTATCATATCACTTAGTGCTTTGCTATGCCAAACCAGGAAATTTTAATTAAATTTTAATATTAATACCTGCTATTGTTAAAATGGAAAATTTGAACACCACTTGCCATTCAATATTTTTAATAAAGTTGTAGAATATCTCTGAATAATTACTAGTATTACCAAATATTTATAATCCTTTCACTTTGCATACACACACACACTCATCTCTGACCATTTAATATATTGCTTTCAATAACTTTAAGATTTTTTTTTGCTTTGTGTCAAATTTGTGATTGCAATAAATACTATTATCACAAAATTTAACACAGCTTCCTGTGGCTTAAAAAAAAACAAAAAAAAAACAACATCCAAACACTTTAGAATAATTCATCTTTTGACCAGCCTTGTTGCTGACATGTTTGTTTACCTGCCCGTAAAGTTTGTAACCTGATGTTTTCACAAATCAAGTAAAATAGGAAAAGAGCAGCTCTGAATATCTCCACTCTCATATGCTAATCAGGTATTATCTCAGCATGAAAATTGCTATTAAAGTTGCATTTGAAAGAAAAAAAATGTATAAACCAGGAGTACTTGATTAAATAAGTGCATGTCAATAAAGTGTTTTCAGTTTGCGCTCTTTAGATTTTATGTTGGAAACCAATGACATATTTTCTGGGAGAAGAGTGTGTGCAACATTACCATCAGCTAAGTCAACAGTCCAACGTATCACTACAAAGTTCAAAGCAGGTGGAATTAATAAGCCTAGAAATTATTGTCAAAGAAGAGAAAGTGAGAGAACAGACAGAAAGATGATGAGAAAGGCAAATGAAGATAAAAGAAAAACTGCTACATAGATTTCCAAAGAGTTGCAGGAATGTGGAGAAACCATTATTAGTACCCGGTCAGTATGAAATTGACAGTGTGATAGTAGATTGTATGAAAGAGTAGCTACAGAGAAGCCATTCACTGGTAAGCAGAATAGCAAAATGACCACAGTTTGTAAATAAGCATGTAAAAAAAAAAAAAAAAAAAGTTATTGAGTGATGAAAGTAAAACTAACCTCTTCATCAGATAGTATAGCATGGATCTGGAGGCAGCCTGCAGAAGAGTTTGATGAGAAGGATGAGATGCCCACTTTTAAAAGTGGTAATTAAAAGGCTCTGCTCTGAGGTTGTATGACCTCAAAAGGAGTTAGTCAATTAGAATTCATAGGGGGAATCATGGACAGATATGTAGACAAAAACAGTGCAAAATAAATGTTTGAAAAAGCAAGAAAACTGCAGAGACGTCTACTTATATTTTCCACAATGATCACAAACAAAGCTCAGACTATATAAAGGGGTTTCTCACAAAGAAAAATACTACATACACTGGAAAGGCCTTCCAGTCTCCCCATCCTAACTCCATTGAATGGCTGTGGGAAGATATGAAGCAAAGATTAAAGCGAAGAAAACTATCACTGTCAAAGAATGGAAGTCAAACTCTACTTTTTTATTGTAGTTGTTCTGTTTCATCTTTGCCAGAAATTTGAAAGCTGCTTTTAAGATGAAGGCTAGCCATACTAAATGTTAGCATTGACAGTTTGAGCACAAAAACACACACACCAATATTCTGCAAATTTAAACAATACAAAATTAGCATATATATATATATATGGCAATGGTGCTATTCACAAAACTACTTTTCCAATTGTTGTTTAGAAAGTGAACTTTGTCTAAACATTATCCTGAGGTGGCCGAATAATTTCTTCGATTCACCATACATTTTTTTTTTTTTTGCAAGGATGCCCAATGAATTATTGTAACATAAAATTATCAATCTGTTTATCATATGATTTAGTATCAGAAGACGATGATGGAGTTCATTCTTAGTATTATCAGTGTACATCAAGAGAAGGAAAGGATGATGAACAATGCTCCAAGGTATCCCATTGGTGATATGTCTTTACTCTGAGAAACATGTTTTGCAATTTTATTTTAAATATATTTTGATTGATTATTAGTTTTTAATGGTTAATAATTTAGTCATAGATTTTGTTTGGGTTGTCATTCCTGTAGTCTACTGTTCGTTTATTTTGTTTCTTTGTTCCATCTCTCTCTCTTGATGAAGAGTAGGCAACTCATTAAAATTGCTTGATTTGGAAAATGCCTTAAATAAAAACATTTTTTAATACCTTATTGTAGTGTACAAAGAAATGAAAACTAATTGAAGTAGTTATTTAATACAAATTATGTTTTCTTAAAGCAGTAAAAATATTTTTAGAAAATGGCAATTTACAATGATGATGAATCCTGTTTTATTTTTTTGATAACAAATGTTTTATCATTAAATTCAAAGAATGTATTATTTAAGATTCCAAATTTCAAAAAAGAAAAGTTGAGCTGCTGCATTTATGCCTTTTTTTTTTTTATTATTATTATTGTTTGAAAAATTCTACTTATGTCCATAGACTTGATCTTTTATTCAGTTTCTTCTGAGCAGGATGTTTAAATTTAGTATTTAAAAAAATACATAAGCAGCGATGTCTTGAAAACTTTCTAATGCCACTTCTCAAACTTCTCCTTGTTTAATGTTTAGTATAGCTTTAAGCTAATAAGACTGGAAGCCATCCTGATCTGGGAATATTTCCTAGAGAAGAGAAATGCATATCAACACAACTGTTAAAATTCATTTACACTTCTGCTTGCTTATTTAACCTGTAATTAATGATCTTCATTTTTAGTAGCAATGGGTAACCAGCCATTACCATCCACATGTTTCAAACCCTTGATTGTTTTGAAACTGGCAGGTTTCTCTCTGGTTGTTGTTCAAGAATATTCCAAATACATAAATCCTGTGGAAACATTTTAGCAAGTTAATCTATACCAAACTCTTCTCAATAATTATCCTTTTTTAAAGGATGTGTCCATTGATACACGACTTTATGATTATTGAAACAGATATCTTGCTGGTTTATGATAAGTGATGTAGAATTTTAAAAAAATAAAGAAACAAAATGTATGAATTGTATTTCAAAATTTTGTTGCCATTAATTAGCACTTCTTGAATGGGACAATTCTGTGGATCTTTAAAAACTCTATATACATTGGTACTGTTGGCCATTGGTGTTAGCTTGATAATTATTGAATGCCATTTATTTTTGCATTAGAGCTACAGAAAACTCATATGCTTGTCAATGTTCACAAACAATTGGCTACAATGATGTAGAACACTTTAAAATAATGAATATTTGATATCTTTTTTGTAAGCAAATCCAAAGGATTTTGTAGAACTGCAAAATGGTGCAGGGAGTTCCTGAGTTTATTTTACTGTTGCTTTTTGTATTCATTTGATGGAAATAACACCAGTAGCTTGAAGTAGTCATTTCTCTGTTAGTACAGCTGTTGTCAAACAACATAAATCTTCTCTAGTATGTTTCTACAGAATGTTAATTAGGTATTTTATTAATTAATATGTCATTGAGTTGGGGAAGTTTAATTTACTTAGATAGAACCTTTTGACTGCTGCTACATATGGATATCTATGCACAGCATCTGTGGATATTTTTAGATTCTCTTCTCTGTGCATATCTTTCTTCTGATGGATACTAATGGTTGAGCATGCTCTATTGATATGCTGTTCAGAACTTCTTATATCACCTGTATTTAGTATCTATTTTTTCACCTGAATCCTAATTATGTGGTTGTTCATGTCTGCCTGAAAAATTCAAAGTTCATTAGTTTGATAGAGGGAGATTTTAGCAAGCTAAATAAATACTTTCCCTGAACAACGGGATGCTAAAGTAGAGAAAGGATTGGTTATATTGCAATTAAGCAAGTTTAGACTTTGGTGTTACCAGCTAACAGAGACATCATATAAACTCCACCTGCAGGCTAGTTTTCAGTATCAGCTGTTACCATGGCTATAGATTTTAGGTCAATACAATTTTTAGCACAAGTTTGTAAATTTGTAAATAATCCTATAGCCCAGATGTTGGAATCCATTTAAATACGTATGCTCATATGCATGCACTTGAGATCGAATGCAGAATTTATAGAACTCTGAAAGACACTCAAAGAATACAGCATGTGGACCTCTTTCTTTTCACTACATTTTAAATTGTTATGGACAAGTTCTCATCAGTACTGTTTTTTCCATAAGCTATTTGAAAAAAAAAAAATAGTAAGTTAACCACACCATATATGGCAGTCTCTCTTGAAACAATGAATGACTTATTTTTGCACTATTAGCTACTATTCTTGATCTCCAAAAATTGCACAGTATAATACAGAAACAGGTTATAAAGTCAGGCTGTTACTCTCTTGCAGTAGAAATTTGCTGATGCTATCTGGCAGAATTACTCGTTTCATTTAGAGTATTGAGTTAACTAACGCCTCTACTATTTGGTTGGCACATTTTCACATTTGATTTCTTTTTAGCGTATAACTTCCTACTAGATGGAACCTGCTGACAGGGTTTTTCTGTTCAGAACACAATAAATAAAATGTGTGCAATTGTGTTTTGGAGAAGCCCTCCCCCAGGTGTAATGTTTTCTGACAACATAGGTGATGCGTTATAGATCAATAAAATATACCTTACTGTTTCATCCATTTTAACTGATGTTGTTTATTTTTTATTTTGTTGCATTTTTCTAGCTCTAGCGAATTTTTATTTCAAACAAGATCTCTCCTGAGTGATGTTTTGTGATCTGTTAAACCATTTTCCTATGGAGCACAGAAGGTTTTTTTTTCTCTCTCTCTCTCTCTCTCTCTCTACACCTGTGAATTAGTCCCCTAAGGCATTTGGCAATGGCTGTTTGGAGTCTGATTCCTGCTGAGAGGCAGCAAGCCGGAGATTCTCTGTTTGATGTACAATACACACTTTTTTTTTTTTTTTTGGACCATTACAGCAGTGGTGGACAGTGGATAGTTGTAGTGACTTTGCCTCTCATCCTGGCCCACTTCCTGTTGGTCCCAGTCTATTTTTTACCTTTTGGATTTTACTTTTGATGGTTGATGCAAAGTAGATACTAAAAAAGGTTATTTTTAATATGGAAGCTAAATATTTAAGAGGTTAACTACAGTGTGCGTGCACATGCACAAATCATAATATTTTTACACAAATTTTAGTTTGCTCTAAAACATCTGTTCTATACATACTGGGCATTTCTGAAAATCTGTTGTTGAACCTGAAAATTTTGGACTTTCAGATGAAAGCTGTAAACTAATGTTTTTTTTAAAAAATCCTGAATAGATAAATCCATTTAAAGTAATCTATCTATGGATCCCCTGTAGATTTTAGAAAATATGCACATTTTATGTGAAATGTTTCAGTTTCAATAACAGCAGCAAATTGTTTTTGCAAGAGAAATAACTAGTTCAGCTTTAATTAGAACATTTGACTGAGAAATATCCTCCCTCTGATTGAAACACTGATGATTTACTAGCAGTTTCTGGTAGAATGTTTCATCTGTTCATGGTTTTTGCATTTCTTTCTTTCAGACATGCAAATTAAAACCTTTATGAAAGCCAGAATGTGTCATAGGAACAGCCTGAGATTGCTAGCTGTCTGCTTATTCCTTACTCACTGTAGATGGAAAAGAGTTCAATAGCCAGAGAAATTATAATGGTTTGCCCTGTTCTTAGGTCCTATGGCTCCTTTTATTAAACAGATGGTAAGAGAATACTAAAAATTATCAGGGAAAATCCACAACAAAAAAAAATGACCCCCCCCCCTTGCTGCCAGAATGAGAAACAATCACTCTGCTCCACTCCACTTAAAAATTTTTGAACCTGTGCTATCAGTTAACAGATAAGGAATCCATCAGAGAAACTCCAATTTTCTGAATCAAGCAAAGGAGAACAGGGTGTGGAGGTTAGCCATTTGCCTACAGCAGAAAATCCCTGCTAGAGCTCTATTTTAAAAAAAAAAATTTTTTTTTTTTTTAGATGCGCAAGGAGATCAGGGATCCTGAAGGGGGGTCCATGCAGCAACTGGCAGATACAGAAAGGCGAGAAGAAATCACGCCAGAGAGTTTGTCCCAGCCAGAGTTTGAAATAAAGCTTTCTCTACCTTAGCAGTCTACTCATTGGACCACCTAGCCACTCATTTTACTTAATTAACTAGTATTAGTAATAATTAATATTAAAACAAATAACAGTACAGGTATTCAATTATAACCATTGCTAATTTAGTCTTTAGCAAGATTTTAAACTGACTAGTGTCACCAAACCGCATGCAACATTTAAGACAAGGGAGGGAGGGGCTCATCTCTTATTTCCTCCTCAATGACTTGGAAATTTGTGCGTATTAGAGAAAACAAACTTTATTATTTTCTAGAATTGCTTACAAAGTTCTTAATCATTTGGGTTTTTTTTTTTTTGCTTTAGTGCTCATTGACAAGATAGCGCAGCATGGTACCTTAGATCATAGTAGAAATAGTGTGGATGGCTAAGGTTCTGAATCCTAGCTATGATCAGCTTAGTTTGGCATGGCGGCTCCTCTCTCTCTTCTTTACCTATCAGCAGTGTGGGTTTCCACACCCTCCTGAAAAACAAAAGGCTTCTCTGCCAAACCAGAAGTGTTGGGTCACTTGTGGTGCAGGGCTGGCACCACCCTCCTTCACTAGTGTTGTTTTTTTAAACGTAGGTGCATGATGGCAACAATAGAAATAGAAGTGCTGGGTACAAATTGTTCAAACATTCTTGGTGTTCTGATAGTATTTAGTATTATGGTGGCTAGAACCTGAAACAGGTGGTTGCCAGTAACTGCAATACATTAAAAAGGTAAAGTTTAAAATTAGTTTTAAAATTTAAAAAAAAACAACAAAAAATTATCAAGAAATATACTGGTGGACAGAATAGATCAGATTATGTCAGAATTGAATTAGCTGTTTACTTTGTATAGGCACAGTAAAATAGAACCAAGACACTTTGTCAATAGTTATTAGGCACAAATGATACAATATTTACCAGCATAATACTGGAAAATTAATTTACAGAGAAACAATTAAAACACCACCATAGAACCAGTCTGAAATTTATTTAGTTCTGTGATCTTTGAAGTTTGATTTCTTTTTCTAAACATTTTGACAGGTAAATAAATAAATACTAATTTGTTATCTATGTTTTTGAACTCTGAGGACATATTTTTGGCTGGAGACACTTATGGTTAAAAAGGTTTATGAAAATTGTTTTGCAAAAGGGAAGTTCTGCATTTTCACAAAATCTGAGGTTATGAACTAAGGGATACATATGATAATTACAAAAGAACAGTTACCTCCCAAAGCTGCTTAACCAGACTTGGTTTACATTTCTAAGGTTGTGGATTGATTCATGATTGAAGATGATGACAGTAATGTAATATTTAAACATTTATGAGAGAAACTGCTGAAAGACAGCTGGGAAAATAGAAGCAGCTGTCTTGATGGGTGGGTTTGATAGCAGCCAGCTGTAGTGGGACAAGAGTTTACATTGCTAATACCAGGAAACAGCTGCTTCCAATCAAACAGTTCTCCAAGCTTTCATCTTCATTTCCAGAACTCAGTAATGCTAAACAAATTAAGACCAATTTTATTTTGTTTTATGACATCCATATCTAAACATGCAAGACAAATTATAAAATTCTCATCTCTATATGAAAGTGTTTGCCAAATAAATATGTAACCAAATATTTAAAAATGCAGATTAATAATATCTATGTTCATATAATCACAGTTTTTAATAATCAATTATTATCAATCAAAATATATTTAAAATAAAATTGCAAAACATGTTTCTCAGAGTAAAGACATATCACCAATGGGATACCTTGGAGCATTGTTCATCATCCTTTCCTTCTCTTGATGTACACTGATAATACTAAGAATGAACTCCATCATCGTCTTCTGATACTAAATCATATGATAAACAGATTGATAATTTTATGTTACAATAATTCATTGGGCATCCTTGCAAAAAAAAAAAAAAAATGTATGGTGAATCGAAGAAATTATTCGGCCACCTCAGGATAATGTTTAGACAAAGTTCACTTTCTAAACAACAATTGGAAAAGTAGTTTTGTGAATAGCACCATTGCCATATATATATATATGCTAATTTTGTATTGTTTAAATTTGCAGAATATTGGTGTATGTGTTTTTGTGCTCAAACTGTCAATGCTAACATTTAGTATGGCTAGCCTTCATCTTAAAAGCAGCTTTCAAATTTCTGGCAAAGATGAAACAGAACAACTACAATAAAAAAGTAGAGTTTGACTTCCATTCTTTGACAGTGATAGTTTTCTTCGCTTTAATCTTTGCTTCATATCTTCCCACAGCCATTCAATGGAGTTAGGATGGGGAGACTGGAAGGCCTTTCCAGTGTATGTAGTATTTTTCTTTGTGAGAAACCCCTTTATATAGTCTGAGCTTTGTTTGTGATCATTGTGGAAAATATAAGTCTGTCTCTGCAGTTTTCTTGCTTTTTCAAACATTTATTTTGCACTGTTTTTGTCTACATATCTGTCCATGATTCCCCCTATGAATTCTAATTGACTAACTCCTTTTGAGGTCATACAACCTCAGAGCAGAGCCTTTTAATTACCACTTTTAAAAGTGGGCATCTCATCCTTCTCATCAAACTCTTCTGCAGGCTGCCTCCAGATCCATGCTATACTATCTGATGAAGAGGTTAGTTTTACTTTCATCACTCAATAACTTTTTTTTTTTTTTTTTTTACATGCTTATTTACAAACTGTGGTCATTTTGCTATTCTGCTTACCAGTGAATGGCTTCTCTGTAGCTACTCTTTCATACAATCTACTATCACACTGTCAATTTCATACTGACCGGGTACTAATAATGGTTTCTCCACATTCCTGCAACTCTTTGGAAATCTATGTAGCAGTTTTTCTTTTATCTTCATTTGCCTTTCTCATCATCTTTCTGTCTGTTCTCTCACTTTCTCTTCTTTGACAATAATTTCTAGGCTTATTAATTCCACCTGCTTTGAACTTTGTAGTGATACGTTGGACTGTTGACTTAGCTGATGGTAATGTTGCACACACTCTTCTCCCAGAAAATATGTCATTGGTTTCCAACATAAAATCTAAAGAGCGCAAACTGAAAACACTTTATTGACATGCACTTATTTAATCAAGTACTCCTGGTTTATACATTTTTTTTCTTTCAAATGCAACTTTAATAGCAATTTTCATGCTGAGATAATACCTGATTAGCATATGAGAGTGGAGATATTCAGAGCTGCTCTTTTCCTATTTTACTTGATTTGTGAAAACATCAGGTTACAAACTTTACGGGCAGGTAAACAAACATGTCAGCAACAAGGTTGGTCAAAAGATTTGTTACTTGGAGATAAATGAATACTTTTTAAATTCACTATATTTCCAAATCTGTTTATGAAAATCTCCATTGACAAATTATTTCCTTTATTTAAAAAAAAAATTTTTCTTTTATTCTTTTCAGTATTTAGATTTATTATGATTTCAAACTAGTACTGTAAATATTAGTATTGTATTCTTCATCTTTAGTGATAATGTTCAGCACATGAATGGTCATGAACGTGTAGTTTTTAGTCTTGTGTTGTGGTATTCAAGAGATATCTTGTTATTACTCTTGGTCAAAACAGTAGTTGGTGGAAGACTAGGTCTTTCCAAGGTGGTGAACTATTTTACATAAAAGTGCATGTGCGTTTGTGATGGCATTTTTTCGCCGGAATGCTAGTTGTAATTCTGCTGATATTCTTTTACACATTTCTGTTGTGTTTCTAGGCTGCTGCTCCTGAAATCTAAATCTCTCTTCATCATTTTCAACTGACCACATTCATTGATGTGTAGTCTCCATTTCCTTTCCTTTTCTTAATAAGAAAAGGAATAACCTACACAATTAATCTAAAGAAATTTAACCATTTACCTTTAAATACCTTAATGGAAAGGAAATTGATGTGTAAAAGGCTTAAGTAAATATTGCTAGTTTTCTAATTGGCTGTAAAGACATTTTTCTGCATTGAAGGAATGATGAAATTTAAAAGAATAGTTATGGTTTTTAGTATGTAAGTCTTTAAAACCAGGTATTTTTTATGTGGCTGCATTAACTGTTCAGTAGAACTTTCTTAGCCCTATGATTCATTTAGATTAACTATTTTAAATACAGAATTTGAGAAAGAATGAACAATTTTGGTGATAAAGTTCACTTTATCCCATGCAATCTCTAATCAAGATTCCAAAGAATCAACTTTTTATTAAATATAACTTCAGCAATTGTTTTTCACAGTTACAAGTAAGTGATGATGTTCTGAGATTATTTTTAATGTTATACAGCCTTCATTGCATAGAAACTCTACAAAAAAAACTTTGTTATGTAGGACTGGCATGAGAAAGTTCTCCCTATGCCAAAAAACAGGCATCTTTGACTGGAGAAGTCATTGATGAGAATGCCATCATGATTGATGTTTAAAACAAAAATGCTTGCTTATTTACTTTTGAAGTTGAGTCCACGCTGTGTTGCTACTAATTGTGGCTCAAATCTTCAATCTCCCCAACTGAGTTACAAAAAAAAAATCATAATATCGAGTAGCATTCTACACTCTGTTAATTTAAAGCTTTGGAGTTTTTTCCCCCCCTTTTTTTTTAACTTACAAATTGGAATAATCTTTTGTTTAAAACCTCCAGTAATTTGAAGAATTGTAGATATTTGAATATTTTAAGGACGTAAAATGAGCATTTTGTTGTTGGTGAGATTATATGAAACTAAAAACATGAAAGAAGGCAGTAATAATTTATCAGTTAGTGATCAGTACGAGCAGAGCTAGATATCGTCAACATATTTCAGGGAAATACAGTAGGTGCGATATCCTATAATAGATCTGATAATTTTGAGAAAGGACTAACTGCGTTCTTGTTGTCATCAAAAGTATGCATTAGTGTATTGGCATGAAGCCTAATATTAGCTTGTCTGTTTTGTTGATTTTCAACCCCTAAGTGTTTAGGGGGGGATCAATGCTTGAGAAGATTATATAGATTAATAAATTAAAACTATTGAGGTATTAGGAATCTGATTAATAACTCTTATTTTCCTCGGTTACTTGGTTCACTCGCAACTTTATCATTTATTTTTGCTTTTGTCAGTGAAGTGAGAAAGCCAAGCAAGTCTCAGCTTACCTGGAGTATTTGCTCAAGTTTTCAAGTTAGCAAACAAATAGAAGCCGACTTAATTATCTTGTTTCAAAATGCATAGCATAAGAAAGAAAGAGATTTTTTCTTATTTTTTTTTTTTTTAAATCTCAGCCTGCAACTTTCTTTAGAGATGAATTAATGAAATTAAGCAAAAAGCAGTGAAAATTGATCTGTGTAGAAGGAAAAAAAGAGCCAGTCTTATATCTTATGGCAACATCAGTATATGTGATGGTTAAAATTAATTTGAAATTATTCGATGTTTACTTTGTTTAACAGCTTATGTGTAATGTGTTTACTGTGCCAATAAGAAAATACTTTATAGAGAAACCTAAAACCTGTACAGATAGCTTGGACTATTAAAGTGATCTTATGATGCATACAAATTAAATAAAGATATTTTTATTCTTAAGAATATGAGAATGTAGCATTTATTTTGCTTTAACATAAAACCACAAGTTTAACACTAGAAAAGTTAATACAAAAACCTGCCAAATGTGTTGCTGTTATTCATTAGTATTTGTTTTTTAGTATGACACTTTAGAATTGTATAAAGTTCCAATCCTTAAAATATACATCACCCTTTTAAGGTAGTTTTCTTCTCCTCTTCAGGTAAACAGCATTAAGTCAAATGTAATGATAGTGGAATTGCTGATATCTGTATGTTTAGGTAAAAAAAAATGTTTTGCTATCTGGCAAAGTCTGACATTGCAGCTGCATTGGTTTTTCACTACATAAATATTGATGAAAGAATTCCAGTTTTGAGAGTACTGGAAGATGGTAATGTTCTTTTTATTCTTCCTGGATCCACTTAATCCTTACTTGTTCATTTTTTTGTACATGATTGCTTCATGAATTGGGACAGTGTTTATTTATAAACGGACATAAAAGGTGATCAAGAAGATGCCAAGTTATTTTTAAGGTCATTCTTCACCATTTTTAACTGAAATTTTATTTAGTTTAAAAAAATTTATGCCCTTTTAATTGTTGTCATTAAACCATTTGACTAGGCTGAGCCAAAAACTTCCATTGACTAATATATTAATATATAGGAGCCAATTCTCGCTTTCTACTGTTTACAAGAACTCTGAAATACTTGAAATAGTTTATTTTGTACTCTGGTCTGATAACACATTAAATGAGCTTTGGAGAATTTATTATAAAACTGAACAAGTGCTACCATGTAAACTTGATGATATTTCACTAATCTGAATCTCATATAACATAAAATTCATTAGTTTTGATGGACAATCACATAAACAGCTAGCTGGCCCTTTCTTGTCAGACCCTTGCCTCGACCATCAAGATATATAAGGATGCCTTGCAGCAGTGAGATAGATTGGGAAGGTTGGGGCATCTAGGTTGGTGACCAAGTAAGTTACCTAGGTGAGTGATGGTCAAGGTGCAAACCAGTCATTGGTTATCCATGGAGTGTACCTGAAAAAAAAACCACCTATAACTTTTCATTTTTTGATGTGGGAGGAATCTGTAATGCCCAGAGGAAACCAACATGCCAACTGGTAAAGAAAATCAAGAAGAAATGTGGGAGGTATGCCAAATCAAGCAGCTCACATTGGGGTTAAAACTTTGGTCCTCAAACATGGTAGTCTAGTAACTTACCACTGGACCACTACTATGCTTTGCTGGACCCTTCATGTTAATCAGATAGAAAAGTATCCCAGCTATTAATTATTAGAGACAAAAAGTTTAATAGTCTAGTATTAAATGCTGAAGTCTTTGGTGTACAAAATTGCTGACTGTTTTATGAGGCCTAATATGTTGATTGGAAATTCGAAAATAGCCTAAAGACTATGTTGGAATGGCTGCCAAAGTCCACAACATAATTTCTCTTCCTTATCAATAGTTCATGCTTGGTCATAACTGAACCCTCCCCCTTTCTTTTCCACTTTGTCAATGTCACCTGCAAAGGAGTGCAATATCTAATAGGAATTGAAATACATTCAAAGCATCCAGAAAATAATCAAAAACATATTTAAATTGTATCCAGCAATGATTTAGCCTGTGTTTATCACAGAAAGGGATTCCAAAAACTATTTCATTAAGGAAATGAATAGTTTTTAAAAGGTCTGGAGACATTTTAATCAAATGTAAAGGTAATTATATCGATAATTAGTTATCAAAAATACCCTGAAGTAATTAAACTGCCTACTTTAGCATCAACATGACTCAACACAAGTTGCAACTTGTGTTATCTGGGTTTAGGAGTAATCTAGATGTTTACTGGATTTTAAAATGTTAATGTTCTAAAGGGGCTTATATAAATTGCACCCGTTCCCCTCTAAGTATAATGCACATTTTATATGGGAAGAAGTGTCTAAATCAGCAATGAATTTTTTTTAATTTAGAACATAATTGCAAGAATTTTGCTTGTCACATTGATATAAAATTGAATGGATGAGCTATGTATACTTTGCTGGAAGCATAACTATTTTGCATAAAATGTTAGCTTTCAACCTGACTGTGTGAATATCACCTTGATGGGTGCATTGGAGGCCAGCTGCTATGACAACCCTAGTTAACTTGGTCAGGTTGTTCTTGTCTTTGATGGTTGCTGAATAGTTGCACACACAATGTGCATGCTAGCACAAATAGAAGATGAGAGAAATCTGCAAGCTACTCTTATGTGGGTTTTCAGAACTCATTCTGAGTTACTCTCATTTAAGATAATTGTTTTACTTTTGCTGTTATATTA
Source organism: Nautilus pompilius (assembly GCA_018389105.1). Taxonomy (NCBI): domain Eukaryota; kingdom Metazoa; phylum Mollusca; class Cephalopoda; order Nautilida; family Nautilidae; genus Nautilus; species Nautilus pompilius. The sequence goes on along the minus strand of JACATO010000311.1, from coordinate 2,311,372 downwards.
GTAAACTTTTACTGTGTATTTGATTTGCTGTTTTCATTCAGAAAATCAATTTCATTTTTACTTCTGTTTTGATGCCTTTATCTCATAGAAAAACAAAATAAAACCGATTTTTTATGAAAGGTTCACATTATAGTAGAGGTGCCAGGGTAAAGTGGCATTAGGGACATATAGACTTGTATTAAGTTTGTACTCTGTACAGTAAAACAAAAATTTCTATAGAATATTAATAAAAATGAAATAAATTTCCATTCACTCATCTTTTTTTTTTTTTACTATATATGCTAGTGAGTTTAGGTTTGAACATACATTTGCTCTCTTTTGTTAAGTTTGGATGTGTTTTGCTTAAATTCAACAATACTGGTTTTATTTTATTCACTCTTTCTTTCTTTCTTTCTTTCTTTTTTTTCTCTCTTTAGATCTGCTCCAGAGTTTGGAAGTCTAAGCAGAGACTCAGTTCTTCGGAGAAGTCACAACTATCCACAATCCAAGTTAAGTCAGCTGCAGGGATCAAACACTGTCCCCAGTGGTGCTAAATTGAAACATGGCCGCCATGACTCCCAAAAGCATGCCAGATGTCGCTCAGTGCCAGGTCCATTGCAGGCAGCTGAGGAAAACACAGCTGAAGATCAACGGAAGACATCTTGTCCAAACTCGCCCTTAGATGACACTACAAAAGAGCTGCTTGCAGATAGACAGAAGACTGCTGACATCAAAAAGGTACCATCTACTTGTTCTTCTCCTACTAATGGAGCAATGGGATCTCCAAAACCAAAGAAGAATATTTTTGAAGGATTCCGAAACACTCTCCGAAAATCAAAAAATGAGAATTCTGGGAACAGGTCATCTGAAGTTTATGCAAACACTCATTCAATGCCTGATATAGTTCAAGACAGTGATGTAAGGACTAACAATGGTGACTGTTTCAGCACAAACTCTGGCAAACAAGCTAGCACAGACAGTTACGACATTGATCAAAGCCCGGTAAGTGTGCGGAATTTGAATAGATGATGTAGCAACGGCCAGACTGTTAACCTGCTCTGAATGGTACTGCGCTCAGTCAAACGCATGCAGTTCACTGCAATTTTTTTTGTCTTCTGTTCTCCAATGAAAGTGCATCATCTCCTGGAAAGGCTGGTGACTGGGGGTGTTTTCACAACAAGACAGACAACTAAACCTCACTTTCTTTTGCCTGTCTACTATCCCAATAGACAAATATCCTGCATACCAGTGTTTGTTTGTTTTTTGGGTTTGTTAGCCAGACTTGGCCACTTCTCTACCTCCCTTACTGGATAATGGCGTAGAAAACAAATCAAGCTCATCTGGTTTTATTACTACTACTAGTACTACTACTACATAGGCTGTGTTTTTAGGTCCTTTGGTTTTCACCAAATTCTTTTCTTCCAACAGAGATGTCATTATGTTATAAATGTGATACAAGGGAGTAGTTTCTTACCTGTATATATGCTAGGCATATAATGTGGATATGCTTCTTGTAAATACACAAGGCAGAGAGAGGGAGGGAGGGACAGATAGACACACCAGACTTGGTATGTTGAGGCTAAAGAAATTATTCTAGTCATGCAGTGTAATGTTTCATAGTATTACACATCTGGAGGCAGCATGTAAACTTATTTCCCAAGACCTGGTCAACTATGGTACTTCCTAATTTACGGCTGATGATTCTATTTGTTGTTTTTAACTCTTCATATTGTCATTTACCTTAGACTAGGAGCATTGCAGCACACTTTGAAAGTCTGTGTGCATGTATGTGTGTGTGCAGCATGACAGATACTAAGAAAATTCTATACTTTACTATGAAATAATGCTATTTGTGGTGTTTCGGTGGAAAGTTTAATAACTCTTGAATGTATGTTAAATATATCTTGTAATTAATAAACAGAAAAATGTCAGCTAAAACAAAAGCCAAACTTTGGTATGTTTCTTGTACTTTGGATAAGTGAACAGTTTCAGATAGTTCAGTCTGTGGATAATAAATGAAGAGTAAATGCAGTGACATTTACACCAGGGATAAGCAGGTATTAAATAAAGTCTATAAATGAAGAATTTTAGATGAAATTTTGTGGAAATAATTTTTAAAAAAATTATCTCAGTAAAAAGCCATATTATTTCATAAGCACTTCTGATGTTTAAGATTTTTGGCACATCAGCTATATTTTCAAATTCTCTAAATCAGAAATATGTTGTTTTGCTTTTTTTGCATTTTTAAATATAACGTTAGTTTTCTGGATCAAAACAAAGACAATTTGACTTTGTGTCTGTGTATGTATATATTTATTTCCATTTTGGATACAAATTTCATAAGCTATAGTAATTTGGTTCCTTGTTTTCTCAGTACATATAGAATGAACAACAGAAGTGGAGCAATAACTGTCACATGGTAGCAGTTGGGTAAAGACATGTTTTCTGATATTATTTTCATGTACCAGTATAAATGATGCAAGAATGTATATATGAAGTTAGACTATTTTTTATTGTTCCAACAACAAGAACAGTTGAGATGTCTATTGTATCCTTTCTTGATCATCTGTCAAAGAAACATATCGCTCTTTGAACTGAAACTTTTCAATCTCCTTTCTCTGCTAAGCACTGCATTGGGGTTGAGAGGTTTTAACGTTCCATCAAGAATTATTCTGATAACTCTGAACCTAAAAATCCCCTGTAAAGTCACTTGGCTCAGAAGGAAGCACAATTACATGCTAGCAAGGAACACACTAAAACTTTAAAAAGCAACCCTTTTGTTTACTAGGTCTAATGCTCCCTTTTCTATCAACTGCTAAGTTGAACTAATGACATATCAAATAGAAAATGTTTAATGCAATTATGAAGCATTACAAGTCTGGCCTTATGTGAGTATCAGCAAAAATGCTGATTAAATAAAATTAACATCAGATCATGCAGCTAGCCTTGTTAGAATTTAACTTATGTATGCAATTCATTATACCATTAAAATGATCATAGTCTGTACCAGGCTTTCTTTATTTTTTAAATTAAAATTTGTCTAAGGAATATGTTAACTTTTTCTCACCAGCCATTAGTCTTGTCATGGAACTTTCCTCAGAGCACCACTTACCATGGTGGTCCTTGGCTTTGATAGGGAAGTGTTTTACATCTTTCTTTGTATCTTTGATTAAATAGCCAGCTTTGTTGAATGTGTGCATGTGTATTCACATCAAGTTGTCTTTTGTTTATAAACAAAAAATATATTGTGTTGGGCAATGAATTCTCACTGCAGTTTTATCTTTAAAGTACATTGAATGTTATTCACTTAAAATAAGCAGGTGAACAGAGACATGTAGCACCATTAGTTTTCTATTTGTATAGATGCAATTTATATAAGCAAGAGAGAATCCTATATCCATAGGGGAGTTCACATCCATTTGCAGAGATCTGATCATGCATCAGAAACTAAAACTATTTGATTGATAAGGAAGAAAGCTGCCTTATTCAAGAAGAGGAAGGTTTTTACATGATTGATGGCTGAGCTGTTAAAAGAAGGTGCATGTCATTCAGGTATATCCTATTATCTGAACTGTGGATTCTGTAGTTTCAAATCAAACCACACTGAAGGGAGCAAAGCCTTTTTTTGAAAGTTACGGTAGATTTACGATGATTCAGTTGATTTTACACCTGTATTAAGCCATGTGAATTTATTGCATTATTACTAACTCTGTTTTGCTGCTGGGTTGAAATGCATTGTATCTAGTGGTTCCAGGATATGTGACTTAACACTATAAAGCTACTACACACTATTCTGGCAGACAGATAAACAGAGCATTATGACTTCTTGGTACCATGCTGCACACTTGTGGACATGGCACATAATACCTTTTTGTGCATTTGAAAATGGCTGAATAGTCTTTATCATTTGGAAAATCCATAAATCAATAGCATTTCTGAGTTATGAAATGCATTGGATGTCTGATTTTTAAAAGAAAATGACCAGCTGAAAAATACATTTCATAACATTAGGAAAAATTTTTCATTTTAAATTTTGCAGTTTTTCTAGGGACGATAGATAATCTTTGTTACAATGCTCAGGATTTAATCCTGAAAAGTTTTATTTAATTTTGTTTTTGTGATTGTTGTAGCTTTTGACATTCATACCTATCATTTTTTTTTTTCTATGACAGATTTCACATGATTATTTGGATGAAAAAATACAGAAATCTAGTGCATTGGCTTTAATTTCTTTGAGCTAAACTGAAAACATTGAATTCTTGTAATTTTAACCCAGAATTGACAAACTTGCTTGGCCATAGTATCTATGTAACAACACTTAACATTGTACCAACCTGAATAGGTAGGGGAAACAAAACATGATGGTGCAACTAGCAATTTGATTTTTTTATTTTCCAGACTGCTTTTTTTATCTCCTGTATTTTTTTTTTTTGTATGCTAATCCTTGCTTCATTGTCAGGTGTTGGTAGTATTATCAACAGCATTTGGTCAGTACATTTCTCACTTCTTCAATTTAACCCTTTCCTTGTCAAAAAATTTAATATTTTACATGTGCAAATGTTCATACAATTTTCAAGATGGCTGCACAAAATGCACTTACCTGATTAGAACTATAAAAACATACTAAGAAGTCATGGAAGGACTTACCTAGCATAAATAACTTAGCAAACAGTTTAATAATCCAAATGAAAAGAAAATATTCCTATAAAGTGAAAGGAAAACTTTAGTTTATAGTGCAAAATGTTTAAAAAATGCAGGTAAAGTCATCTGACATGTCATGGTGTCAATGTTGATAAAATTTCTTGTATCTCTTTACTGTCTTTTGACACTAATTGGTTGTCCTTACTCTAAAAATTCTCAATGGATGGCAGGGAATTATAGTTACATTTGCTACTACAAATGCTTTCATTTCCCTGGTGGTGTCAGTCCAGGTGTTGCCAGCTTTGCTTTCCTCCTGGTTCTTTGTGCTGTATCAGTTAGATGACTCACTTGTGTGGTGGAAGAAATCTTTTTGTATCAGGCCATAGAAGAAATCCACTGGCCTTTTGTTATATCAGGAACATCAGTCTTGGGGCCAACACACTCATATTGATTGGCTGCAGTTGACTCTATCTCCACTCAAAAATCTTGCCATTGTTGTTAATCTCCAGCTCTAATGCATTCTTTGTGTGCCTCCCTCACTGCCCAACCAGCTAAATGATATGAGACTTGAAGTATGCACACTTAGACCTTCATGTCACCAAAAGAAAAGGATTCAGTGATAGAATCTATCATGTAGCAAGTAGATAAAGCAAATACACAACACATGCTTTAAAAGTTCCTTTTAGAGTAAATGAAGCACTAAATATAGAACAGAGGAAGTGATAATGTGACTGGCATCCTTCTGCATGTATTATCTATATTATAAATGGAAGTGATCATTAAATGACTTGTCAGTGCTCAGCCATTTTCAGCTGAGTAGGGCAATTTGCACAAGAAAGGATTAAATACTCACTTCCTTTGCAGTTGTGACAAAATGTGCTGGTTGGAGCTTGCTGACGTGGTGTTTAAGACTCCTGCCAATTAATCAAAGTCTCTGATGATGATGATGATCTCTACTTTTAATGCCAAAGATGTATGACTTGTGGGTGGATAATATCAGGTCTTCTGGCAACAATGCATTGCAGCAGCCCAAACCTTGTGTTGAATAAGCAGAAGATATGACCATCATTCAACATATGCTCTCTGTTTTTAAAATTTGACTTTGTCTTTAGCATCAGTCTCTGAGCAAGATGATCAGACCATAGCCTTTTTTTTCCATTTATTAGAAAACTACATTTCTATGCTATTTTCTGAATTAAAGATGTAAAAGGAAGTTTATACCATTATGTGCCTAATCTGAAAATAAAACAAGTAATTGTTTTGTAGGATGATTATTTGTTTCTGAATACCTAAGAATTGTGCTGTTATAGATGACAAGCTGATAGATTTCTGGTTCAGAAAATTAATAATAGCAATTATTATTATTAGCTGCTATAGAACACACAAAACAAAATTTTCTATTGGTTATCTGGAGAATGGACTGAAGTCCACCTAGTGGTTATGATCTGATACATATACTAGTTATCTAAAATTTATTTTTAAACAACAGTCAAATGTTGAACCTGTTAGTACTAGCAATATGATAGGGCTTCTAAAATATATTGGCATGTTATCACTCTAACAAGTCTTGGTGCTGATGTTTTATGGATTTAGCACCTATGTTCTACACACAATACAACTTATGAACCTGCAGAAGGTACTGAATATAAATTATTGTGCAAAAGCTTATATGAAAGATGACTTTGTCCACTGACAATGTCAGAAGGGATGACCCATGTTCAAGATTTTTTTTTTGGCACATCTTAACTTAGTTTCCAATCAGTAAATACATGCTAATGTAACTTAAATGGCTAAGCTTTGTTCATTTGCTTTAGCTTTAGTTGCAGCAGCACTTAACTAAATGTTTTACACTGCATGTTTGCTGGCCACATTTTATTCTTTAAACCTCGCATACTTGCTTGTGTTGTGTTGGTAGGTGTTTTGGTAAATAATTTCATTTTCAAGTTATAATTCTTTTTTGCTTGCTGTACCTTTTAGTGATCAGTGAAAATTTTGATGCTATTAGGTTTAGAATGCCTTGACTTTATATTATCTTTAGGGAAATAATTGTTATCATATGAATCACCAGTGTAAAACTTTTAGTGAACATTATGGTGTTCTAAGACAGCACACACAGGGCAGTAATAGTTAATGACAACCTGCAGCCAAATGAAATTCCAGATGTATGTATTTAAATTATCTTTCTACATTAATACATCATAAACAACTGCATTAACCAATAAATGGAGATGGATAATTTTTCCAATGACCAGAAAAATTTCTTATAAAGCTTTCTCTTGTGTTGAGTTATTTCTTAGCTGTTTTCATTAGCTTCTCATTTGTTGTTAAGCTGAGTGATGCTTTGTTGACAACAGAAACTGTTTGGATGAGAGAATCTACAGAGCTATGTGAGAATGCAGTCTAAATAGTTTACAACATGTTTTACTGCCATTCAACTAATTATTGAGAAAGTTCTTGTAACATTCTCTCATTACTCTAATTTTTCTTTTCCAAGATTAGTTAGTCTGCATTGAGAGCAGACTAAGTTTATTATTGGCGAACCACCTGTACTTCTAAACAGAGTTAGTATGGGATGGGTGTATTAAATAAACATCATCTCAGAGTATATCCTCCTCATGGCTATTAAGAAACTCCACTAAGGAGTGTATTTTGTCCTTTAAGGCTAGCAACTTGCTCTTGCCGTTATGTGGGACTCCCCTCACAATACAAACAATATCTCTGCCCATTTTGTTGTTTGTTTTTCTTGTCATGCCTAAAACTAAAATAGTGCAAAACCACCAAATTCTTGCATTTTATCCCCAATATGTTGCTTATACTAAACAGAACAAGAGATGCTGTTAGTTTTATGTACTTGGAGTAGTTGTTGCTTCATTCTTTAAAACCTGAATAATTCATTTAGATTTTCAGCAGTCCAGTAAATTTTCTAAAAACAAACTGCATCCTTATTATTATTTTACTTGAAATGAAGTAAATCAAAGAACTTATGGTTCTAGCAGTCCTAAGTCTGGTTTTGTCCATTTTTGCCTTGATTAGATTAATAGAAGCTGGCAATGTTAAGATATATTTTTCTTAAAAGAAATCACTACTTTTTTCCTGTTCACAGCCAAACAAATTTCCATGGTGGCATGGTAGTCAATGGCTACAGCTTTGTTTGGTGTGCCTCCTTGATATGGTTTCTGTTTGCTCTTCTCCGTCAGCTTGCTGCATGGATTTCTTCCAAGTACCTTAGCTTTCTCCAACATCAAAAATGAAAATTTTTAGTATGGATTTTTTGGTAGATTTTTTAGGTTGGCTAGAGGTTTGCTGGGTGCACTGGGCACCCTTTTGTTGGCCTTAATTTCTGTTTCCAAGCACCGCCTTTCTTTTCTGGCTTATGTCAATGGTTTAAATCAATAGGGGATAAGATATGACAAGAAGAAATCTCCAATTAATCATTAAGTAGTTTTTAATAAAACCTTACAAAATAATTACATAATTCCAAAAGTCTAAATTAGTTGAAAGATCTTTTTAAACATTTATTTATTAAAGTAAAAACAAATCTTGAAGGACTACTGTAAGATTTCATTTGTTTATAGCTAAACTGCCTGTTCAAAGAAAGAGGACTTGTTTATCTTTTGGTGGGGAGAGGGAATGTAAATTCTCCTTACTGTTCCTGTAGTACGCTAGCAAGTGCATTTCAGCTAGCTGATGTTTGTGGTTTGTGGTAATTATCTTTATTCTAGAATCTAAAAAAAAAAAAAAGAAGGGTTCTAGTATGGACTTTCTTTGGTGGGTGTGTGGCTCCTTTCTGGACCCTTTCATCCTTTGCTTGGTTCAGGAAACTGACACTATGGGCTTCCTCTGATGGATGCCTTGTGTATTGATGTCAGCTCATGCATTCAAAGAAGATTTTAAATGGAGCCATCTACTCCTTTGTAGCCTTTGATGCCTGTGCTATCCATACATGAAAAAATTCAACATATTAAGGGCATTTCACTTTTAACAAAACCCACAACAGTTTGGTCTATCTGGCATATTTTTATAAGTTTGTACCAAAGAGCATAACTGAACTGGGTTGAGATAGTAAACACAAGCAAATTGTGTCCAGGAACAACTCTAGGTTCTAAGGTACATTCATGCAACATTGTGTGTTTATCTGTAATAGAAATGTTCTTGGATTTATTTGATTAAATTTTTTTACTCATTTAATTATTAAAACAAAAAAATTTAGCCAGAAGTCACTTATTTTGTTTAAAGCATAAAGGTAGGCAGTAAATTGTTTTAAATTGTATTGTATGATTTTTTTATGGTATTAGAAAACTCATTTCCATGATGGATAACTATGATAATGCATTTATAAGAAAACGTCTTTATAGAGACTAAGCTGTAGTTCCAAAAAAAAAAAAAAAATCCTCCCACCCTCGCCTTTTTTAAAGCAAAAATTGTTTTAAAGGGAAATCCACATGGAAGATTGACTCATTTTCTCTGTGAGAATGGATTTTACTCAAAACTCTGTTCTTCCTTGTAAAAGGAATTGTGAAGTACAGTTTTCATTATGATGGCAATTCTGGCAACTTTGGATATTTCACTACAGGGAAGGAATGCTGGTTAATTCTTTGGTGAGAATTTCTATAGTAGTTGTCTAGTTGTACTTTGATGGACTGCATACAGAGCGATGCATCTTTGAATGATTTTGTTTTACTACTTTTCCCAGGCACATTTTTTCAAGTAAGAAAATCTGCTTCTTGGACATTAAGAATCTTAGGGCAACATTCACTCATTGGGAAGTGATGAAACTAGTTTAAATTATTTTTTAGAAAATTAACTTTTTACAAAAATTTTAATGAGATTTGTCTGCAACTATTTTAAGTCAAGCAGCATGGAGTTTCTAGCTTCCCTTCGACTAAATGTTTAAATATTTAAAATTTTTTTTTTTTTAATTTTTATTTCAAAATGATTACCTTAAGAAGCTGAACTGGTTAGGTTCTGATATTTAAACATTGCTGTAAATATTACTGTAGGGGAATGACTCAGAATGAACAACTCTGAATACTTTTGGCTTTGTTACTTTTTCTTTGTGATATGTGACTCGTGTCTGTTTTAGCAATCTAGGTGCACTAGTGATTTAACAATATCTGACAAGGAGTTCATTTTGGAAACCCATCATCTACTTATTTTTTACTGACATAGATTTGAGATTATGGAATTATTTATATTTTTTCTAGATAATACTATTTTAATGACCATTACATTCTTAAATGACTCGAGTTTTATAATTTATGTGAGAGTAGATGATGAATATATTGTCTGGAAACTGATTCCTACAATAAACTGAAGCCTGACCTATTTGTTGTATAAAAGCATTGAACATATTTTCTAACTTCTGCACTGATCCCACTGTCTATGATTAGCATATATTTGGAATGCAAATTCTTTTATTTAGATTTTAAAATTATTGTTTAAAGGAAGAAAAAAAAAGAATAAGGTAAGATGGCTACACTAACTTGATTTATGTCCTGAAGTGTTGGGAGCTGCTTATCACCGCCAAGTTCCTTTGGTGTTTACTGAATGCCCCATTGTGTTGAAGAGGTGGCCTACTACTAAATAATCAGCACACTTTGGACATATGAAAGTTTTTTTAAGGACACAATCAAATAAAACTTGTCTTGAAAATCTTTTAAAATTTCTGTAAAATTCAAAAACATTATGCAAAATTCATTTGGCCTTTGAAGCACTTTTTGTGTTTTTATTGTAATTAAAACCTTTAGTATCGGTGTACTTTTTTGATGAGATGTTACTCACCAACACGTGCAATAATATTATGTCCAAATTTCTTCATTAAAAAAAATAAAATATATATATATATACTTTTATTTAAAAGAATGCCTCTTGTATGATGAAAACAAATTAACTGCTCAAATTCGCATGTGCTTGTCGATGCTGGCACTGCGTGCCAGTGTTTCTGCTCCATAACAATGTTACTTCTCTGTACAACTGACTGACTATAGGTGGTAGTTTGTTCTGCATGGTATCTTTGCTGCGCACATGACTGTACTTGAGGTCACTTTCTCTTGGCTGATAATAAAATTCTCTTTAATACAAACTTTGTTCTGGCTTTTGAATTTGCAGCATGTCTGTTGATGAGAGAGTGAGAGAGATGGTAGGAACTGACCATGTCGCTTGTCCGTGGTTATTTCTTTATGCTGTCTATTGCATGGTTTGAGAAGTTGAGCTGCCAATTACTTCTCAGTAATTAAAGTTCCTTTGTAAAAATGTTATTATTTGTACATAGTTTGAACTTCCACATTTTGTAAATGCAATTCGGCATTTTTAATTTCATATGGAAATTTTTTTTTTTTTAATTGGACAACGGATCATTGTTTTGTTTTGTTTTAATATGGTATTTATTTAATGGGCTGTTCATGAGTAATGTCAACCAATGATATCTGCTTGTTATGGACCACTAATGATTCTCTCTCACTCAGGCTTCATGGAGACTTCTCTTCAAATGGCTGATAAACATGAAAATAAAGAATAAAAGTTTTTGCTACTATAAAAAAGAAAAACAACCTGAAAATACTTTGTCTTAAAAGTACTTTCAGCCAAAAGTTTGAGTTGATCTATTTATGTTGTAACACAATAGTGAATAGAACACCAGGGTGATTGATTCTTCCTGATGTTGGGGAGTGGGCATCCGTCCTGTAGTGCATGTTTGAGATGTTAGTTATTATTTTAACATGAAACCTGCATTGAGAATTCTGCTACAGAATAAGACTTATAATTACAATTATTATTAATTTTGATTTAATGTTAAAGTATTTTTAAAATATATTTTTAAGCCATATCAGTAATATAAATAGTACTCCAGGATTTAGAAAGAGACAGGACTGGTACATCAGAAAAGCAGCCTGTGCATTTCCTTATACAAATATTTTGATTCTCAGTCTGCTCATGCATAAGAAACGATCTCTATACACATCTGTTTTGTATATGTTTTACTACATATCTTGTCTTAAACAGTAACCATCACACACATTACATTCATGTTAGGCTTTTTTGTGTAGCTGGTACATATCTTTAAAAAAAGAAAAATAAGTTATTCTGCAAGAAGTTGCAGTAGCACAACAACCTATATTTTTTACAAAAAGATTTCTTTGGTAGACAATCTCATGACTTGTTTCTAATCATTTTAGTTTGTTGCTTCTCTGATATTTTCATGTAGATTTAATTCACTGTATTTTCTACTGTTTTTTATCTTTTTTATTCACATTTTCATTAAGCAACAGCACAATTAATCTATATATACGAGGTGTAGTCAAAAAGTATCCGACCTTTGGCCAAAAAAACGTAATATTAAAAAACTCACCATTTTGATTTAGTCTCCTTCAAAGTATTCGCCTTGGGAGTCTACACACTTCTGCCAGCATTCCTGCCACTGCTGGAAACATTTCTGGAAATCACTTTTTGGGATGCTGTAGAGCTGTGCCGTTGAATTTTGCTTAATGTCCAAAAGCCCCACGGAGCCAAGTCTGGGGAGTAGGAAAACTGACGAACATGTGGTGTGTTGTGCTTGGCGAGGAATGCTTGGACGACGTGGGCAGAATGAGCGGGTGCGTTGTCATGGTGGAGTTGCCAGTTCTTTGCTGCCCACAGGTTGGGTCATTTTCGACACACAGCTTCACGAAGGCGACGAAGAACCCCCAGGTAGTATTCTTTGTTAATTGTCTGACCTTGTGGTGCATATTCATGGTGCACAATACCTCTGTAGTAAAAAAAACAGGTCATCATCAGTTTAACATTGCTGCACACCTGTCTTGCTTTCTTTGGTCTTGGCAAGGATGGATGCTTCCATTGGGATGATTGCAATTTTGTTTCAGGGTCATAGCCGTACACCCATGTCTCATCGCCAGTGATGATAGTGTTCATGAAGTTTTGATCTTGGCTAGCACACTCCAGCATGTCCTGGGAGATTTCCTTTCTGTTTTCTTTCTGCTGGTCAGACAGCAACTTTGGTACGAATTTGGCCGACACCCTCCTCATGCACAAATCTTCTGTTATAATTGACTGAACTGACCCATGGCTAATTCCAACTTCGGCAACAATCTCCTCAATAGTCACACGACGGTCTTCATAGACTATTCCTCGAACCTTTGCAATCATTTCGTCATTTCTGCTAATCGATGGTTTGCCACAACATGGCTCACTGTTCACTGAGGTGCGGCCGTCTTTGAACCGGTTGTACCACTCCTTTATTTGTGTTTTTCCCATAGCATCATCTCCAAAGGCCTTCTGAATCTTTTCGATAGTTTGGGCTTGCGTATCACCAAGTTTTTGGCAGAATTTGATACAGTATCTTTGCTCAATGCGCTCGGTCATCTTGACTCAAAAAGAAAAATCGCACAGCACACTCTTCACATCTGTACTCAACGCATCACTGCGGGTGCAACCTACAGACACGATAATTTTTGCGCATGCTCAGGAAGGATGCAGCCACCTAATACCCATGCAGATTTTGCTCACACATTATTATTTTGTTCAAACAAATTCAAGGTCGGATACTTTTTGACTACACCTCGTAACCTACCTTGATAATTTTTACTTTGCTTTTGAGGACTTGACTTCGAGATTGAAGAACATACCATAGAAGTAGGTTGGTCAGAGGTGTAGGGTATCTTCCCTGGGGGACCAAGCAAGACATTTAGTTATGGTTAGGGGTTTTTCCTTGAACAGTGGTCAAAGTGCAAAACCTCTGCCACTCAAGTACTCAGAAAATCCCTACTGGAACTCTATTTTTCAGATGTGTAAGGAAATAGGAACAGCTGGAAGAAAACCACAGAGCTGGCTGGCAAAGAAGAGTGAGGAGAAACATGCCAGGGAGAAATGCCAAATTGAGCTGGTACTAATCAAGATTCAAACTAGCAGTTCAATAGTCTACTACTGGATCACCATGCTGTCTTACTTTGATAGTCTTACAAGTTAAGCTAACCATGGCTACTGAAGGTCCTCTTGAGCAGTGGTTTTGTGTAGTATGTATTGATTTGTCCAGGCAGCCTGGGTCTGATCACAGCATTTGTCTATTCACTGTGTTATTGTCTTCTTTGACCAAGCTATCAAAACAACATTCTTTCAGCATGGCTGCACATATGTCAGAATGACTTGAGAATCATGCTGCCAAAAGGCTGGAGCTGATGGTCCGTGGGGAAAAGATATATAACAAAAATCATTTTAGGCAAACTGCAAGCTACTGATGTTTGCTTGTGGCTCAGTAGCCAAGTTTTACCTTCATCTAATCTGCCATAGTTTGGCTGTCAATCCTATTCTGGTCTCACTATAGCCCTTATGATAGATCTGGATAAAAGTTCAAAACTGTTAGTCTATCCCACTACAATAGAAGTCAAGCACCAAACCAGATTATTGCCCACATGATCAGCAAGTGGAGCTTTTCATTTTACTCAACTCTATAACAAAAAAACTATTTCATCTATTCAATGTATATATGTGTACCAGACTTGCAACAATGCAATATTTTCACAAATGATTCTTGAAAACTTCATTAATAAAGCATTATTGATCATTGTCCATGTTCATTTTGATTCAGCTACAATGATGCTACTTTAAGAAATTTTTTTTTTTTTTTAACCTTTTTCATAGAAAGTATTAACTGGAGATTTCTCACGAGTTTCTCACATGCAATCAGTTTACCTATTTAGGATTAATTTGTTAATGAAGCTTTTTCTTATTGCTTATGATTTAATACTTTTTTAAAAAAAGGCATTTATTTTTATGTTAATAGACATATCCCTGCACTATGAAGGTTAAACTTTGTACATTCCTGTTGCCTGCCTTTCCAAAGAGTGAGACAAAAGAACTGTGCTGAAAATATATGCCTGTTTTATCTACACACTTAGCTAAAATAACAGGTATCTCTGTCCAGCTTTGTTGATTACATTAACATGAAAGGTAATGACATTGGTTGTTTTCAAGAGATTGGTTCAACTGAGCAGTTACAAGACTTCAAAGATGTTAACACTAATCTTGAGACATTTTAACTTTACATGGTATCCTGGCATTTAGTTTGTGATGTATACTTAGAATACCAAGTGCATTGTATATCAGTTAACTGTCAGTACACTTATGGCATATAAACTCTATTTCTTTGAGTCCAAGGTAAATTTATAGCATTAGCCCGGGGATCCATATAGCCAATACTTTGTTTTAAAGCCCAGTTTTTTTTTCTTTCTTTATCAGACTGCCTAGTTAAAACATGGACTCCAGACATTTTAAAGAAGATTAATTGGATAAGTAAATAAGTTATGTTCCATACTGTTAGATAATTTGAGTGTTTTAGAGTCCTCACTGGAAGAAAACCATGATCCTGCTACCCTTTGGATGTGGTGGTTGAACAAACCAGAGACATCCCAGCCTGCCTGCTGTGCTGCTACTGGAGTTACAACACCATACCAAAAAAAAAACTTTTTCACTCATTCTAATCCTGTACAGCAACTAGAAGCTACACCAATAATAAAGATTGGCAGCTAAACATTGAAAAAAAAAAGTTTTTAATTATGAGGCATGCCAAGGCTAAGAATTACCAAAATAAGTGAATTTTGGTGTTGAAGATTATCAGGCATTTATATTTAATTTTTCTCAATTGAGAGAAGGCATTTTTAACTCTGAAGATCGGTTTCTTGGTACTTAGAACTTTTCAAAGGAAGAAATTGAATACCTGAAGAAAACCTGTTAGAATACTCTTATACACAAGATCTAGAGAAACTTCATGATTAGCAAGCTGCCAAATAATCCAAACCCATAAGAGTTACACCTCTACCACTGTTAATTTGCCACTTTTTTATTTGGAAAAAAAAAAAATAAGCAAACATGTGCCATGTAAGTTCTAAGATCTCATTATTTACTCTAGTAGCTTCAGTTGTGGGAATATCAGTTTACCTCTAAATTAGGTTATTGCACCAGCAGGATTCTGAACACTGACAATAATATAAATTTATTGCTGTAACAACTGGATACCTAATGTTGAACTATAAAGACTATCCTAAAACCTCTCTCCAGTGAAATTTCCTCCTTGGCAGATCATTATTGGGTCATTCTCTCTCTCTCAAACTCTGTCTTAATTAAGAGCTGCTTGCATTGTTCCAGCTTGATTTCTTTTAATCCATAAACTTAACCTATATACTTTGTGTCCTCCCAAAACAACAATTATCTTTAAAAATTAGAAATTTTCTTTAAAATTTCAGTGATAATGTGAAAGCTCCTTTTCATTGTTCTTAGCAATGTGCCTTTGATGGTAGAACTTGCAAAGATAAGCATGTAAAAGATGACACTGGTAGGTAGGAGTTAAGATGTGAGGAAACTGGAGGACCCAAAGAAGAAACCATGTGTCAAAAATTCCAGTAATCTAGTACCCCCAGAGAATCAGTAAAGGACTGATCTAAGGAATGTCATTATCTACTGATTCATTTAAAGATACTTTTTAATATTCATTTATGGACATTGCAGGTGAGATTGTTAGAATGTTTAAATTAATATCTCAGTTTACTAGCACCTATCAATGTGTTATTGGCAATAATTCTAGTGTAGTAATAATTTGTTTTGTAAGAATTGTAATATTGACATAAAAGTAATTATCATTAATACATAAAGCAAACTTTTTCATGTATAAAAAACATTTCAACCTAATAGATGTGAATGAATAATTTTTCCAAAAGACTGGGTTTGTCCTTGCACTATTTATTTACTAACCTGAAGGTACACAACACATTGTTTCTGGGTAGGAAGCTTTGTCTTCTACTCTTTTTTTGTTTACATCAGGTGTATGGAGGTTCAAAAGTTAATCGTTTTCATGTTAGAAAGACTTTTTATCAGTGAGAATGAAAATAAAAAAAAATACAATAAATTTAAAAAGCTTTTATCTATTTTTTCTTTTTAATTGTTTGAAGTAATTTAATAAAAATATTTACTTGAAAGTATTTTAAAGGAAGGGAATCTTATACACATACCCCTAAAAATTTGCTAAGGGTCAGGGGATACAATGTTGATGATACAGTGAGGAAAGCATAGTTGGGATGTATGTGAATTGTACCATAAAGAGACTCTGATGTTGACAAATGTCAAACATTGAATAATGGCATTGAAATTTGAGGGCATCACCAAGTTCATGGTAGCACAGGGTGTTGTCTTATGGAAACCTGAAGCTTGTGTTTAATTGGATTAGGTATTTGGTTGGCTGTTTAGGCACTGTACAGATGGGTTTTATCACCCATAAGAATAAACTTATGGTGTTACATAAATATCAAGGATCTCATCTCTTTACCATAACTCACTGACCCCCTGGCATTGCCTTTATGCATCACCATTCCACGTTGTTTACTTCCGACTAATCATAGCCACTATAACTGGTTTTCTTAACCAACTTAAATGTCGCTTTTATGCATCATTCGACAAATCCAACATGGCAAACTAGAGCACAGTTAAGTGACATTTGGGAGTAAAAAAAAAAAAAAAAAAGTGAAATTATGATTAGTAAAGGTGACATCAGGGGTCAATGAGTTAAACTTTTCAGGCTGGAATTTTAGACTGCCATCACAGCTAATCCTTCAGTATACCAGTATACCATCAGTGAGCCATTTCCGTAGTGATCATGTTCTTGAATGCTGGCATCTTGAAAACTTTCCCCTGGCTTTCTCCAATTTTGGTGCACTGATCTGTGAAGTCCAAACAAAATATTTTAACTTGTCTTCGAAAAATACAAGGATCCAGTATTTCATCTACTGTATGTGGTCTAGACCCCAGTCTTGGCATAGCCTATGGGTTAGTGGTATGTAGATAGAGGCTTTTCTTGACTACATGCCATTACCCTGAAGCTGATTCTATACTGTTTGTGTGGAGTCATGCCTGCTGTGGCATTTTCAAAGTCTTATTTCTACTGAGTTTCTCTTTATAAACAATTTTTTTTTGTTGTTTTTGTTTTTTTTTTTTTTTTTGCTTGCAAGACCAAAAGATGATTGTGATGATCTGTCGTTCACTTGGATCAGCCTCCAGCTGTGTTGTCTAACAGCAGTACCAAAAGTTTAATGCTGAGCCTCTGGATGAGATACCAAACAGAGGGCTGGAGACCAATATAGACTGTACTAGTATTAGATGTAATATTCATGCTTTGTTGTTAATCTTTTGATCCTAAGCATATTTTGAGTAGTAGTAGGATAAAATAAATAAATAAATAATCATTCATACTGGCAAGGGTTGCTGACTTGTAGATGACCTTCAGAACATGCTCTTCTTTTTTTTTTTTTCTAGGTCTCTCTGAAAATTGATCCCAGTTGCTGAAAATGTTTTTTCAATGTTTGAATTGAACGTGAGAGATGCATCTTTTTTTAGGCAAATTTTTTACCTTCTCTTCTCATTGACACTTGGAGAAGCAAAACTTTCTAAGGAAAGTGTGGTCCGAACGCTTAATTGTCTTTTCTTCTGAGCTGCCAACTTTCAAGTTTTGTTTTAGGAAATGTAATGGTTTTACTTCTAAATTACTTTCATTTTGATTTTTCTTTTTCTTATTTCCCTGTTTTACTTGCTGACTATTTTTAGTTGAGATTATTGCATATAAAGATACTTACAAATGCAACAATTAGTCAACAGTAAATAAAAAAGTAAACAAATAAATTTTTAAAAAATGGAAGTCAGTTTGTAGAGTTTTTTTATTTTGTTGATTTGATAATATATCTAAAGGAAGCTCTTTATTTAGGGGGCTAAGATAATGCCTAATTGTTTGTCACTTATGTTATTTTTGTGTTTGTTTTAAAATTTCACTGCCTGTTTGTATAAAGAAGCTTAAAAATTTTGAATATGAAAAAGAAGAAACTATCCTACAGTCACACACACACACACACACATTGATCTATCTTAAGAAATCTTGTTCTGTTGTCAAACACATTTCTGTTTATAACATCCCTTAAAATTGAAAGTAAGCAGAAAATTTTGTACATTAGCAAGTTGTTATTGGGTGCCAGTCTTTTTAATGGAGATAACCCTGGTGAGGGTGTTAGGTGGTGCTTTTACCCCACTGGAGGACATTGCCTAAACTGTGCTCTGCGGAACAGGACTCTACTACTGGAACTCTGACCTTTTAGATGTGGGAGGAAAAGCACACAACTGGCTAGTGCAGAATGAGCATGCCAGACAGCCAATCTCTGACTGAGAATCAAACTTGGAACCCTGTTGGTTATCTGGGAGGCTAACTGCTCAGCCATTATCCACCTTTATTAGCAAATGATTATCTGTTTTATACTGATCTATAGCACTTTCTTTGATTACTTCATTACTAACATACTTATTAACCCATATGGAGAAAAAAAACAGAAAAATAATTGGCAATGTTTAGAACTATCAAGCTGCTTGTTAGAGTTAGTTAAAGGAACTAGTTCTGCTTTGATTATCTTTGGCTCTCTAATCAGATGAGCATCATTGACAGAGTTGAAGCTAATTGTGTTGTTTAAACTCCTGTTGCTGATGAGATTGGTGATAGTGGCTATACAGGTTTTCTAAATTACAATGATATTTTAAAGCATTTATTTTTTCCTGTTTATGGAACCAGCTGGTTAGAGAGAGACGGATACAGCAGAGTTCATCCTGAGCTGTTAGATAATTAGCATCATCATCAAAGGCACACCCCTGTCAAAGTGGGATGTGCCAGGCCCCAAATGGCACAAGGTTGGCAACAATTCCTGGCAGAGAATTGTAGCACTGCGCGCTCTCACCAAGGTTGTTTCCCTTATAGGCATTAATATATGTAAAAAAAAATTTTAAAAGTACACTCCATCTTGAAAGATATGCATAACTTTCATTTTTCTTTTATTACACTAAAGACATTACTTAAACTAAATTATAAAAGAAACTTATACTAACCCTGCATGCCAAGAACAGAACTCATTTACTTAAAATGTTTGTGTATCTTCTGTAAAATATAAAATGTGATTAAAAAATCATCTAACTATTAACCATAATAATTATGATGGCAGATTGGCCTTGTTTATGGCCTTCATTTGTCCCATCTATTTTAGATTGATCATTGGGTTATTTCTCTTAATCTGTAACATTCTTAATTTGAGAATAAAGGATTTCGGTGAGATATTTTCATTAAATGAAGCAATACAATAGAGTTTGACCTTTGGAATGCTGTTGGTAGATTATCTGCTTGACCATAGGAACAAAAGGTTGTTGATTCTTACTAAATCAAACAAACACTACTATATTTTTGAAGCAGTCTTATAATACTTTTCTTTGTTGTTTTTTTAAATATAAAGTTCTCTTCATCTGTGAATAGCACATTGAAAAATTTGATGTGATACTTTTCATTAGAAGGATAAGCAGATAAGACTTTATCTACTGGACCATGAATCTTTTTTTTTTAGTCAGCATTATTTTCAGCAAGTGGTCTGATTTTATTCTTAAAGGCACATTTGTCTCCCTTGGATGATGTTCGCTTATTAGGTCATCATTGCTAGAGGCTGCCTATCTGTTTTTTCCATTTGATTTACTGTGGCATAAAAGCCTGATCCTATCTTGTGGAGAGTAACCTGGTCACATCACTTGGTTTGCAAAAATCATTGATTATTCATTAAATGGTTTACTAGGTGTTGTGCAGAGTCAGAAACCTTGAGTTTCTGCTGCCATTGCTGCTGTAGCTAATTCAAATTAACCTGCAGCTTGATAGGCTGGCTGTTTTAAAAGCTCCAACTCAAATGTGGCTAACAACCAATCAGATTGCTTCTCTATACATAACCATCAGAATAGTTACCATTTTCCTGAACCTCATCAACCTCCTTATTTCACTATCACTGTATTTTTTTTTTTTTAATTTTAGCTAGCTAGCTTATTATTACCCATCATGCTCAGTGGATACCATATGACATTCAGATTAGTTTCATGCATGCATGTATGTATGTTTGTTAAAAATATTCTTCTTTTGGACATTCAAAGCTGCTTTTTGTGAAAAAGATAGCACTATTTAGATTCTTTTGGTTGGTTGAAGTGAAGTGACTTGGCAACAGAAAAAATGCATCGTAATCCTAGTTATTTGACATCTCTTGTGCATTGAGGAAGTTTACAGAGAAAATTTGCTCCTCATAATTATGATTTATTTTTTCTTCTTTTGATTGCACAAATACAACCAAAGGTAAAGACATTTGTGTAAGCATGCAGGAGTGCAAGATATCCACTAGTTGAGGCACTTAAAGGCTTGATGGCACTACCTCCAAAGTGGAAAGAACCTGCTCGAACCATTGTACTTATAAATCCACCAAAAGCTACATCAGTTATGAACTTACAAGATTCCTTTCATTGTTGAGTTTTCACTTTTATTTTTTAATACTAACTAATGATTGTCCTTACTAGGGTCATATTGTGTTGTTATGAATCTGTTAATGAATATTAAATTGGAGAGGTTAGCTATTTTTCCTGAAACTTATTGAAGGCATTAACTCTTTCTGCTTCCACCAGTTTACTGGGCTAAAATCATTTAATGTATTTAACATTGCAACTGTTAAAGAATTTATTCCATGACTTTAATCTACTGAGTGTGTATATATACCATCTCAAGGCTCTGGTAGTTGCAATAAAAATGAAATTGAAAGAATTGAGCAACTTAACTTTAAATACTTGGTTTCCTGAGGATCCATTATTGGAAATGTAATCAAGTAAAAACTTAGTGTGCATCGAAAGGAGTACCTGCCAACATTTGTGAGAGTTCTTGTTTGGAACATTACTACAGGTGGAACTGAAAGCTAGAGGTTAAAACCCTTGGATCAACAAAGAATTCCCTTTGAAATGGAATGTTATAAATGATCATTGCATATTTCTTGGACATTGCTGCTGATGGTGTTGAGGTGATGACATTGAAGGTGGTATTTCAGACATGATGTGGTGCAAATGGTTGTGGATGGGCTTGTTGGGAGTGCAATTGATGGGAAGAAACTATTCAAAAGCTGGACTGGAGTCTTTGATGCTATCAGTCTTCAGTACCACTGATTAATTTAATCAGCTGTAACATTTAAGGATAATACTACTTTCTTTACCTTGTACCAAAGTATTAAAATTGACAGATTTAAATAAACAAAAAAAGAAAAAAAAAACTTATACAGCAGTTAAGCTGTGTAGAACTAAAGGTAAATAGCAATTCTATTTACTTTCTTATTCCAATATTCCTGCTGCATACAGATAAGTTATTCTCCAGGGTCACTCTTTTCTCTGTGTCTCATAGGGCCAACCATAAATCACAGTAACCTCCTGGCAGCTGGAGTCCTTAATGAGCACTTCTTAAAATGAATTTTCTGTGCACACCCCTTCCCCAGATAGGAGAGCTTTCATGTTCTAGTACATGGAGCCAGAAATGGATCAGACTAGGTGAAATATCCTGGTAAGAAAGTTTATATTGGCTGTGCTGTATCTGTTTTAGATAGGAATCCCCTGAAGGGATTATTGTGGTAAGAAAAGATTGCCCCTAATCAAACTATTTATTTCCATATTTACTATGCTTTCAAATATTTTACCTGCAAGGAAGATGTAATTAAAGTTTAACTAGTTCATTTTTGTACTCTCTATGAGCAATGTTTGGTTTATTTTATTAATGAATGCAACCTTTGATAGGCATTGTTACTGGGGATTCTATGAATACCAAGTGATATGTTTACATAGCTATTATGAGTCCAACAGAGAAAAGTGAATTGTTTGGGAGACATTTACGTATCATACCTTGCCCCTGTATACATAATTTTTTTTCAGATTTCATCTCTGTTATGTGTAATTTGACACAAAGCCATTTAAGATTATAATTTACATATATACAACAATTTGCAAAAATGCTTTATGCTTTTTTAACTTTGTAAATCTAGAAATTGTTAAAACCTTTTTTCTTTCAAATAATGAAGAGCAAATTGGTGTTGGCATTGTTTGTTTAATAGAACAACAAATAGATAAAAATCTTTAGTTCAATTCTGTTCAGACTGCATATATGATGCTTCCTATTACATGTTTTACTGTACATGTCCTTATTGTTTCTATGGATACTGTTTTATAAACTGCCATTAGTCTATAAAAGTTACATTACATACTCTGGTTATCTCTTGGTAAATATATATTAAATTAAAAACACTTGTATTAATAATCTCTCTGTATTTGCTTTTTCTTAATTATAGCTAAGACATGTTTCTTAATCCAGCATTACGGGTGTCAGTCAAACTCAATGACAGATGCATTCTATCTAATAGACTGTTGAGGTTGTGGATGAGAGCCTGATTTCCAAGCTCTGGTTGGCTTACCCATGGTCTCATCTCACTCTATTTTCACCAATCAACTATGTGGATTTTCTCTATGCTCTTCCATTTTCTTCCACATGCTTTCTGCAGCAGGCATGTAGCTAACTTTTGCAGCTTGGCTTAGGGAAATGGTACCAGGGTGTTTCATCTGGTGGATGCCTTATGTGCCAACCACAGCATGCACATTTAAAGAAATGTTCTCTACAGCTCGGGAAATACAGGGATGTCCAAATAACAGCAACAGATTATATCTGGCATTTAAAACCAAATCAGGATTTACTGTGAACTGATTTTTATCCTGTGATACTTCATTAAAAAAGTCTACATTAAGATCGCACGCATTTTCACTACACCTGTAATTTTATAAAATGTTTTTTATTTTATGTTTCAAAAATTTTTAACATGATGGGCTCTCTTTTATGAATTGTGTTATGGAAACTTTCCTATGTTGAGTTAACACTGAAGTATCTCACTCAACATTGTGCAGGTTCTTTTACTTCCTGCCACCAGAATGTTAATGAGCACCTTTCACCTGTATTCATTTTGAAAAAAATAACACTAAGAAGCTGTATAATGTGCAGACATGCTGCTGCTGCAGTGTGTTGATACAAGTGTTGTTTTTTCCATTTGTGATGATAGTTTATGCAACATCAAATTTGCAAAACATTTTATTTCATTCCAGATAGAAACAGCTAATTTTTTTGGTGGCTATCAACTGAAAGTTTGACGGTATTTTCTTAGAAAAATCTCCAAATTACAGCCATAGCATCTTGAATAGACTACACAATTACACTGGTAATATTTAGTATATACATGGGGGCATAAATATATGTGTTTGTATGTTAGCTGGTGTATTATTACATTACCTTTAATACAGATAGTAAATATATAAAAAGCTTATAGCATGAATTTTTTTTTCTGTTTTTACATCTGAAGAAGAGAAACTGCACTGATGATTCAGTCTAAAGTATTTTTTAATAAATGTATCTTATTTTTTAATTATAAGTTGATTTAGAACATGCGTCAAATTGGCTAATTTTCCCATGCAATTTTCCCTTCATTCATAGATAAGTCTATTTGGAGTCTAAGACAAGATCGACTGCAGTAGTTAGCCAAACTTTCAACCTGTCAGAACAATGTGTCAGATCCTTCATAACACTGTCTACAGTTATGAGTCTCCAGGAAATCACCATGTTGAATATTGAACACCAGTGAAAGAAAGACAGGAAAAAAATGTACAGACAGCAATCATCAGTAACAATTTGTTTGGCCTTTAGTCTCAGCTGTAGAATAATATTAAGTCTATGACATGTAGCACATTGAGTTAGCACATATTCTTGATCAACCCATCCCCAATGTTAGTCCACCTAATTTTGCACTCATGATTTGCCTTCTTGATTTTTTTTGTAGTCCTTTGCTTTACACCAGTCTCTAACAAATTTCTTACTGACACCATATTTCCTGAGTGTGGATATATTACCAACATTTTCTTCAGTATACTTAATAACTTCCAGCTTAAAAGTTGCTGTGTATGACTTGAGTGACTTTACAGGAAACATTTTGAGATGAGATAGAGGATTTATACATAGAATTGAAAAGAATAGATAGAATGTATTGGTGAGCACACACTTGTAATTGATTGGATAATTTGGCATGCTTCAGTGAGCACATTAACAGTGGACTGCTCACCCAATCAGCAAGCAAACAAACAAATGAACAATTTTACAGTTTAATTCAGAAAATAACACAATTTTTCATTTTCTGTTTTCTCATTAAAGTAATTTCAATGACACTATTCGCAGATGAGTGGGTTTGGAGTATAAGTCAAAGCCTGAACTTCCAGGGAAAAAGAATTGTCTTATACACCAACAAATATAGTAATTGCTTTGTTGTCAGAAAAGTTATTATTTTTAATGTTGTTTTTAGCTTCTAAGAATTGTCTTATTTTTCAAATTGTAATCCTTGTATTAGCCATAATGGATTTGAGCATTTTTTAAATACCTAAACTTGCTGGGCCTGCAGATAACCTAGTGTACAAAAAAACAGCCTGCTATGGGTAAAAAGCCCAAGTTTGATCCCTATTTTGGCAAGCTTCCCATGGCATGGCTTCTTTTCATTTTTCAGTGCCAGTCCGTCAGCTTGGGATTCCTTTTGCTATTTCAGTTTTCTCTCACAGTTAAATAGTTCTAGTAGCATCTTTGCTTATTTTAGCTGAAATCTTAAGAGTACAGAGCACTTTTATGTCAACCATTGATTTTGGTACCAGGCGATTCCATTTGTTAACTAACTGGCTGTTGTTCCAGGCTCCACTCTGAACAGCTGTGTGAAACAGGAGATAACTTGTTGTCAGAGTGGTTTTTCTGACTTGCAAGCAGGTTTTCAAATTTATGAGAAATGCTGTAAAAAAAATGTTTACACACACGTGTGTGTAACACCTGGATTTTTAGATTATTTTTACATATTTGGTTATGACTTTTAATAAAATTACTTCCATGACTCGTGGCTAGGAGCTAAAATCCACAGCTAGGAACCTATAGCAATACCACATGTATGTGAACCAATTCTACTGAATTCTAGTCACTAATTTTTAAAAGTTTATTAAGTTTATTTATTGAGTCATCAGTAATCTAATATTATGCATAAGACATGAATTTGTTTTTTAATTTTATCTACAAATGCTTTTGAAAGAATTTAAAAGCAGTTTTTCTTCAATGAAATGTGAATTGTTCAGTTACTGCTAACATATGTGTTTCATGATGTTATCTAATGCTTTTTTACCAGAGCCATTGCTTTTGCTTGTTTTTTTTTAGACGGACAGCTTTACAATGGCAAAAGTGATAGGTGACTACCTGGCCATAAAAGAGGATGAGATCTCAGTGATTAAAGGTGAGACAGTGCAAATACTGGCCACTAACCAGCACAACATGTTCCTCGTTCACAGAGCTGCTAATGAGAACTCTCCTGCTGCTGAAGGTTGGATACCTGGCCTTGTTCTTGGGCCAAAGGATGGTGATGGAAGCCTCAGGTAAGAATAAATAAATTCTTAAGGATTACATAATTCTAGACTGGCTATGATAGAACTTTGTTTTAATCACCACCCCTCACTTGATAACATAAGTGAACCTGTCTGCTTACAGGAAGTCATCATGGCAGATGTTTAAACTTCGAAAGCCAAGCTTCAAGCCAGAAAAGAAAGAGATGGATGGTAAAAACAGTCTTGAGCGAAAGAGTCGGAGTCTTGGAAGAGATGGAAAGGTGCCCTCTAAAGTGAGCAAACTGCATGTGTTTAATCTAAAACTGTTAGCAGTTTGTTCTGCTCACACTCACTTAAAATAGTAGATAATATTTATAAAAAGTATTGAAGGGGAGATAATTAACCTTTTTTTTTAAGTTTGATTTGTAACTTGTGTGGTTGGTTGTTAGGTTTTTGTTTTTCTTAGGACTGTAAAAACATTGGTGAAGCTGTTCATTCAGTATTTTTGTACATAACTGGAAAGAATTTTGAAAACATATTAAATGAAAATGTGTGAAAATTTTAAGGCAAGTGCTTAACACCATAATAATAATAATATCTGCACTTTGTGCAGGGTCATTTCATGATGCTAACTTTGACAGAAAAGTCACAACCTAATCATTATGTTTGACTTCTAGGTCATTACACCTGACTTTTCATATGAGTTACTGCCAACTGTGCAGATGCCACTAACCAATGTAACCGTTAATGCCGGAAACGTTGCAGTCTTTACCTGCCGAATGTGTGGTCGGCCCCGTCCAACTGTTACTTGGAAGTCTCCAGATTCCTCCATGATAGTGCCTTCTCCGAGAACTGCCATCTCTTACTCGGATGATGGTGTTGCTATGTTACAGGTGGGTGAATAAACTTATGGGATTACCGAGTTTGTGTCTAGGTGTCATTCAATCAGATGTGATCACTGCTTTAGCATTTACTTTTTATCTCCATCAAAATATTAAAAAATTCTTCAGTGATACTTCAGTAACTATTTAGAAGAAATAATATATACCCAGCTGCTGCTTTCTCTTGAGTATTTCTGATATACAGTTGGCTACATGTTCATCAAATTTTCTAAGATTTTAACTGAATATTTTTTTAAAATGTTCACAAAGGTTTAAAGTTGAAGTGGAGGGCATCATTTTCAGACTTTTATCTGAGGAAATTGACCATTTTTGCTTCAAAAGTTTTTAAGTTGATCTCGACATTCTTTTTCAGCTGGCTCAGGTTTCAGTTTCTGATAGTGGAGAGTACATGTGCTTGGCAAGCAATGAACTAGGAACCATAAAGACTCGAGCTTCCTTGATTGTTCTTGGTGAGTTTACAGCATGTTGGCTTTTAACGAGACCAGTGTTATTAGACACAGTTACAATATTACAGAAGTTTTCGGACTTGTTCTCTCATGGTTTTCTTTCCTTGTACAGCGCCAGAGCAGATTTTCCCATGACCATTACTGCAACGGAAGTCTTTTCAGGATTTATCAAATCTCCTTAAACTTCTTAAGATTTTATTATAATCAAGTGAAGCTTCAACTGTTGCAAATGTTACTTTTTAAAAAAGTGTTAACTTTGTTTGTTACCCTGAACCTAATATATTTTTTGTTAGAGATGATAAAACTGTGCACGAAATACTTGTTTAAAAAAAAAAAATTAAAAAAATTCGTGATGTGTACACCACTGACCCAAGTCAAATACTCGGGCATTTATCTAAACAAAGAACCAGGGGTGGATTTAGGGGTGGTTCACTGGGTGCCCATGAAACATTTCCTCCCACCCCCTCTCCGACTTTTTTTTTTTTTTTTGCAATTTTTCAGACACTTGTTATCCAAATAAATCCAATAATAATGAACACAGCATCAGGTGATCATGTGGCAAGATATCATTGGACATTGGGTGAGTCGGTGGGGGGGGGGGGAGGTCTTCTGATTACACCAAGCTATGTATGGTGGGAGCAATGTCTAAATGGCTGCCTCTCTCACACACACACAGTGTTGGGTTGGTTACCAAGCTCTTAACAAAACCTTCCCCGGCAGTGGATCCTGACATGTTTGGTACCCAATGACACCTTTTTCCATGAGGAGTGCTATTGAGCCTCAGGTGCATCCCTGTAAACAAAACTCTGCATCAGGAGGGGTTGGTGGAGAAGAAACAAATGCACAAGGGCATTATGAATGTTCAAGTATAAAATGTAAGTTCGTTAGCAAGAAACAAAACAAAAAAGGTGGAATTTTAAAACTTAAGAACCAAAATGATAGTGATCAAACAACACTTAATGTTGATCAGTATTGAGCATGTGGACTAGATACTGTAAACCTGAAAAAAAAAAAAAAACGATAACATGAGTGAGAGTGACACAGATAAGGTTTAGTGGTAGATATATTTGCAATCTGTGAATATAGATGCCTTCAGTGAACACCCCCAAAAAAGAAATCCTGGATCTGCCTCTTGAGAATTGTATAGCCAATTCATTTTTCACCATAACATAATGAATGTAATATTCAATCCATGGATGCCAAAAAATACAAATATCTTATAAATTGTGACTTAAACCTTCATGTTAAAGCAATCCACCTTTGTATTTCAGAATACTGAGATATTAAAAGTAGCCTGGTGGTTTTGAAAATTTAATCCTATCTATGGGACAATTTCATTGGATGATAAATGGACCAATAAGATGATGCCACTTGCCACAATGTAATATAAACTGAATAAGAGATGTTTCTAAACTGCAGAGAAGTTTAAACTTTTGGAGGTTACAGTTACTGAAATTTGTTGTTAGGATGGCCAATATAAAACAAATTGATCTCGAAATATGTTCTGTTTTCACTTTGAGAAAGGAAGACCTGACGGAAAGAGAATGCCAAGGAACTTGGAATTTCTAACAAAGGTGTTCACTACACACTGCAGACAGGAGAGGGCTATGAGCAATAAAGATAGAAAATTAGCAGGGAGAAGAAGAGTGTCATCTAAAGGAGTGGATGGCAATATATAACACTGTTGAATCAAGAAAATTGATTTACAATACGGCTGAATAGCACAAAAGAAAATCTGGTAATCTTAACAACAGTAAAAGGCATCTTAGAACTACCAATTTAAATAGTGATCTGACTGTGAAAAAAAACATTGCTTAGGTCTTCTGATAGAGCAAAAAAGGTTGCAATGGGAAAAATTGTATGAACATTGGACTATAGAAGACTGAATAATGTGTTATGGACTGATGAGGTTTGAAGTATTCAGGTCTAAACATAGAATATTTGTGCATATTTAAAAAAAAAGTTGGAGAATGTTTGTCAGAATAGTTTGTTGGTTCTCAACTTAAACATGGAGAAGGTAGCATAATCATTTGGTTGGAGGGTTGGAGCTAATGCATTTGGTAATCTTCGTACAATTAATAGAACAGTGACAAAAAAGAAAATAGTAATAGTAGTGATATGCAAAGGCACATAACTTATTTAGTCTTGTAGTCAAATAATGGTTGCAGGGTTCATTCTGTAACAAAATATTGACCCATAAGCACACTTCAGACATATGCAGACAATTCCAGGGAGTAAAGAAAGGCAGGGTATCTGTTTTCTAGAAGTTTTGACCAATTGTCCTCTTATTGTTTGAACTTGACAGAAACATTGGGGGAAATGATGCTATGTAAAACAATGCAGTTATGTGAATACCTCCAGAGAGCACAGAACTCGTTACATCTGAATATTTGGTGAAGTTACTTAATAGACTTCCTAGAATTTTCAAAGATATAGTCAGAGCAACTGTGGGGGAGGGGGATGGTATTTTGATGACATGGAAGTTTAAGTCCAAATTTATTAAATTTTTTTTGTTGTTGCATTCATGTATTGAATCTCATATGGTGAGAGATAAATTGGTTATCCTATTCTTAAAATTATAGCCGCCTTATTTATGTTTACTTCCAAACTTTCCAACTTTCTTTAATTCACACACCAGTAAAGACCTGCACTTTTTTATTCTTTGTTTTGTTGCGGTTTAATTGATAGTGCATTTCTGGAGAGAAGCCAAGGCACTGATATGTGTGTCTGTCATTTTAGATCGCCCCGCACCCCCAGGAAAACCAATGATCCGCAATCAGGTGGGGACAGCAGTGCACCTGGAGTGGACCCCGCCTTTCCAGCTACACTGTGGACAAATTCAGGGATACACAATAGAATGCAATTTTTTTGGTAAAAAGAAATTATATACAGTATTATAAATAATTATGGAAATTGAAACTGAGATACATATATGATACATTATTACGGAAAATATGCACAAACAAAATGAATACATTGTACAATGGATTGACATTTGGTATGTGAGTCTTCTGCATTGAATAGAAGGATGTCACCTTGTTTTCATGCTCCCTCCCATACAGGTTATCTATCTATGACTGGAATGTCCAAATATTCTGTAACACTTTCTGCAATTCATCCAAGATGTTTTATTGCCATTTGACTTTCTGGATAGCTGCATAATCCCATATAGCCTCAATGATGTCCATGTTAGTACCATGTGCATGTTGAGTCATCTTTGTAAATGTTCCATCAGCTGCTTTGTTCCAGAAAGTTTTTCACCACATTGGCTATAAGCTTGTGGTTATTGTGATGTTGGAAGTTGAATCTCTGCCCAATGAGATGCCTTCCTGAGATAATGGTATGATGGATGAGAACTGTTGGTACTTACTATACCTTTGATTTTTATGCAAATCTCAGATATCTTTGGGTGATATGCAGCGAAGTACACTGACTTTTTTACTGCTCACTTCTCTGAAGATCATCATCTAGGTTTGATCATCTCATTGTTTCATTTCAGCTGACTATTTCAGCCTTGGTGTTTGTTTGGTTGCCTCTTCTCAGCAAACATTTTCAGGCAGCTGTATATCTACTGAAACAACTTTGCAGTAATACATATTTTGTTGTTGTTGAAGAAACATTAAGACTTGTCCTTGCAACTAGGTTATTTGTGAGATCCTTACTAGTTCAGCACCTATCATTAGAGCACATACCCTGAGGTACTTGACATTACTTTTGGAGAGTTTGGACTTTCATACCTGACTACATCTATTGTCAGCAGAGCCAGTTTTGCCTGTTCTCTTCAGAGACTTGCATACAGCTGCTTCTGAAATGAAGTCAGGATGTAATCTGCTGCATGGAGTAGTTATACTAGCTAAGACTGATTTCTATATACTTATCATATGATATTTCCTACCCAGGAGCCATAGTATTTACCACACCTACAATGGCATCACTGTCTATACTTTTATAGATAGTCTTCCTGCAGATGTGGCACTTTCTGATTGCTTGCATGACAACCAGTCACAATGCACTATATCAACACATGAGTGTGCATGGAACATTTCATTTTTACACTTGATATTTAATCCTTTTGTGTGTTATTTTGCATTTCATATGTAGTTTTTTCTGTTTCCGTAATTATTTCCAGTACTGGCTGGCTGGCTGGCTGACTGACTCTGTGTGTGTATTATTTTTTTTTATCTATTAAACTTTTCCAAAGTTCTTGTTGTAATTAAAAGTATTCTGAGATATTAAAGAAAATAAAAATTGTAACTAAATAAATTAAAAGGAAACGTGATATACTTTTTTTTTTTAAGTGATGAAAGAAAACCAGAATAATATTAAAATATAAAGTAATACTCTTTCAAAATATTATGAATGGAGTCATTGGTTCAAGCAGTTTTGTTAGTGGCTTCAAGAGGACTTCCATTTTTTTAAAAAAAGTAAATCATTTAGATTTAATTTACTTACAGATTCAGTTAATATTTTCTATATTTCTGTTTTTTGGTATGCATAGGTCTTCCACCTTCTCATGATTTCAAGCAGTAAACCTGTTGTGTTTTGAACACTGATGATGATTTGATTTTCAGGGACGTCAAGCAGTTGGCAGGTAGCAATTCCATATGTGCCCAACACATCTCAGGTGATAGAAGATCTCCTGCCTGGTTCAATTTATCAGTTCCGTGTACGGGCAAACAATTCTGTGGGCATTAGCGACCCCAGTTTTGTGTCCGATCCAGTTTCCATACCAACAGAGACAGGTAAGAACAGAAATGTTTTAACAAAAAGGAGTTGGCTACTTTGAAGATATACACTGGCAGCCATGAATGTAACTTGCCAACAAATTATCCTATATATCTTATACAATCAATTTATTGATGTATATAGGATATTGGCACATGGCTGTTAACAGATATATACATAAACTTATTGAAAACCATTTTTTTTATGTTGGGAGTCTGATTGCACAATTTTTTATCCTTATCATTTTCATTGGTGTACTACACTTGTGGCTGCTGGTGTACATCAGAAATATTTCTGTAATGGCCCTATCTTTGCTAGTGAAGATAAACACATCCTGAGTTTCTGCTCTGGTAACCACTCCACTAAAAGAACATGTTTTCCTGAGTTTTTTTTTTTTTTTAATGTGATAGTTATGTAAGTAAAAACAAATAACATTCATATTTCAGCTTTGCTTGTTGACTCACCTTTCTGTAGAATCAGGCTGGTGTTTGGTAGGAATAAGTATTTGTTGTTTGATTTTGCTTTCATTGATTTGTCTTTTTAGGGACCGAGCTGGATTATGGGGTCATGGGTTAGTGATAATCAGTTTTTAATCATAGCTTGTCTTTCTTGTTTACCAGAATTAAGTGAACGGGAAGAATCAGGGGGTGTGATGTGGAAAGCAACTTATGACTACGACTACACCGAGGTGTCAGAGCTGGGCAGGTAAGTTGGTCAAGGACAGAGAAAGGTCCCATGCTGCTCCTCTCTCTCTCTCTCTCTCTCTCTCTCTCTCTCTCATCTCCATCTCTTTTTAACTCATTTGCAGAAGTGTATTGATTGTAATGGAATTTACTTTGATTAATAAACTTCATGTTCAGCAACGATATGAATCTCATTGTTGCAGTAAAAAAAGCAACAAAACTTTTGTGACAGCCTAATATTTTAGAAACAATAGTTTTTATTAAAACTTCAGAAATTAAAAAAAAAATTATTATTAAGATTTTTTAAAAAATATTTGAAATAAATTGGTAAAGATTCATTGTTACTAAGAAGTAAATTATTTCAAAATCATTGCTTATAAATAACCCTAACTGTTTTGTTTTTGTGTGATTTCTTAAACAAACAAAACAAATGGGTGTCAACAGAGACTTGGTAGCTTACTAATCTGCAGTTCTGGGAAGCATGGAATTCTAGCCATGATAATGTAAGCTATGACTGACAACTACCATCCAGAGGGTTTGGTTGCTGTTGTTACAGGCAGATCTTTTTCTTATGTGAAATTGGCTTTTAAAACCCACAATTGGTCTTCTAAAACACAAAACCCTGCCCAGCTTTCTGAATTACTACTTTCATATTTGTACAGATGGTAAACTACATTGATAATCTGATGTTTGAAGACCAAGTAATTTTTTTAATGTTTCAGAGGTTATTTTTCTTCCTTTAAAATTGCACTTTTGTTTTTCTAATTAATGATTTTTTGTTTGTTTATTTATATTTAATTTTTTTTTAAATAATCTGCCACACATGACAAATTTATATTTGATTATGTTAATTTTAATTTAAGTCAGCTGCTGTCATTATGACATCTAGAAACCTTTTGACCAGTCACCTTCTGCATTACCTTTCAGGGGTCGGTTTGCTGTGGTGCGACAGTGTGTACAGAAATGCTCAGGACAAGACATGGCAGCCAAGTGCATCAACCGTAAACTGGTGAAAAGGGATGCTGTAGAGACAGAGTTCAATACACTGCAGAGCCTTGCCTACCCTCACCTTGTCCAGGTGTTTGATTTGTATGAGACAAAACACAGCTATATCATCCTCATGGAGATGTAAGTTATTACTTCTTGTCAGTCTCTTGAGGCCCCCCCTATTTGCACACAACAGCACTGAATGGCTGTATCAGTAGATTAGGTATGTGCTGAGAGAAGTTAATGTGAAAATGGGAGATGGATGTCTAATATCTTTTTTTAAAAAAAGAAGAAAAATATTAGTTTACGTTTTCTTTATAGAGAGAGATTTTTGGTCAGTTACTGGTTAACATAGGATAGTACTGTATTTTCATACTATAGGTTGAATGGTCATTTTTGGTCACAATCTGGTATCAGGTCTTAGATAGGTCAGTCCCCAGATGGAAGATGTCCAAATCTCCAGTATAGAAAACCTTGGTAAGCATGAGTGAGTATCAGCTCAAAAACAACCACGTTATGATTATTAAGCTATCATTTAATAAATTTAAAAAATGAATAAAGAAATATTTTTTCTTGTGTTGTTTATTTGTCTTATTTTCTTTATACCATATGTTTGTACTATAGCAAACAAGAAAATAATGAAGCATTATGAGAAATAAGTCGATAGCAAGCACTATCACTCATAAAAAGCACTACAAAAATGTTATAACAAAATTGTCACTTTTTTTATGAAATAATATAAAATACATTTTAACACAGAAATAGTTATTTTCAGTCACTGAAAGCACTGCATAATACTTATCATGAAAGTCAGATTGCCATTTTCTCTGTGATTTTTAAAATTTTCCTTCCACAGAATTTCATATTTCAGCCTTAGATAGATCAAATTGGACTATAGATCAAAGCTTAAATTTTCAGAGAAAAAATATTGACCTATAATTTGAAAAATATGGTATCTGCCCACTTGGACTGTAGAATATCAGATAACCACATGCAGGCAGTTCAACTATCTGCAGGATTCATTTCATCTATGAAATATTTAGATGGTTGAATAATTGAGGCAATATGAGAGCTATCAGGCATGAATCAGAGACGACAGAGGAGCAGAGAGACTTCTAAACACATAAATTGCTCACCAAATTGATTTAAATCAGATATGTTTTCTACCAAGTATATTCTTAACGTTAATGACCCTTAACATCCACTCTAGTCTGCGGTTTGCTGTACCAATAGCCACAATGACATAGATGTGATGTTTATGTCAAAGATTGCTTTTGTCTTATTTACTTGAAAAAATATATGGCATTAAAGTATTTTGAGTTTCAATATGTGGCAACTTATTAATTAGTGATATATATATGGCTGAAATGGAAAATAAGTTTTTAATATAGAACTTGTGATTCTCCTTTATCTGAACATCACCATCATCTACTTTTGCTGAGACTGTAGAACATCTGCTGCCAGTGGATATTTTAGTCTGGGGTTCAAACTGTTACAGTTACATAACCTGACATAAAATGCAATAAATTCTTATTTAGTCAGTCTTGTAAATAGATCAGTTTTTTATGCTACTCGACCTGGTAAGAGAAATTACTCTCTTCACATCATTTAAAAGGTAATGAAACGAAACAAAAAAAATTAATTGTCATTTTTCAGTCTGCCTGCTGGACGGCTGTTCGAGTACATCTGTAGTCGGTCGCACTTTGACGAGCTGACATCAGCTGAGTACATGCAGCAGCTTCTCGATGTCATCCAGTATCTGCACAACTGTCGCATCGCACATCTTGATATCAAGGTACAGTGCCTCTCTATCTGCTCTCGTGAATTGAAACTCTGGCTTGTTTTGTTATGATGAAAAATAAATTAACAATATAACGGAATAATAGTCACACGCAGGAGGGGGAGTATTTTAAAGAATTTTGCTTCCTTCTATGTCACCTGTCTGGTATAACTAAGTATGATGTGCATGTAATCTTTATTTGCAATAAAACAGAGACATTTTTTGCTTACTGGCTATAAAAGATGCAATTGCCATTTTTTTCACAAAAGTTTTCATTCGTTATTTAAACTATGACGGTTTTCAATTCCAATTACACTCCAAGTTTTCTCACTACTGAGGCTTAAAGTCTGATCTGTTTGATATCCTTGGCATGATGGTTAATTTAAATAAAGGGCTGCTTGTTTTTCTTGTTACTTGAATCAGAATGGTGTTGGTTTGTTCATTTCTTCTTACAGCCAGAGAATCTTTTAGTGGATCCCTGCACAGTGGCACCATCACTGAAACTGACTGATTTTGGAGATGCAAGACACATCTACAATAACTACTACATTCACCCAGTTGTTGGTAACTCTGAGTTCATGGCTCCAGAGATGGTGAGTGGGACACCAGTGGGACTTCTCACTGACATCTGGTGAGTTTTGCAGTCAACAAACTATTTCTATTTTAACGATTATTTTTTAATGATTTAATCAGTATCACAAAAATTTCAAAGAAACAATAAAAAAAGGTGTTTAGTTCAATGTAGGCAATGAATTTAATGAATATTTTTTGATGTTTATCCAAATTACAAAAAAAAAAAAAAAAATGCAAACAAGAAGTAATTATCTAGTATCAACATGCCTTAGATTTAGGCAATTAATATGATAAGAGTTAAAAAGAACAACAAAAATATACTGTCAGTTATTATTATACATCAGATACCTCAGACTTGATACACTACAATAGGTGTTCAAAATGCCCACCATAGCATTCATACAGACATTGCAGCAGTGCATGCTTTTGGAGCATCAAAAATTCTCTATTGGAGTTTGGAGATGGTAGCCATTTGTGCAGTGTACATACTTTGTCCTTCAACATTCCCATAGAAAAAAAATCTAGTAGAAATTTGAAGACTGTAGTGGCTGTTCAACTCATCCATGTTGTCCCATTCACCATCTGATAAACTGTGCATCTAAAAATACCTGTCTGTCTTGATGAAAATGTTGTGGAGCAATTTCTTAGCAGCAAAACACTTTTTTTTAATTGTTGTACTTGGTCCAAATGCCACTTTTAAGTACATTGAGGTATTGGTCACCTGTCTGCATTGTGACCTCTGGCAGGTTTACCACTTTCTCAACATGAAGGTGAGGGTTTTCATAACCCAGTACACAGTTGTGTTTGTTCAAAGTTCCATTCAACTTAATGCTGCCACCACCTGACCACACAACCGTGTTGACAAAGGTTGGATTCTGAAGTATGGCCTTCCAGAATGTTCTTTACACGTCTTGTAATTCTTTTGGCCTTGAATTTATCTCTCAATTGTGCAAAAATTTTCAAATCTTGATACCTCTTTATTTGCTGATGCTCATCAAAGAGCAACCTCTTGCTTGTCATTTTTGCTGTGTGTTGAGAACGTGATGCCAGGAGTATGCTATTGTGCTGCACAGTACCGTCATCCATGAGCTTCCAAATAAAACATTTTTTTAATGTTGAGAGATTAAATGCCTTTGTATGGTAGTGTACAAAAGTGTTTATGCATCTTTTTGGAACACACACATTCTACAGAAAATCTTTTTTTTTTTTTGTACATTTTGCATTTTTGGTTTGTTAAATAATACTGTACATTGCAACACCTAATTTTCATAATTTAGCCATTTGTTTTGATTCTAGGAGAATTAAAAATTGTTTTTGGTAGTTTAATCCCTGATTTGCTTTACTTTCCTAAGTGGTTGATTGAGGGATGATCCCATGCCAGTGAACTGAACCAGGGTGGTCCAACCACTAGCTTGTGAGGTCATTTTCTGTGGCCTGTGGATGGACCTGAGCAGGAATAAACAAGAAATACATATGTATATGTATAATAAAATCTTGTTAAATAAAGAAGGTCTTCAATAAAAATGAATTTTGCATGGAGTTATATTATATGGGGCTTGTTGAGTCAACAATGTGTCTTATATGCATCTTGTACAGTCAAAGAGAAATAATATTTGAACACTTCAAAATGGAAACAAGATGAAGATGTCTAAATTCAAAATGTCTTAACTAATTAACTGATTGATTTTTGGTCTCTGTTCTCCCATTGATGATACACAATTTCCTTAGAGTTATCTAGCTGTCAGCAGCTTTAATTGTGGTGTAGAAACAAAAATTCAGAATTTTTGGCGTCACTTTGAGAAATAGGTTGGAAATCGGTGGAGCTAAGCCCCATAGTGAAAGAAATAAGTGTATATTTTAATTTTGAAAGATATAGCAATATGAAAGTTAACAAAATGTTGGAGATACCATAAAGTACTATTTCTACTATTTTGAGTAGATTTTCAGATTGGGAATCTTTAACAAATTCATCAAGACCTGACTGACTCACTGGTGTTACATACATTTTTAGAACTTAGTGGTCAAAGATGGTTTTAGAGACTGGTTTCTGTGAAGCCTGTGAAATGAACCCTGACAAGAAGAAGAAAAAGATTTTTTGAGGAACATGGCATCAACCTGAAATGGGTTGAAAATGTTTCTTTTTTGGAAACAAGAGAAAACCACAGTGTCTTGTGTGCTTACAAGTTTTAGATGTACTAAAGGAATGCAACATAGGCGGCATTATGATACTTCACAAGGCAGAGTACGGTCAGGACTTTTGAAAAAACTGTAAAAGCCAGCACGGGAAACAAAACTGTTTAAACTATAAACCTCACTGCATCGTAGAGGAAGCCTTTCTTGAACTGGTATAAAAGACAGAAATTGTTTAGAGATGGGGAAATTGTGAAATGGTGTGCATTCAGAATGACAAGTGCATTTTGGGGATGGTAAAATGGCCAGTAACTTTGAAAGTGTATCATTGTCTCATCAGGCTGTGGTGAGAGTAGTAATGAAATAAACAAACATATTTCTTCCAAACTTAAATCTATTATTTTGAAATGCAAATATTTTCCTGCTAGCTTTAGATGGAAGTGCAGAGTGATATTAACAATTGCTTGATTTTTATTTGCACTGTTCACTTTGGATGTCAGTAAAAGGGAGCTGACATTTTTTCATCACTTGTTTTTGTTGTAAATAAGTATGGAGAGTTTCAGAAGTATTCCTGCATTATGACTGATGATGTGAAAAATTCATGATAGATTTTGGAAGTTAGTTTGTAGGCAATGTTTCACAAACACATGGGACTGTACTCAAGATATGTTTGAAAGCCCACATAGTTGTGAAAGACATTTTCTGTGACAAAACATGTAAAATCGATGATTCTGAACGGGACAAAGAATTTAATACATTTGAATACGTTTCGTAAATTCTTAACAGTCAGCATCAATATTGATCTTGAGTCGCTGGTTCAAGATAAACCCCTTTCCAAATGTTCTCTTTGGTAAGATTCAAACCAGATGATAACATATTTAAATGGTATTTGAATAGGTACAGTCAATGTTGAAGGCACCACAGTGAACTAATATGTTTTGTTCATATGATTTTATATTAACAATTGTGTGTGATATCAGCCATAGACTGTGTTAAAAGTAAACTTCTGGCCTACAGGCCAGAATGGTTTGACAACCCTGACCTAGACAACATGGTTTACAGAAATGTACCGGTGACCTAAGACTGGCATGAAAATATATGGTCCCGTATCAGTGATTTACATCAAAAGGGTTGTCATTTTCAACCAGGTTGTTCCATCTTA
This sequence comes from Nautilus pompilius, assembly GCA_018389105.1. NCBI lineage: Eukaryota > Metazoa > Mollusca > Cephalopoda > Nautilida > Nautilidae > Nautilus > Nautilus pompilius. The sequence continues at coordinate 2,272,088 of JACATO010000311.1, read as the reverse complement.
GACAGGGTACAGTGAGAAAATTATAGGGTTCTAATTTATATGAACATTACACATGTTAAAGTTATGAACATATGAACAAGGAAAAATACCTCTTCTAGATGCTAAATCTTTTGCATGTTTGATTTATTCAGGTATTAGATTCCTTTAACTGAAAAAGTTGTGCTTTTCAGCTCTTTGTGGTATAAAAGAAAATCTTTTAAAAAGAGATGGTTATCATAATTAGAATATAACAGGTGTATGACTTGGATATTTAAAGTTCAAATGTCTTTCATTATGAACTGTAATGTTTTGTCCTTTCATGGTCGGATTTCTTTCTGTGCAGGAGTGTGGGAGTCGTCGTTTATGTTTTGCTCAGTGGTGTTTCACCATTTCTCGACGAAAGTCAGGAAGAGACTTGCTCAAACATAGTGCGCAATGACTATTGCTTTCCAGATGAGTATTTTGCTGGGATCTCTGCTGAGGCTAAGGAACTTGCTAGAGCCATGCTAGTTGAAGAGATGAAGTAAGTACAACTTTGTGGTTAAGTAATTTAATAAAAAAGGGCTTCTATTGAGGCAAAAAAAAAAAAATTTTTTTAAATGTCTTATTAATCCCCTTGTGAATTTTTATTCCTCGTTTTTCCCTACCTTTTAGTAGCTCCAGATTTTGGGATAGTGTCGATGAGCAGAACTTTCTAGAAGCCATGATGTATATTTTCAGTGAGAAGTGATGAAAAAATTGTATTCCTTTTTTTTCCTCCCCACCCCATTGCAGCTCCAGACCATCTGCTCAAGCTTGCCTGAACAGTGCTTGGATCAAGAGAGCTAGCATCCCCCGCAGCTCCCCGCTGCGCCCCAAACCCATTGCTACAGCTCGCCTGGCAGACTTTGTGGAGAGAAGAAAACACCAGGTGGGTGGTCACTCTTAGTCCTTATGCCCTAAACACAACTTACACTCACTTGATTTTTATCTGTCCTATATAAATATTTTTTTTTTTTCAAAACATTAATCTAATCAGCATTAGGGCAAGTATAATACTTGTTTAGGTCTTTTTCCATGGATCATCGCTGTCTATAATTGTAGACACATTTGATGGGGCTGTGTAGTGCCACAGTTACTGTTAACAGATGTTGCCTGTCCTGCACCTTATCAGGCCTGGAAGGTCCACCTTTGACATCAGTTGAAAGCCCCTGCTTTGTTTATCTGTTGGACAAAATGAGTACCCAGAGGAGACCCTTACCAAAAGACTGCTACAGAAGAATGTGAAGAAACCACACTTTGAGACATTAACTAAACCAGCTTCTAAGAAGAAAAGAAACTGAATCTCACAATCAAATGTTATAGGATATTCAAACAGCATTGTTCCTTTAGTAAGACATTGGTTAAAACTTGACATGAAACATTAATTTATAGAAAATGTAATAGGTACACTTGTTTGTTGGTTGTTTCTCTAATGTGATGCTATAGGATTTTAATTCTCTTGTTTTTATCACAAGTAATGATGATGACGTAGAAAGTGTTCAACTTCCAGATAGTTATTGGAATAGTCAGACAAGTGTGAAATAGAACAAGTAGTAGACAAATTCCCTAAGTTGATCACAATGATACCATCGTTGTGCATGAAAAGTTCTGATAGTGTAACTTTACTTTAAAAAAGGAAAGAATTAAATGTAACTATCAATAAAATTTTTGAAGTGCCAAGAGCAGTACTATGTTTTGGTTGCTAAAATGAAAAAAAAAATTTTTTTTGCAAACAACTTGCATCACAAAGGAATTCATCATAATAGATGGCTGTTGTATAAAATATATTGATAAAGTCTATCCAACCTTTTTATTGATGTTTTGGCATTTTTCAGAGTGACACTTGACAGATGACATTCTTCAGGAGGCCCACATGTCTGCTTCAAGCTGCCATTGTCAGAGCATCTTTCCTAAACTGGTCTGGCACTGGAAGCACTGTACACTCAACTACTATTCGTTTTATTTCACGCCTCTGAACAGTTTGCTCTCTCATCCATGTTTATGATTCATCACACAGCTGGAGACTTGAATGCAGATGCTTCCACCTCAGGACTAGTTACCTGTTTATTGTATGTTTATGTGTGTCTATGAAATTGGCTTGTTTGTAATAAACTGTTTATAGTTTTCTTGTATCTAACCCAACCCACTCTTTTAAATACCAGTCTTGCTTTAAGTGAAACCTGCTTATCTCTACTCTACTATTTCACTGTGAGGTAAAAGCCCACTCATCCCACTGTATCTGTTTAGCAGACTCATTACCTTGAGTTATTTGTTCTCTTTTTTACTCACCAAACCTGCCTACTAATTGTCTGGTTGACAGTAACTATCTAAATTTATTTATTTTATTTATTTATTTTTTTACTCAAAATTTAGACTGAATTTGGTCTGTGCAAAATTGAAGTTGTTGGTGCCAAGCTGTTTTCAGATGGTGAAGAGTTTATAAGGGCATTTCCTGCACCATACTGTCACTGCTACAACTGATTTCAGCAGTGCTGTGCCTTGGTGACAGCCCATTTCACTTTAGGCTGGACAAAAACCACCGAGCTCACTGAAAATAAGCACCACTCTAGTAAATGAAGTCCTTGTGAAAGATGCATCACCATTTTTTTCATTTGGCTGCCAGCAATTTGAAGTGGTTGGCAAATTATAGGTTCAAAACTTCATTCTAAAAGTAGTGGAAATTTATAAATTCTTCACTTTCTGCAATCAAGTCTTGTACAGATTTTCAACAGTAGTTGTTGTATGGATGGACACCACAACTTATCTAGAAAATATTCAGCACAAATCTAACCTTGACCAGAATTTTTTTTTTTTTTTTAAATGGGATAAACTTTACTTAAGTATCAGTTTTTACCCGAATTGATTCAGACTTTTTCTTGTTATAAATATCTGCAGTGAGAATGTATTTTTTATGACTGCAGGATGTACATTTTCTTTCTGTTCATTGTCCATGCAAGTGACTCATTATTGTTGTCAAAACTTTCACAACTCTGAAACCATTACCTGTTTTATTTAATACAAAGGTATTTATTGAAACTTTAATTACATTGTTTGTATGTGTATTTGATTTTTTATTTGAAATTTTATATATTGTGATTTCAATCAGTGACAATGAAAAACAAACAATTTTTATTGTTTTTATGTGGGTCATATTTCAGTTACATCCTGCAAGTAGAGAACAATATCCAGCAGACAGGTGAATTGATAAGGTACTAAGCTTTTAAAAACGTTAGTAGTAGCCTGAAACTTCTTAAAAATAAACATTTTGTAATTAAGTTATACTATATAGAGATTTTATTTTAACATTTATTTATAACTTAATACAACTAAGCTTTATATTGTACAAGGTTGAGTGTACAGTGATAATGTAGCTGACTTGAGCAGGTAGTTAAGAAGCTACAGTCTTGTTCTAACACAGCTAATAGTCCCTTTTACTGTTGAAAGTATGAAGCATGGTAGTGGACATGCTGGCAGGACTCATCAAGAGTCTTTTCTATTACCTGTGAGCTTGATAGCATTAAAATTAAAATGCAAAAAGAATTTTTCTTCTAGCAAACATCACTTCATCAGAAACAAATGTGATATATGAATGAGAAAAGGAAATTATTTACTCTTGACAATCAGAAAGTTGACACAAAAAGCTGACAGTTACAGGAAAGAAATTTAATTTGCAAGAAACCCATAAGTGCAATATGGAAACTGTAGTATGTGAACCTAATTATTTTCTTGGTGTTACATTATGCCAACCTTTGCCATCTACTGGTAAGCAGGATACATTATCAGGGTTCTTGCTGTTATTATTAGACTTAACCATATAAGAATTTAAATTGTATTTTCTTTTCTTTGACTAAATACTGTGATACATTATGATTTCTCACCAAGTGGCTAACATAAGTGAAATGAATCATGAACTTATTACTTACCACAATGCATTAAGGATACAACTACACGTCATCTGTAGGCTTTTTAAACTGAAGCAAATATAAACATGAAAACATTTAATTCTGTGGGCCTGTCCTAGTTAGCTGCAGTAACCTATCTTATCTATTGCATGACAAAAGTTTCAAATAGATCTGGTCATCCATTAGGTTGTTTTTAAAGGTGTGGTTCTATCTGAAGACAATACATATATATTTTTAATTCTTGAACAAGCTCTGATGTAATTTTGTTTGCAAATGGCCAATGTTCAAGGATGAACTTTTAATACTTAAACAAGTGATATGTAGCTTTAACAAATTGTTGAGGTATTTCTCTCTTGGATATCAACCATGGCAGGCAGACTGCCAGGTGTAACTGCTGTTGTCCACTCACTCACATTTGGATGCAATAAACAATGAAAATAAAAATGGGTACTTTGGCACTAAGATTCCTAGATGCTAGGCTTTTCCCAACATGATTAGGGTGCTATTTAGTAGATTATCTGCTTTGTTTAAACTATTTGCCTTATTTGACCTGTAATGCTTCAGACATTTACCACACATTATTATAGTCCCTGTACTCAATGTCAGTATGTGTACAATAACAGCTTTCTCTCTCCAATTTTTTTGTGCTACATTTTGTATTAAAGTTATGAATATTTATTGGTGTCATATCATCTGTATATACTCATCATCTCTTAGCACTGACAGCCATTTGTAAACTAACAAAATGTAAGCATTTGGCAGAAACATCTATTTGCCCAGACCTCTAGAGTTTGTTGCTTGCAGTAATAAGATGCAAGTTTCTGTTTGATTATTCAAACTAGGTGGTTAGCAATCTGTTAATGTAATGAACAGCTTTTCATTTTGTCAGCCTTACCTGAATTTATTTCATACCAAGTTTTCATAAGCAATATTTTTTTCTATTGTGGATGTGATTTGTACTCAAGATTGTTAGCTATTTACCATGTCCAGAGGCCTTGTTTTTACTAGGTGTTACCTAACCCTACTTGCAATAATGCTTTTTTTCACTTCATTTACTTGGGTAAGATTATGCATACATATCAGAACTGAATTCATTCTAGTCATTTCTGAAATATTTTGCTGTTTTTAATTTCCTTAAGTCTGCACTGGTAATCAAGTGCAATGACAGCATTAAGCATACAAAATAGCTGGTTGATATGTTGAAAAATTATCCCAATTTTTCCTTGCTGACTAACATGAATGGAGGGACAATGTGTAACAAGTACCTGTGAAATACAGAGTTACTGAAACAAAAAAAAAAGCTGTGCAGTTCCATGGTACTATGTTAAAAGTAATGGAATAAAGATTGAGAAAAATGAAGGAGATCAAAACTGTTATTATTTGTGTTGCAAGATAAATTGTTTGCAATAGTATTTTACTAAAATTACTAATTAATTAGAATGTATAAAAATTTGCCAAAGCAATCAGATGATATGGCAAGGCCAAGGGAACCACTGACAACAATAGAATACTGATGTAGAAATGAGAAAAACTAACAGCAGTAGTTAGTGTCAGTTAATTTTATTGGACATTAAATGTATTAAAATAGTCCAGCGAATTCTTATTTTACACAATACAAAATATGTGGAAGTTCACAGAGAGAAACTCCGAGAGATAATAATACACAAAGCCTATCGTGGATGCAGAACAATACAAAAATAATGCAAACTGTAAAATCATTACCAAGCTCAAGTTCATATTTTCGCGTTTGTTGAATATCGTGCATTAACTGATGAGTAGCGACAATTCTAAAATGAAAGCATGCACCCCAAGACAACTTGGTCGGGTCATTTGACTGTAATAGAAACATCTACATCATTTGACACCACAAGTGGTATTTTAGAGAAATATTTTATATTGCACAAGGTGATGGTTTATCTTTATTTTAAACTTCTCCATGGAAATACAATATGTACAAGGGCAAACAATTCTCAGACAAACTGGTATTGGATGTTTCAAGGTGTGCTCCAGTCAACACCACTGTACACTATACAAAACAATGCACTGAAGACAACCAGTGAACATCATCATACAAACAGTTCCCTACTCAACACCAGACCGTGAAATCACAATATCTGAGAGACAAATCCTTCAGCTCACTGTTTACATATCTAAAACAATCACATACAGGTAACCATTCTTCTCTTGTGATAACCTGCCTGACAACAATCAATGTCAGTTAATCCCTGTGCTTTACCTGCCAGTAAGACTGCTTGAAGAGGACCATGAAACTGTTAGTTGCCATCATTCAAATTCAACTCTGAGCAGGTCCTTGAGGAAAAATTGTATATGCCCAAAAATCATGAAATAATCGAATTAATTAACCTTCACTGAAAAATTAAGATCGATACTTTGAATCTTTTAACATCTTTCTGGTACCCCATTTATTTTTCAATTTCGAGAGAAACACCAAGACAAATTTGGCTTCTACTGATCATCTTATATAATTCCTCTGAGGTGAATAGTGCTTTCATATAGAATACCCCTACTTTTCCTTGATGAATGATTTATGTTCAAGTCGAGACATAATGTTGCATTCAGACCAATGACTGCTGACTAGCTTCTTTCCAAAAGTCTTGCATGGAAAATTGGCTGACAGGATTCAATGTCTTAGACAACAGTTAACACTGGCAATATAAGATCAAGCAACCTTTATGAGCAATGAGATCCCACACTAGCCAGCATTTATTGGCTGAATTGATGTTTTATATTTAAAAACACCAGTCTAAAATGATTTTGCCAGCTCTTTGGTTTAAGATCTGACAATGACATCTCTTTGTTTTAAAAGAAAAATTTGAGTGTTTCATCAGATAGGTAGGCAACCTACTGCATATTGTAATGTTTTAAACTAAACCTAACCAAAATGTAAATTTTTCATGACATTCCAATACCTTAATTCTACAATAGGTATCTGTAGAGATGTACAGACATGTAAATATCTATACACTAATAACATGGCTATTCTAGGCAATGTATGTAGGATGTCACAGCCACCCATAATACTAATTATTAGAGAGAAAGATGTATGCATTATATTAAAAAATAAACATGAATTACTACATGATCCAGATGTCTACAATGAACAAAGGAGTCAAGTGGATTATAGCTGCATCACTACTACTACTTCAATAGTTCCAGCTTGGTTTTCAAGTGCACTTTGGATGCTACCCAGATCCATGTTTACTTCCAGCTGAATGATTCAAGGTCTAGGGATATTTTTCTAACAAACTCTTCTTCCACCCCATACCCCCAAGCCATATTTAAACAACTTTCCTACTCTTAAATATCAGGATTCTAAGTTGAACAGAAAAAATTACAAACTTAGCTGGGGTGACTACGCATGCATGCACACACAAACAGGATGTTTACAAATGCAGAGTTTAGCTGTAGGCAAATTCAGTAATCTTGTTTTTGTTGCAGCTGACACTTTTTTGACATCTCTTAAAACCAACAGAAAACTAACATTTGAAGGTGAATTTTGTTGTTCTTATTACTGAACTTTGATGCCAATAAAATTAACCTGTAATCACAGAATTCATAACTGAAAAATATAGTAGGGTTTGCTGCTTCTTGTTGGTAAAATCCAGTGTGATCTTTGTGACTTTTGGTGATATCTCTAGGTGCTATGTGGAAAGTAGGGAGCATGCACACTCCAGGCACAATTTATACTGCATTCCCTCAGAATTAAAAGAACTGTTGTAAAGCCAATTTGCACACTTCAATTGAAATGGATCTGACTAGCAATGGTGAAGGTGTGGATAGTTCACATAATCACAATTGAGAGAGAGAGAAAAGTGAAAACTGTTTTATACAAATGGCATATACAGTTGTTCTAACTTTGTCCTGCACATTTTGTGGATCCCTCTCCCTAATTTCTCTTCTGCATTATACAAATTTAGATGTTGAAGCCAATCATTTTAATTACTTTTGGCCAGTAAAACAAGCCAAAAAATACCCTCAGACAGGCAAACAATTAATAAAAGGCTGGCTGCACAGACCTTGTAAGGTTACAAATCTACATGTAGAGCACCTCTCTCCTATTATGATCTGCCTAAAAAATAGAAATTTTAATCATGTACAATTCTTAGAGAAATTCAGCCAGTAATTTTAAATGCAGGCTAAATGTGAAACATGCCAGCTGCATGTTGTAAGAGAATAAACTATCAACTGATGCAGTTAGCAGTACATGTATAAAAACAAGCTTCCTTCTAACATCTCAAGGCCAACATCAGTATAGTTCTTATCTGAATTACACAAATGTGTGCAGATGCAGTGGATCTAAGCAAAACATGTTGCTCTGGAGAACAGATAAAAAAGCTTCACTGTCTAATGATAAATATGGATAAACAAAATCTGCACCAAGTATACTTATGAACTGTGTAAGAAATAATAATAATAAATTGGTGTGCTGAATAAATTATTAACTAGCAATAATTTAATCATCCATTGACTATAAAAGACTTCCAAAAACAAAAAAAAAAGCAAAATAAGCTAACAGAGAATGATAATCTTCTTTGCTGAAAGACAAAAAAAGAAAAGAAGGGTTACACTGTGGTGCTGTTTCACCAAAAGACGTAACAGGATTCCCATGTTTCATCTATTCTGGCACCTGTTTATATACAAAATGCAGGCAGAAATGTGCTCCTTGTTGCTGAGAAAATCACAATGGGACTGTCTGCAATGTGAACAAATGTGTATGATGTAATCTTGTCAGGATATGGCATAGCTGTAACAGCTAAACAATGGCAAGAAAAGAAACTTTTCTCGTCCAAGGTTCTCAATGCACACAATGGATACAGCTTGATATACACACCACCAGGTTGAAAAAAATTTGATTGCATGGTCTTGTTCACCACATCAGTATTGCTCCATTAAACTCAAGCCCACACACACTCACATGCATGTATTGTCTGGCTGGCTGTCATGCTTTCTGCACCTGACTATATATAAACATTATATTACAGAGAAATAAAGCACCTTTTTTTTTTTTTTAGTTTCCAGTCACTCTATAAATTAAGGGGTGTGTATATGTGAACAACATATCCTGATGCAACCAGAAAACTGGCTGATTAATGTTTTCATTAAATAAGCAGTCATTTTATGCATTTTTTTTTCTTTTTTTTCAAATCATGCCCCCCCACCCCCCATTTAAGGGATAAGGGAAAACCCTATGAAGCAACAACAGGTGGGAGAGAGAGACGAGCAAAGGGCACAAGCTCACATGGAATGAACAGCAAGATCAGATGACTAGGACTCTTGAGGCGTGGCCAGCCTGTATGTACGTACACCTGAGAAACAGCAGAATGTCACGCTGATGGGAAATCTGGATCAGCTGGCTACATGTTGTACGCAACATAAATCGGATCCAGCTGATCAGCAAGAAAACCATCTCGCAAGTGCATGCGTTGCTTTTCACCTCTTGAGTTGATTGGAATGACACCTGGATCCACAACCACCACCACTCCCACAATCAAATAGTGCTCCTCGAGAACAATGTTGGTTACCAGGGGAACGAGGTCAAGGGCCTCATTTTCATTGCCATCAAGTTCAACCACTACAACCAGTAAGTTGGTCCATGTAAACACAGCACTGAAAATAAATAAATGCATAATTTTACCTACTTTTTTTCAATCACTATTAAAATTTTTCATTAGATTCTGAGCCATCAATAGTAGGATCATTGTCAAAAACACTATCAGCTGACCAGAGCTATATTATGAATAAACTATTTAGCATTACAATTAATTTTTTGTTTAAAATTTTAATTCATAAATAGATCCACATATAATCACCTTTAAGAATCACAAAAGTACTGAATAATGGAAGAAGTTCAGGTAATAATGTCCAGAAATGCCTATCCATTTAATTTTTAAACCAGTTTACACTATCACTACCAATGCTGGTAATTATTTACAGTTCTATCACTAAAGGTTTCCTAATATTAAGAGGCACTGATAGTTTACTCCATTTATGATCTCCAGTATTTACAACTGGATAACCAAAAAAAAAATTGTTACTGTTCTCATATTCAAAACCCTTCCATCAGTCCTTCCCTTAAATATCTAATAGAAAAACAAGATAAATCTAATTAAAAAAAAAAGTGGCATATTCTACATTGCTAAATAGTTTAGGAAGCTAGACTTTCTTTTTCATTGGAATCTAACAGTACAGCATGAAATCTCTCATGATACAAGACTATTTATAGTAAAATAAAATTTTTGTTTTTTGTTAGGCAGTTTCTTACTTATCCTTAGCTTTGTTAGCAATGCACTGTTCCTTATCTTCCTGTTCTTCTGTTTGTTGTTTTCTTTCAGTTTAGTATCTCAAATAAAATGTTTATAATTTCAGTTAAACCCCGATGACCAATCAAAAACATTAACGTTAAATCTGAATAGTTTAAATTGTACTGTGGCCTCAAACCTTAATATTTATGCTCACTACATTCTAGAAGGTCTTGAAATCCCTGACTTCTTGATCCACCATTTAAAAATAGTTTGAGAAATCTTTTAGCTTTAGTAAAAGTGCACCATAAACCTAGTCCCTTAACTTTTCCTATGAAGACTTGTAGGTGAAAACTGATCAAAACTTACAGTTTGGACATTAAATGTTACAGAATTGTAGTAATTAGATTTTTCAAAGGGAATAAGGTTTAAATAGTTATTCTACATAGTAGTAAACTTTACAGTGTATCTCTTTATCTTTCTCATTGTATGGAACAGGGTGCAATGAGCTGGCCTTCCTTAATTGCACCTACCACTTGTACAAGACATAAGTTTTATTTGTGAAGAATTAAATTGAGGGTTATGAAAAAAAAAAAAAAAACCTTTATTAATTAACAAAATCAATCTACATTTCCACTCATTTAATTAAAACAATTTTCATTTAAGGGAGTGGGGGTAAAAGTAAAACATTCAGGTACATGTCTGCCTTTCATCTTAAAGTTGTGAATTCTTTTAGTTTGAATTTTATCTTTCACAAAAAATGAACCCTGTTTAGTTCAAAATTTTTTGATACTTTCAATTCTTGTTAACTGCTAAAATGACATCATCAGTAACCTCCCCTTAAAAAAAAAACAAATGCAATCCACCTATTTTTTCTAAAAAAATATTAGTAAATATTTTGCATTAACACTCACCACCCCAGTTATTTACACAGAAATGCTCAATCTATGGGAGGGAGACAGAGAAAAGCATATGCGCACACAATCCCACCCTGAAGTCTTACCATTCACAGATTTTACGATGACATCGAAGGACACTGTTTTCAACATCAATCGGATGGTACCTCATTCCCCGCAGCATAATTGTTTCATCTAGAGCACCGACAATGAAAAATGCATCATGCCGCTCTGCAAATAAAAACATTGAAAATGAATGATCCCACAGTTTTTAATATCATTGCACATGCATAACAACAAATAGGTTTCCTTCCATCAGTTACTGTCCCTGGGTGATTTTACTAAATGCTCAGTTAAACACATCAAATGATCCAGAAAGTTTACCCGTAAAAAGCAGTTTCAGCTTAAGTATTCTTCTTATTAGTTTCCAATAATATACATCTATAAATCTCTGTGATGTACCAAAAGAGTTTCTTATTAACCATAGTTTTATTCTTCCAAAAAGCTTCCACAACTGCCATGATTGAAAAACAAGTTTTTCTCCATAAATGTACACTTATTTATAGAATGGTTTCCAAAACTCCAACACACATCAAATAATGGGATTTAGGTGACAGTCTAGAAAGGAAGAACAACAGAAAGTTATTAGTGATTTACACAAAGATGAGGTGGTTAGTTTTGTCATTTCGCATCAGTAACTGATGAAACTACCAGATACTCTAACATGTCATAGCAGCCGACAGGTTACGGGTTCAAGAGCAGTTCAGGCTACATGTACAACAGGAAAAGGATGACGATGAGCAGGAGCCAGAGGCAGGGATGCCTACTGCAAAATTAATATTAATGCTCTCCAAAAGCAGCCAGTCTCTGATGGTGATAGATTGCTAGCTTCATTCATTAGTTCTGTTATGGTGATGGGAAATGCACAAAGTAACCTCTAGCTATCTCCAAACTAGAGAAGATGACAAAAAAATTTCAATATTTGATGGATTAAAAGCTTGGGCAGATTTTTTCTATTATAAAAGTGCATACTTAGAAAACAAACTACCCTGTATCTTTAAAAGAAAGCTGAGTAATCAGTCTGGATTAATAAGAGGGAAAGAAAAAAGAAATTTCCTCAACTATACAAGCACCTGATGAAATAGGTATACAAATTAATATCCAAAAAACAACCCTAACAAAAGGTCAGCGAAGTTGTAAAATACCCCAAGTCATTTATTTATTTATTTTGTGCCTTAAAGCAGTGGCTAGGAGCATTAAAGACTCCCACCCACTAAAGAAAAAAATAAATAAATAAATTATATATATATATATATATATATAAAGTTTACCAACCTTGGGAATCCATCAGCGCTGGAAAGAAGGCAAAAAAAAAGATTCTTACTAAATATTTTCAGTATTATTTGTGTTTTAGTAAAAACCAAGTGTAACTTTGTCCAACTTTTGGATATGAAGTTGACCCCACCTCCCACACACACTATCTTCTTAATTTTCACCAACTGATCTACAACACTCAGCCCAGCCACTACGAAATGATCTGGTCCTAATATTTACAAACACTAAGTAGCTAAAAGGATACAAAGGTTCTCCAAATCAGTGCACACACAATGGCGACTCAATGAACTCAATAGATAATCCTGACATCTCTATCTAATTAATGTGGAATTCCAATATTACTGGCAGTAGTTTTATTTATTTATTTTTTTAATCACTGCCTAGTTCACTGTGATCCAACTTGCCAACCAGCAATGTTTCATCAAATGCCACATTTATACTACACAGAGCCACAACCACCAAGGTGACATTACAAACAGGAATCCTAGACTGTTCTGTGAGAAAGATCTAGACCAGCCCAGCTAATGTTCCAGCTTCTTGTTGTTTTCTGAGAAATGCACACATTATATTCTAAAAACAAACTGTAAAGGATAAATACAAAAAAAAAACAATAAATATCATCATCACAATTACACTGCTACAATTTTGATTCAAATGGGCAAACTTGGCTGATTTGTTGCTGTTTTCTTCATCCATCACACTACAGTTTGTGGTCACTTGGCAGAATAAACATTGCAACTGCCAAATCGAGGAAACCAGGGTGGTTTTGATTTTTCTTTCTTTTACAAACCCCATTTTGATGATGGACAATAGCAGCTAAAATCCCTGCTGGTCTTCTCTGCCTACAAAACCACCAAGGGGAGCAATGAAGCACATGCACATACACTCTACCTCTCTCCCTCCTTCACACCAAAATATTACCTCCATCAGATTGCGTCAGTTCTGTCCGCCGGATGAAGCCTAGGTAACCAGTCCTAGCGTACGATGTCTGTGTGTCGCCAGTGGCCAGTCGGCAATCAAAGTGGTCACTGTGTAGAGAATCATCACCATAGATACTGTAGTAACCAGTGGTGTTGTGTGGACAGTTTACTAGCACCTAGATAAACACAAAAAAAAAAAAAAAACTTTGAAAACATGGCCTGTTTACAATCAGGAAGAACACTACCTCACTAAAGATAATACTTTTATCATAATCAACTGCATGACCCTTTTCTTTAATATTATGTAACATTACCAAGGAGTTCTGATGTTGTCTTTTTTTTTTTAACATGTTGTAGTCTCCACTACAACTGTTCCCCTGTTTTTAGGGAAAGTCATGTGTGTGTACCCTGATCTTGGACAGGTTTCTTACCTCACCCAAATGAGAGTCGGCACACTGGCCCCTTGTTTCTGGATTAGCAATCACAACCTTAACTCCAGGGAGAAGCTGAAAGAAAAAAGGAAAAAGATTTTAATGCACTGTGTCAGTTTAAAACTGGCAATGAAGATCAGGTGCTAGCACCTGTCCCCACCCAGTCTATGCCGATTTCCTAACAAGCAATTATTCTCCAGCACAACCCCAGCCAAAGGTGTCTATACGAAAAAAAGAAAGATTGCAAAGTTTGAGCTCAAAGAGACTGAAAACGACAAGAATGTTAGTGCTTTCTTTGGCAAGCAGTTATCTTAACATGGCCACTGTTTGCTGTTTGACTGAAATTGAACGTGCAGTTGGAAATCTGTTGGAAGAGACTCAAATAATGAAATAAAGCAGCTGATTTTTTAAATTTAATATGTGCATCTTCATAAAGTTAAACAACTGATGGGAGGACATGAAAACCATTAAAAAAATTAATTTTTCACTTGTAGAAAGCAAAAACATTTGTAATTATTTTTTTTTCATTCAAAGTACCATTTAGCCTCTGAAGACGGAACCTATCCATGATGGAAACAAAAGTAATAAACAGTACCTTGCCTGATTCCCTTAAGCACAAACTGTGTGGACTTCCTTTCTCTACCAAGGTCACCCGATCATTCCTGAGAGCCCTTAGGTCAGCATACACTGTAGATGGCTCAGGGCTGGAAGCACCCTTAAAAAAAAGAGAAGAAAAAATGGTCTGTGTTAACAAATAAAGTTGACAGGACCCTCTAGAAGATTTGTAGGATGGTAAATATTAAAGTTGCTTGACAATAAGAAACACCATAAGCATATATGGTTGAGAAGAGTTTTCTGTTTGAAAGAATATTAAATGCATGCCATATATTTGTATTATTTAATTAATTTTAATTTTATCAGTCATATATATATATATATTATATATATATATATTATATATATATATATATATATATATGTATAAGAACTACAAGTACTAAGAATTAAGAGACAAACAAGGATATGACAATTTAATAATAAATTTACATGTATGCAGTAGAGAAAATAAGTACTTTGAATAAATACATTAAAGTTCATCTGGGCTTGAAAAAATCTAAATTATTTGTCTGTTTATTTTTTTACTATTTTGTTGATCAATAAAGATTTCTATTGCAGTGTGTGTGTGTTTTGGCAGAGAATCAATGCTGCAGGCTCATTACTTACTGTGGAAGTCAATGAACAATGAACCTTAATTTCTCCAGTGGTGTGAAGAGACTAACAGGTAATGTGCAGAGTGTGGGCCCCTTCTACTTTATCATCCCTAGTTTAACAAGTACATCAAAAGGATAAACATCAAATGCATGTGCATGGAAAGAAAAATCTACCCCTTCCTTCCCTTGGAAAATGGCTTCTTGACTGGAGTTAAAATCTTTTGAATATTCAAATGTCAAGTAATCTGAGCAATTAATTTCACTGTGGAACAAATTCAACCTTTGAGATAACACAATTGTCAACAATAGAGAATTCCATTTAGAGGGTTTAAATGGTATCAATGGAACAAAAAAGGCAGGATTATGGAAAATGGTCGATGTAATGTGGCTGTCAACTAAAGCAAAGTTAACTCCAGTTGGTTAGAGAGTGCGTGTTTGTATTGTGCACAAAAATAGCCGACTTATCAATCCTGATTACATGGAAATGGAGCAATGGAAGCTATCAACCATTACAAAGAGAAATAAGAATGAAGAATAAGCAATGGAACAAAACAACAGTACTGTGAAGGTATTTAAGGCAAGGTATGAATAAGAAAAAGTGGCACAATTTAAATAAGAGAATTAATTGCTAGTGGTAGCAAATGCAATGCAATTTTAACTCTCTCTACCCTCAAGTAGTTCAGTTTTCATGATGAAACAAAATTGTAAGAAAACAAACTGTTTTTAGTTGGCATGTCTCTCTTACATGTTTACATACCTGCAGAGCAATTCCGACGTTGACTCTACAACCAAAGCTGGTGCTGACTGCACGAGGAGAAAGCCCAAGGTTTGCAAAAAGTTTAGTGAAAGATGTTGTTAACTGGATTCTAGGCCGCTCCTCTGCTATGACGCAGCAAGTCCGTACGCAGGACAGGTTCACACCACGGGCCTGCAGACAGAAAGAAACAACAAATAAGTAATCAAGAGGCAAAAATAAATAAATAAAATGTGGAATTATGGAGGTATGGAGAGTGGATCCAAAAATGTCAGTCAAGATGAATGTACGATAACAGTAGAAGTGGACATCAGTCAAATATTTGGATAGATGCCTGTCAAAACTTGCACAATAATAGTACCTCTCTTGATTTCTGTTAGTATGAGAAACAAGTCAAACAGCCACTTACTTTTAGCGCAGCAGTAGAAGTTCCTAGTCCCTTTGTACACAGCTCCATGACCCCATAGGAACAGAATGTGTCTCGAGCTAAAATAATTCCAAAATTTCACAATAAAATGTGTAAAATTCTACAGAAAAATGGAAATTTCTAACTAATTTTTTTTTTCTATTTGGATATGAAGACATAAGAAAAATACAAAAAACAAAAGCTGATTTTTCTTGTGCAAGAACTTAGGCAGTTTTCTATCATTTATTTGGCTTTTTGTTGTTTTTTTTTAATATTACATTTTTGGAACTCAGTTGTTTTAGTCAACCCCATGTTCGAGGGAGAAATAAGAGCAACTGGGTCAGCATAAAGCAATCATGGTAGATCATTAAACAGAGAAATACCTACCTAGGAACCTAGGTAATTGTCACACATTACTAGCAGTGTATATAAATTCTAATTTGTTTACCATCACAGAGAACAAATGAAAAACAGTGTTGTTTACATATGAAAAAGAAAATTATTCTCTTATTTTGTAATTCAGATATTTGCAACCTAAAAACATTTTACATCGGGTAAATGAATCTGCAAAACTATAATCCTACAGACTGCACAAATCTTGGATGGATTTTCTTTGAATGATCAAACTGCAGGCATTGTTGAAAGTAAACAGGAATCAACTCACCTTCATCCACCTACTCTATATATGAGAGTTCATTTCTGTATAAAGCTAAACGGCAGATTTACTAGATACTGACAATACATAACATTTTCTTTGTATTGAGAATAAATACATGAATGAAGTGGCTTCTTTTTTGTCTACTTCTGAAATATACAACTAAAGCTACTTTAAAAATAATCATCAGTTCCTCAGCAGCACTAGATTTGTGTCCTAGTTACCACGATTAGAGTGATTGTCAACTGTAGATATTAACTCAACATAAACATATACTTCAAACCTGCAAGTCAAATTTTGTCACAATATCCAAACTGCTTTAGAAAGCGCACATACCCTGATGTAGAGACCATCATTCTACATGCCACAAGTGTACTAGAAAAAGAGTCTTTGTCTCATCATTTTAGTAAGCAGTACAAACACAACAACAATTCTTGGCATCATTAATCTGGATAGAAACTTACTTTTGTAATTACTGACAGCCGTCAGCCAGACAGCTGGGTTTGCTTCCACTTCTGCAGGCGGAATCAAAATGGAATGGTGGCCAGAATAAATGCTGGAAACAAAACAAATGCATACATATGTACATACATACATACATAGAAAAAAATCTAATGTATTATTTAGATGAGCTGTGAGTCAGAAATTAGGAACTTCAAAATAAATAAAATTAAAATTAAAATCCTAATGTTTAGATTTAAAATTCAGAAAGAGACAAATGTCACAAATTTCTCCCATAATTTTTCATAAAATATTTCGTTGTCATTTTTTCTAGTTTTTATAATTCATTTCTTACTGTAATGGTGATGCAGTGTCAGCTTCATATCCTAACAACAATATTAGTGCATATACAATCTGTTTTTACAGTTTTAACAATTGGAACTAATAGGAGAGAGAAAGAAATACATCATTACGTAAAAGCACATTAGTATTTAGCTTGATAGAAATACAATATAGAGTTTATGGCTTCCTGACCAAGACTCAAAAAGGAGCAAAAACTGATTTAGAAATATTTGTTAAGTTACCAATGTGATGACCTACTTACAGAAAGGCAGAAGAGACTGGGTGGGCATATATTACTAACATACCTCACCCACACTTCCAGGGATTCTGATGGCTTTACAATAGCATATCAACAAAAGATCAAGAATGGGCATAGAGTATGTATCTAGAGATCATTCACACTACTAGCATCATTTCTCATGCTTCATCACTGGTTTGTCAATATGCAGGAAGAACCTCAATAAGTGGCTGCTAAAGAAGAAATCAGAAAAACATGGAAGGTCATCTCTCTCTCCACTCACCTGCTTAGACACCAGAGTACAAAACCTAGCCCGCTGTAGGGATCAAGACAAAGAGCCACGTCCCTGGAAGGATACAGCTCACACTGGAGCTTCTGAGATCGGCATAATGCTGTTGATGCTGCATGAGACATCTAAAACAAAAAGTAGTTCTGATTGTATTGTAAACTAAGAAAGAAAAATATCATCACTAACTAATGTAACATCTGCATTAATAAGTTTACAAATGGAAAATCTGAAATGTGTTTCCTTGGCCCCTAAACAATTTATTTTTGTAATAAAAGAGGGTGGGATTGCTTACATTTAATGATGATATCATAATAGTTGAAAAAAAAATTAGAGCTTTTCAAACTACAATATAATAGAGATGCAGGCACTAATTAAAAGCTTCTGAGAAAAAGTTTGTATGGGAACTTGAAAACTTAGAGTAACAAGTTCTCAAAACCTTTTTGGTATTGCAATGGACTAGTATAATAGCTGAGTTTCTGCTTTGTTACGGTAATAATCTCCAATTTTAAATTACAGTAAATGAAAACACCACAAGAAAAGTGCCTTGTTCATCAAATATAACCTAAAACTTTTTTTTTGGGGGGGGGCTTCTTCCTCTAAATTAAATTAAAAGAATAAAAACACCCTGAAACCAGCTACAACTAGCTCTGGCATGAGGTTGTTTACTTTCTACTTAACAGACAGAACACATACACTAAACATTGGAAAATCTTGTAATTCATGTACCTTGACCCCAGCCAGCATTCCAGTTGTGGATACACTGAAATCAAGGTAACAGATCATCTCTGAGGTAGGGGCTCTGTAGATAGCAGTCAGCTTCTTCTTGGTCAGATCATCAGTGTCTAGGAGTTGAGGCCAGCTCTTTGGGTCTACAATGGCAGCTGCTTCCTGTATAACACAGACAAGTGAAATGATGTCAAACAAGTGCAGTAATATGAGAATGAGCACGTAACGTAATTGGGCATAATGGTCAACCTACCTTGGACTTCAAGAGTTTCACTGTTGTGCTACAGGTGAGTATGGTAACTGACTTGCTAAACTCAACAATCATCTTCACTGTGGACAGGGTGGTTCCCACATTCTGTGGATGGGGTGGTCGGATTGGAACAGGGACACATCCTGGAAAGAACAGGTTGTGTACAAAAAAATGGATAATCATATGATGAGAAAACCAAAATTTGATAACAGAAATATCTAGCCTAATAATTAATGAAGACATATTCGTATTTCTGCTAGAAGCTTACAACAGCCTTAAGTTAAAGTGAAACAATTATAATTAGCTTTGGCAGCCAATGGCTGCAGATGAACCACAAGCTACAAGTCAACAACAGCTAAATAAAACAAACTGTGGTCATGAAGATACTTTTAATGAACTGGTTACAATATAAAGCTCAATTAATCTCTGTTCCATGGGTATTTTGGTTTGTTGCTGGTAACTTATAATCAACTTATTTTTGTTTGATATGTCTGAACCATTCTTTCATGAATCTCAGTCTCACAAAGTTCCTGACATTTTAAGTAACAGTCCCTTAATTAAAATCATTTGTTTAAAAGAAAATTTCTTAAAAGTCCTTTTAACACATTGATTGCTTTGTTGTCTTTCTGGACATTTTGTAAATATTTTATCATTATTTTTACAAACTAATTAGCTGTGCATATGTCACCCACCTACATACAGGCAGCCATAAAATGCACACACAAGATCCAGGCCTAAAAAAATAAAGAAAGAGAAAGCTAAGTAAAACTGTACATCATAATGTAGATAACATGTACATACAATGATATATTTCAGTGTAGACTTCAATTAATCTGTTGTTCAGTATATCTGGGAAAGAATGGGTTAAACAGCAAAGACAATACACAATGCATACAAAGTACTGTTAGTTTTTATTATTTAAAATATTATTATTATTACATAAGAGATAGTGATCATTTATCACTTAGATCAGCTTCAGCACTGTAATGGTAATTAATCCTTAAGCTGTAGTATATGTAAATATACGAGCTTAGGGGACTGCAGTGCATATAAATATACACAGTATTTTTTGTGTCATTATTTGAGTTTCTTGCGAGAGAGAGAGAGCATCAGTTGGAGGAGAAAGACAGCCGAGCGGAGCATATGTCAAACCATTTTTTAAAAATTTCATTTTTTGTGCATATGGTGGTGTCAAAGATTATGATTGCTGCAGCTTGAGGGAGAGAGAGAGATACGTTCATCAAATTAGCCGAGCTTCCACAAAAGACATGCTGAACATCGACTGACCTGGACCATAAATTAAAGCCACATGGTCTCCTGTGTTGAGCCGTCCTTTCTCTATTAACAAACAACCAATACGCTCCGCCTTCTTGTGTAACTGGGAGCATGTAACCACAAGCTGAGGCTGCACCTGTGAGAGGGAAAAACAACAAAAACAATAGAACACCCAAAAATGTTATCCACCATCAGCCACAGGTGAGAGGAAAACACAGCATTCAGTTACTGATGCCCAGCTCTTAATTCTATTTTACATAAATTAAAAACCCAAAAGTTCTCATCAGGAAAATTTGTTGAAATGCTAATAATTTTATAACAGAGAGGCTGATAAAAATTTGAAAAGTTCATCTCAAAGCTATACATTCTTCAAACTGTCCAAACATTTTTTTTCCATGAATCAAGTCATTTATTTGCTTCCTGCAACATCCATTACATTTTTTAAAAAAAAAAACACACAAAAAAAAAAATTCCAATGACAAATAGTTTAGGTTCATTATTATTTAACTAAAAAAATCATGAAAAAACACATCTTACAGGTCTGCATAAACAATTGCTTTCAGCTGTGGGTAACTAACAGAGTTTTCCTCCCACCTTTCAAACTGGATCTTTATTTAAACCACAGGACTGACCTTTGACATAGCACTGTCATTTTTTTTTCCATTAAGTGTTATTTAAAATGGTGAGTATTTTACACTCAACATGATGGTGATGCCATTCTTCTAAATCATGACAGAATTTTGAACATCTAAATCCAGGTGCCACCATCAACAACATTTTACATTGTGTAGAAAAATCCAGCAGCCAACTTATTTTTAATTTAAAAAGAAAAATGGACTACAGCAGACAACCAAAAATGTATGGCATGGTTTAGCTGACACTGCAGAAATAGATATGCTCAGCAGTTTTTTTCTTATAATTCACATGAGCAAAAACACCGGTGGATATCTTGATGTAAAAGTTGCAGTATTTACCTTTGAGTTAAGCAACGTAAAGAGGATATGATCCGGGGTGGTCTGTGCCCGCCATCTTAAAATCTCTGTTAGGAACTGGTGCTGGAAAAAATACACCAATACTCAGTAGTAACTCCATTGTTTGTTTTTGTTCACCAAACCATAGAAGCAGAATTCATTTTCTATTGTAAATGAATAATAACAGTGCTTTCTCATGAAAGGTAGTGGCTAGTATAAACTATCATACATCTGTCCTGTATAATCTTCCAACTTACTCTGTTATTGTTACCTGTACTTTGAAATTTGGACCTTAACAAAAATTTCTTATCATCATTGCATAAGTGTTAACCAACCATAGTATGGCAATCCCTAAATCAGTCATTCTCAAGAACAGGTTGCAACAAGAAGAGATGGGGTAAGGAAACCAGCCATGTATCAGGACTATTTTCATGTAACCTTTAATCTTTTGACTGCTGTTGAAGTAAATGTAACCTATTTTTCTTGGTATAACCTGCACAAAGACATCCTCCCAGACTCATACCTGGAGATGCAGTTATTCCATGGCCTAGAATGCAAGAATAAACATCATTTCAAAAAAATTTTTTTGTTGTTGATCACTAGTTGGCAGTCTTTTCACTGGAAATGATCACCATATGCTAAAGCGTTAACAATTTACATTGTAAATTGACTTATCCGATTTCTTGAACATTTAGCAACTACAGTTTATGAGTTTTTTGTTTTTGTTTTTAATTAGTAAAACTTGTTAAAATTAAGCTTCACAATACTCAGGCTTGTTCATCAAATTTCTCACCTACAACTTCCTGTTACCACCTTTCAGAACAGAGATGGAACACTTTTAAAGCATAAAGGTAAAGGCCTGTGCTACTTCTGAAATCTCACCTTCTTGCCCTGGTCACTGTCATCATCAGCAGATCCAAGTTCTCTCCCCTGAGCCCAGGCCAGTCGGACTCCCTGGACTATATTACCAACATGCACCGCTGAAGGTGTCACATCTGAAACATAACTTGAATGCTTAATGTGCAGCCTGATGACTGGTCACAGCCACTACATGGCCATGACTACAGAAACAGCTTATGTAGATAAACAGGTGTTGTGCCCACCACATAGTGCTTATATCTTCATGACACTGTTGCACAGACACAATAAGACTTAAAATTTAATTTTAAAAATATATACATAAATAATTTAGGACTCATTACATTTCAGTGAAATAAGTTATTCCTGAAGACAGCCATAATCTCAAGGAAAACATCATAAATCAGCTGACCTTGTTGACTATTTTTATTTAAAAAAGAAAAAAAATACAAAAGTGGTAAAATAAATATATATAGTTTAATTTTGAAAATCAGCAACTGATTAACTTTTCTGAAGAGTAAAAAAAATAAAATTTTTAAAAAAATTAGAATTTTATGTTTTAGCATTCAAATAAAAAGAACCTTTTAAGACGGATGAGGGTCATGGCTGTTGATGCAGCTACAATGAATGGCCTATGCTGCTAGAAAATTGAGAGAAGGCTTATAATACTATTTCAGAGTTTCTGATATTTTCAACATGGACTTTTGTAAAGTTCTTAATGGTGTAGTTGGCTTGCCACCAAAACCTGTGAGCCTTCAGATTTTTTTCGCCCTTTTAACTTTCTCAAAACCTTGGGGGGTGTGTGAAAACCAGCAGAAATTATCCCAATAATATCAAAAAAAAAAAAAAAAATTACCAAGTTACTTTTACAAAACTAAATGACTGAGGATGGGCAACAGCTAATCATAATGATGGGTGCTACTTCCCTACTGTTAGAGCAACACTTTGATCTTAATGAGAGAACAGAAATAAATTCCTATCACACAGCAACACTTCTTTTTCACTGATAATCTAGAGAAAGAATTACACTTAAATAAGGTTTTGTTATTTTTTTTGTCTTAGAACAATCATGTAATTGCTTTTTTTTAAGTTGAGTAATTGTGAAAGTAAAAAAAAAAAGGCAGTGCATTCTAGGAAAGTAGAGAATGCATAGTGGTGTAGTAGTAGTAAGACTGCATTTGTATGCACTATGCAGCATAGTAAATGCATGCATAAGGCAAACTTAAAGTCCCAGATCCATCCAAGATATGGTGAAGGCAGAAGTCAGTCTCAAGATTACTTATTCAAACACAAAAATGTTCTAAAGTTAATTCCCTCGTATGCAAATGAGAAAACTACAGTAGGATTACAACACAAAATCACTTTATGAATATATAACATTTTTCAACCAGCATAAAATATTTTCATTTGAAAAATGCTGTAATCTGGAGTACAAGTAAAAGAAATGCAGCAATTTAGAAAAATTAAGCTACAATTTTTTTTCTTTTTTAAAAAATTAAAATCAGTTTGTTTTTTTTCTTGGTTGACTACATTGCACTACAATACAGGCTGCAAAGTTGCTACGTGGCAGCCATCTTTCAAATAAGTTACTTTCAAGAAAAGAACAAAGATAGATGACACATGCTGATTACTGTCTGCCAACAGCCAGCGAGCAAACAAAAAAGATGGCAAATATTTCTCAAGTATATTCATGAATTTTACCAATTACAAAAAAAAAAAAAAAATCTGAATGTGACAAATGGTTTTTTTGGACTGAAGAAATAATCTTGAGGAAACCAACATAAGACAGTTTAAATAGGACATGCACTCAAGAGTACAGGCACAGGGGATACATGAGTGGCTGGTAAAGAATGCTTGGGCAGAATGAATAAGGGAGCAGGCTTGTGATGCATTAAGTAGTAGCAAGCATATGTAGTGCTTACAAAAAAGAGGATACAGTTTATATACATAATTCTTTTTCACAGAGAGAGAGAAAGGTTGATCATACATACATGTAGTGCTCCCACCAGTGTCATAACAAAGAATGCCTGGAATGATGATGGTGATGGTAATGGTAATAATAATAATAATAATAATAATAATAATAATAATAATAATAATAATAATGCTGTTGTTTTTATTCATACAGCCTGAAGTACAACTTTACAGGTGATAGCTTTCAGATCATAACAGCAATATCTCCAACAACACAGAAGTTATGCACACACTACATTAAAAATGTAGTTTGTGTATTAAAAAAACAAACAGAGTAAACTCCATCCTGTAGAAAATAAAACTTTGGTGACTTAGATTCTCCCATATTAATATGTTTCAGAAAACAGACAGAGTTTTAAAAACATCTGAAAGCAAGGCACATGTTGGTCAAACATTACACATGTGATAAAATCACCTTCTAAACTGCACCTTATTCTATGTGGTGTTTGACACTGTGAAACAGTGAGGATGAAGAAGAGCACATGCAACAGTGGATGGATGGAGACTGGGATGTAAAGACACACAGATAGACAGTGTAGCAGTGTGGGGTGATAGCGACTCACCCACCCCTGGTGCAGTAAATGACAGACATATATACCGTATTGTAGGAGACTACCTGGGTGGTGTTCTCTGGGCTTAGGTAAGTTGGTCACACATGTGTGGGGACACATGAGTACATTGGCAGGATGCAGAGAGCCTTCCAGAAACTTGGCCTTGGTTTCGTGCAAATGTATTCCACCAAGGGGGGTCTGAAAACAAACAAACGAGGAAACAATAAACCAAGACAAATTTTGAAATTATTTTTTACTCCTTACTAGACAAGACATTGTAGGATTTAGATAAATTAGCTGTCATTTTTACATTTAATACTTTGCAACATTTCTAGTGCAAGTTTTCTTAAAATCACAAGATCCCATACAATAATACGTGTGCTGCACTTAGAAGTCTGATAAACCAAAAGGTAATGGTAGTATGTAATCTATTAGAACAACTTTATGTAGGCTGCTTAGATCAATAAACAAAGGGCTAAGCCACCAGTTAAAATTCTTAAAGATTGTAAAATACTCCTTTTCCCCAAAACAAAGCTAAAAGAACTCACCTTTGGCAAATAATTAGGAGGGACAAGTGCCAGGCAGAATACCCCCACCTGGTGGATACTGTCTACAGCCTGCAGAACTCTGCTCATCCACTGAAAACTCTGCAAAATAATAAACAAAGTTGGTAAATGTACGCTGATAACACTAACATTGTAGTTTGCTTAGAAGAGAGAAGATGGAGGCCAGTGCATGCTGCTGTGTATAAGTACTACAAATGCACAATGACAAAAGTAATGTCAGTTACCCAAGAGAAGAGAAATCATGACAAAGAGTGCATAAGATAGTTACCTCCTCTTCTGAACAGTCTGGCCGCTGCTCTGCAATGATTACAATTCTTTCATCTTTCAACACGGTTATAGAGAAGACTGCAATCCTGTGGAATAAATCTTCATGTCTTAGGTAAAACTGCACAGAAATCAGAAAATTGTTGCTCCATTTCAGTAGATACAAATTTTCTTCTAAGCTATGCATGTGTTTGACACCTGTCTAAATTTTGACCCTCAAACTGTGAAGTAATGGCATCAAAAGAAAAAACCTGCTTTTAAATAATGGAGACATACAATGACAGATAGACAGACTTGTCACACAAACCAACTGACTCACTACCAACCTGCCTCTGTAGATGAACTTCATCGGCTCGACTGCTAACACTGTTGCAATAATGTCGTCGGTATTGTGTCGTCTGCCAGAGACTGTCATGAGACCTTCCTTACTCCCACAAACAAACACAAGTCCTCCCTTAAATAAACAACAAAAAAAAATATAGATAAGTTTATCATTGCTAAGCTAAATGATGATTTCTGAAAGGTTCTTGTACAACACACTGTTCACCTTTGGGATACCAATCCTTAATTAAAATCAAGAAAAAAATCTCTTAAGTCTATTGACAAAATTGTTATGAAAACATGCTTGTGCAAACAGAAGCATATCAAATGTTTGCTAGATGGATTTTATCAAATGAACATTATAAAAACTTTCTTGACCACCACCAGCACCATGTACTTTAGTGTTTTTCCTTGTGCTGGTGCATAGAGAAACAGTAACAGAAACAGCCTTGTCAACTCCTACACCAGTTTGGAATTTTACCACTTGAAATTATCCTCTATCTTCAGTTTAAATTTTTTAATACACATTTACTCAGAAAGGACACAAGCATGCATGTGCTCAGCATGTTTCAAAAACTTTGAAACAAAGCACTTTTTTGTCGATGTATTTCTTCAGAGAAGCTTTGATCTCTGCATTTCCCTCCTCCTCGGTTATAATCTACCAATGACAGTCAAGTCACAGGTACAAATGTACTTACTGGACCCAAAAATCCAAGAAGTCCTGTCCGTACAAACTGTTTGTCGCTCATAGGTCTGCCATCACTACGAAATGGTTGAACCTAGAGATCAAAAATAATAATTAATAAATAAGTACAAAATTACTGTACAAGTCCAAACAGATAAAAAATACTGTGTTCCCCTTATATAAAAAGAATTGCTTTAAGTTTAAACTTCAGTATCTAAAGCAATGTTTACAGTTTAAAACACCTAAATCCATGTTTCATGGATAATATCAAAAGTTGTCCTTGAATGTCTTTATGTCTGTAATAAAGAAGGCAGAGACTAAAAGTCTGAATTTTCAATCATAAGGTCAAGAAAATAAAGAATTTGTTTCTTAGTATTTAAAAAGACAATTTGATAAACAACTCTGCATGAGTGTAACCTAGCAGGAGGTACCTCCACCAGTCACTGCACATGGCTTGTTGTCTGGCACTAATCTCACTGCCACTCACCTGAAAAGTAGTGTTTGTTATCCCCTGTAGGCCCCAGTACCCGGAGCCAGTGTAGCCTGCACACACGCACAACTCACCAACTTCATCTGTCTTGCATAGATAAGGTGGTCCATCTATTTTGATAACCACCATCACAGCTAAAAAAGAAAATCAAAGATAATAACTCACTCAGCAACCAGGGTTCCACATGCTCCCAGGAAGTTTAGCAAGATAAAATACCCAGTCCACTTTAGTGCAAGCCGTGAAAAGGCACACACACACACACAGACAGACA
Source organism: Nautilus pompilius (assembly GCA_018389105.1). Lineage (NCBI taxonomy): Eukaryota > Metazoa > Mollusca > Cephalopoda > Nautilida > Nautilidae > Nautilus > Nautilus pompilius. The sequence goes on along the minus strand of JACATO010000311.1, from coordinate 2,244,806 downwards.
GACAGGCTTGTCATACCAGTTTTATTAAAATAGATTTACCATCACTATTGTAGAATTAAGGCAAAAAAGTTTTAAGATATAAAGTTAAAATATGTATAAAACATTTTTTTAAAAAATTTTAAGCTTTTTTTCTTTTTTATTTAAAAAAGATTAATTTTGGAAAATTAAGAAAAAGCAAGCAGGCAAACAGATGAACATCTATTTTTAATGACAAAACTGTGAAGCTATATGTTAAGGATGAATTTGCTCACCTCCAGGCATCACCTGACCACAATCCTGCAGAGTCAAGGATGTCAAGCTATTTTCACTGTCCACCCTCACAACACCATAACTGAGACCCTGCATGGACAGTATGCCACGGCCTGATGTTGTGCTGCCTGTCTTTCCTGGTCTGCAATGAAAAAACAATGCACCATGGTCAAACTATGTCCTGCTCAGCTACTTCCAAAAACTTGATAACAAGATTTTTTTTCAAATATCATTGTAGTGGGAAAACTCTCAAAATCTTGCATAACTCAAGAAATATACATATATTTTTATTAAAAAAATACGAATGTTTAACCCTTTTAGTATAGCTTTTCCAAAAAAGAAAAAAAGATAATGAAAGTGTTTAGTTGCTGAATTTCTGATAAATGGAAGTTATCACACCAGCAAAGTGAAACCAATGAAGAAATTTCACTATTTTAATACTTTGTTTTTCATATAGAAGATAATGATCTTACACATTGAGCCAGAATCTGACTGAAGTTAAATGATGTACTCACCTCCTCACTGATACAGTGAGAGCTTCACCAGAGCTTGCACATGGACATATGGCTTCAGGTTTCAAGCCCTTTGATTGGAAGACACTTAGGAAGGAATCACAGGAGGTCAGAGACCCTGAAAGTGCAATTACCTATGATTCAGTACTGGAAATAGAAAATTTTACAGACTGCACAAAAATATGATAGAAAGATAATATTTACAAATTGATACACTATGAAACTAGAAATTAACTTTGTATTCCTAGAACAACAACAATCATTTAAGAACTTAAGTGTGCCCTCTATGGTCTCATTCAATGTTTTCTGCACACACTGTGTGTTACTCTGTCCTGCCTAAAACCAACCCTATTGTCACATACTTACAAGGATTTGCACCATCAGCAACCAAAAGCATCCTAAGTGTGTTAAAGTTGACATCTTTGTGATCTTTCTGTGCTAACAAGCCCCAATGCATATCCCTGGATTTCACAACAGCCACAGCCGCTGGAACACAGAATAAAGGCAGAATAGTGAGAGGAAGCTGGCAATACTATGGGAAATACACAGCCATTTCAAGAACAGCTTTCTACAATGTACATTTTAAATAATGCATTTAGCCAAATTGCAACATAAATGGGCAAAGTGAAAAAAGTTTTAAGTTGTAAAGGTAAACAAATTATTATTTCCTTTGGATGATCCTACATTTTTGGTAGTTTACTCACCTTTATATTTGGTTACCATCTTCATCCAAGATGCTGGATCAATTTTCATCAAAGAATATGGAATGAAAATTACATGCATTCCATTAAATACACTCTGGAAAAAAAAGAAGAAAAAGCAAACTTGAAAATTTGTGAATGAAAAATGCAGGGTCTAGTTTAAGTTATTCCTAAGCAAACCAAACCAAGTTGAAACTTTTAAAAATCTTAAAGAGATTAGATTTTATCTGCATGTAGTCATCTCAGGTCTCTTTGGCTATATTTGTTTTCTGATGGCAATCAGGTGTCAGGAAAAAGAAATTGCAGTGAGTTATTTGAGAGCAGCTTCTGATAAATTACTTCCGTGTGCATGCATTTGTGAGAGAAATCTTTACTGAGTTAGACTAACATTAAAGTTTTTCATAAACTCCATATAACATCCCTTATGAACACAGTCCCCTCATGTGTGTATCTACTGGTCCAGCTGTTAGCTATAGCCAAGCATGATGCTATTAGCATTTGACTTTCATATACATGAAAACTGGTTGGTTGTTTTTCACTTCATCTGAGTAATCAGAATGAAATCTAATACTTAAAGTTTAGCATATCATTAATTTTTTTTAGATTAATTTGCAAAATATTCTGTTTCAGATACATTTATGCTGAGTCATTATTAACACTATATCAATTATTAGTTAAGGAATCAAAAAACGGTATCTAGAACAGGAAAATTAATTTAAATATTCCAATGAATAATTAACATAACTGCCTTAAATTAATGAGTCAAACTCATTAATCTAACATTTATTCTAAAAAATATAATCTATAAAAGCACTAACCAATAAAGGTTGGAAATTAGAATACAACTAATTTTTCAAACTGTTCCTTGGCTCATTGCCAATATAAAACTAGCACAAACAAGCAAAATGTTTCAGATAAGAAAGATGAGCCTCCTTTATAGTTGAGTTGTAAAAGGAAAAAGAAAAGAGGTGAAAGGGCACAGAAGTCTCTCCATTTAAAGTTTTAAATCAGAACAAGATTAGCTAATATCTTGATTTTATCCAGAAAAGAATTTGATTTACATTTAAAAGATAGGATCAAAATGACAAAATTCTTTCTGCCAGACAAACAAATGATTTTTTGCTCCCAAACAGACAAATTACTTGATGCACATCATCTACACAGTGGTGGGCAAACTATGGCCCACGAGGTCTATTTGTGCGGCCCACAAATGTTCTTATGGCAATGTCAATTTGTGCAGTCCCAGACATTCTTGCACAGAATAACACGCTTAATGAAACTACAATGAGATTTCGCGGCCATGTTTAAACAGAAACGGATGATAGCGATGGACGTAGTATTATTTTAAAGTCTTTTAATATATATATATTAACATATATTTCAAATTTTGTTATCCTAACAATGAGTGCTACGAAAACTACAAAAAAACAGAAAATTGAAGATGAATGTTGTACGTTTAACAAGGAATGGACATACAAATATTTATTTACAAATATTAGAAGTGAAGCAGTATGCCTAATATGCCATAACAATGTTGCTGTTTTTAAGGAGTATAATTTGAAGAGACATTTTCAGACAAGCACACAAACTATGGAAGTAATTTATCAGAAAGTGAACTACAGCAAAAAGCCAATGACATGTTGAGAAGTTTAAAACAACAACAAACTTATTTTTGTAAAACAAACAACCATACAAGAGGCTGCCACAAAGGCCAGTTTTGTGTTTGCTTATAAAATTGCCAAACATAACAAAGCGTTTTCTGAAGCAGAATTTTTAAAGGCCTGTATGTTTGATGCTGTTGATATTGCATGCCCAGAAGTCAGAACAAAAATTGAAGCTACCTTTGTCAAGGAGAACTGTAGTTTGTCGTACTGATGCCATTTCGCAGAATCTGTCAGAACAGCTACTTGAGGCTGGCAAGTCATTTGAGTGGTACTCACTGGCACTAGATGAGCAGTGACATACAAGACGCAAAGGACACCACAACTGGCCAAGATTTGTATGAATGTGTTAAAAACTACTTGGATAGATCTGGTTTACCTTGGAACAAGTTGGCAAGCATTACAATAGATGGTGCACCTGCATTAACAGGAAAACACGTTGGCCTCATAAAGCTGCTTAATGACAGAGTGAAAGGTGAGCATCCACTTCACTCTGTTATCATTCCATTGCATTTCCACCAGGAAAGGCTGTGTAAATCTGTCCTGGATTTCAAACATGTGATTGATCCTATGGTAAGTGTCATTAACTTAACCTGAGCCAGGGGTCTAAATCACAGACAGTTCAGAAATCTGCCAGATGATATGGAGTGCGAATATTCAGATGTACTGTATCATAGCAATGTACGTTGGTTAAGCCTGGGAAATGTTTTGAGAAGAGTGTGGAGTCTGAGAGAATAAATTTTGCTCTTTCTTGAAATGAAGAACATTAGTTGTGAATTTTTAAGTAACATGAAAAAGACAGAATGTATGTGTGATTTAGCGTTCACAGTTGACATTTTCGACAAACTGAATGAACCGAACATTAAGTTACAAGGCAAGGGTGTTTTTGCACATGAATTGTTTGTGGAAATTATATTATTTCAAGTGAAACTTGCACTCTTTTCCAAACAACTTTGTGCATTTTCCCTTGTTACAGACACAGACTGTCCCACAAGTCTGTTCAGAGAAATACAGTCAGCAGGTATCTGCTTTAAAAAATGAGTTTTCAAGGCAGTTTGCTGATTTTAAATCTATGGAAGATCAGTTTGATCTGCTGAAGTACCCCTTTTCATTTAATATTGAAGCAGCATCAAATGATCTCCAAGCAGACAATACTCTGAAGGAGAGTTTTAAGAATATGAAACTGACTGCATTCTATGCATCACTCAGTACAAAGTAGTTTGGTAATTTGAAAAATTTTGCCAGAAAAATGTATGTATTCTTTGCTTCAACCTATATTTGTGAAAAGACTTTCTCATGTATGAACATTAACAATTCAAAGAACAGGTCTCTTCTAACAGACTCAATTTTGCACTCTCTCTTGCATATAATTACAAGCATGCTGAATCCTGACTACTACAAACTTGTGCAGGATTGTGTGCAATTGCATCTCATTAAGAGTTTAACTGTTCAGTAACATTTATGAAGCAACATAGCATTAAATTCAGTTTTATCTGTTACTTTCTTTGTGTATCAAATAATACAGTTGTATGAATAATAATTGTATTCTTGTGTGAAAATAACTTTTATTAAATTTATTATTTAGTAAATTTAGTTTTTTGTCGAATGTGGCCCACTAGAGACCTTAATGATGTTCCATGTGGCCCTTGGGGAGAAAAGTTTGCCCACCCCTGATCTACACTAAGTTACCAGACCAAAAATAAATGAGGAAGCTTAACTGACAACCAGATGCTTGCAACCAGGGGCGTAGCTAATAGGGGGCGGCAGGGGCGGTCTGCCCCGGGCAGCACGTTTTGTGGGGCGGCATTTTTTGGTCCGAGTGCGCGTTTGTCAAATTTAGTTCTGGACAGTATGTTACATATATAATGTATTTTTTATATATTTGATAATTTTTATTTTCTAATAGTACTTTTTTTTCAATAAATAAATAAATAAAAAATGAATTTTTTGGAGGTTTTGAAATTCTACGTTATTTAGAGGGCGGCAAATTCTACGACCGCCCCGGGCGGCACAAACGCTAGCTACGCCCCTGCTTGCAACACTACACTTTCTAGGAAAATGAGTCTGTCTACCTTGGCAGCCCAGTGTATGGTGATTATTTGTCAGATATACAGTATTTAAAATAATTATAGAAAGAGAGGAAAAACTGGGTATTAAATTTGCATAATGACAGAATTGTAACTCATGTATAAAAATGAAATGCTCCATTGTACAATCAAATGTTGATATAGAACACTGTGATTAATTGGCATGAAAACAATCTGAAAGTGCCACACCTACAGAAGAACTATAAAAGCATAGGCAGCAACATCATTGTAGTGGAGTGAATCAGTGATAAATACTATAGCTCCTCAGAAAGAAATATCCTGACAAGCATATAAAAATCAAAGCTAGTGAAGGCTATTCCATGCAACAGATTACAGCCTAACTTCATTTCAGAAGAAGCTGTAAACAAGACTCTGAGAAGGATATGCGAAACTGGTACTGATGACAATAGAAGCAATCAAGGAAGAAAGCCCAAACTTTCCAAAAGTGATGTCAAATTGTCAAATACCAAAGGGTTTGGTCTCTAAATGACAGATGACAAACCAGTAGAGATCTTGCATATACTGACTGCCAACAGATACTGGAAGGTTATCTATCATGCTACTGACCACAAAAATACAGACATGTATGTGGTAAAAAAACTTTTTGGAATGTAGAAAGGTTAATGGAACACCCACAAAGATGCCTTAATCTTCACAAAGTCCTGATATGAACAATGAGGCTATATGGGGTTATATGACTACTGAGAAAGTCAAGTGGCAACCAAATACCTTGGATGAATTGCAGAAAGCATTACAGGGTATTTGGAACAACATTCCATAGTTATGTATTGATAACCTAAATGGGTGATTGAAAACAGAGAGTCAATATTTTATATAGAGCAAAGGGTGCACACACCAACTAATGCACTATACAATATATTCATTTTGCTTTTGTATATTTTCTGTAGTAATGCATTGCATATGTATCATATACATCTATAAGTTTCAATTACTCATTATTTGGGCATATCCTCTGCATCTTCAATACCTATTGCCAATACTATTTATATCATAAACACACTTCTTTGGGAGAGGGTAAAAAAGTTATTCAAATTATTATGGCAAGAATCTCTCTCTGTGTGTGCGTGTGCGTGCGTGCGCGCGCGCGAGTGTATAAAAAGAATACCTGTATAGTATACTTACGCACAATATACCATGCCACAAACCTACATCTCGCTTAAAATCAAGGACACAAACCATCACTTCACCTGTAAGTATTAAAAAAACCCACAAAACTAGTAAGTTTCTACAAACATCTAAGCTTTACATACAAAATGATAGTGCTAATTTATAGTATCCATTACCTTTTATCATCATTGTTTATGAATAGATTTTGTTTTTGTTCTTGTGATTTCAGAGAAACCAAACCAGAGATACGCGCACAAAATATCACAAAATATGAATAAAAAGGAAGAAATGCAGTCACCAACTCACCTTCTGTGTAGTTACATGCTACAGTTAGAGTACGGCAGTGACACAGCATCGTTGTCCGTGTGACTGTTACTCCCACAGTGCTTCCATCTTTGCTGGTCGTATACTGAAAGGACAGATTAGATACACACATATCAATGTCCAAAATCTCAATCTCCATTATTCTAAGTAGGATTTTAAAAGATAATCAATACCCAGTAAGATAACATTTTTAAAGAAAGTCACCTAACATTTTAACTCCTATGTTGACTTGGAGAAAACAAAAATTGCTTTTAACCCTATCTTGCCAATAAGGAAAAAAAAAATGAAGTGAAAAGATATGTCTGCTGTCTGCTTGTGTTGCTTTAAGTGTTTTAGCAGTGTAAAAAATGCACAGGCACTGATCACTGCTTAGTTTGATGAATTTTCCTCTTGATTTTCCATTCTCTGTAACCTCCAGACTGCTTTTTCTTTTGCTGTAAAATTCAGGTTAAGAATCTTCATAGCAGAAAAGGGAAATCTCAAATTTTCAATAAGTGATACTGAATACAGAATTTTTACTCTTCACTGACATGCCAGAAATGCTATTTGAAATGAGGCTTTTCATTCGTTTTGTCTGTTTATCTTCTAATTACAGGATGACAGTGGTGGATAACTGATCATGAGCAGGTAACAAATAAACTCAGAAGTTTGGAAAGCTCCACATTAGTTTTTTTTTTCTTTTTAAATGAACTCCAAGAAAGGAATACACCAATCAGTTTCTTGGAGAAGATGGTTCCCAATCTCTTTCTCAGTGACCCCATTAATAACACAGTCACAAATTCTTATGACCCCAACTTCTAGCACCATCAAAGCAAATTTCACACACTGAGTGCTCTCCAGAACATAAAAAAAAAAAAAAAATGAACGAAATAAAATAATGCAACCACAACATTCTAGGTCACAGAATAGTGGTATCTCAATGTGTCAATGGGCAGCTGTGAAGTTGGTGCTGTTCAAGTGGAGTATACCATGAAAATAGGGTGTGTATATGTGCATGTGAACTGTAGTCAAAAGATTAACCATCTCATGAAAATAGTCATACTGGCCAACTTCATGACCACACCCATTCTTGTTCAACCTAATTTTGGGTTATACCCCCTAGTTTTTGAGAGTAAAAAGACTAAAACCACAGTTCTGGTAATAAGAAGTGTAGGTGAGAAAAAAGAAAGAGAAAACAAGAGGGACTCACCTCAACATATGCAGGGACATCATCAGAGAGCTTAGGGGGTGGCTGCCAGTCCTTAGGGGGCTTGCTCATGTTTTCAGTGACAAACCAGTTCAGCTTCGGCCAGCCTACAACATCATCAATGTCAGATTTAGGATAAACGTCTGTGCATTTAAAAGAGAAAAAGGGTTAAAACTCAAACCATGCCCTCATCATGAGTAGCTACTGTTGTGTAACTGATTAATTCTCCTGCTCTTTAGACCCTTGCTGAGGGGGTCAGAAAGCCTTAATTTATAGACTTCAAAGTTCTGAATAACCAGCTCAGAATATCCCACATTTAAAATACAAACAAAAAACCACCACAGAGAGAGACATAAAAATACTGCTAATGAAGGTGATCAAACAGAATATGGCCATTCTACATCCACATTACCATTTTAGAGATTATGTGTGTAAGTTAAAGCTGCTAAGAATAGAAAATGTTTAAAACCAAAAGTAGACTAAGGCCAATCTGGGGCAGCCAAAAAAACACCAACAAAAAACTAAAAACAATACCTTGAGCTGGCTCTCAGCTGCCAACATAGTGTCTCTCTTACCCCGATGGCATGAACTAACCTTTGAATGCCATTATTTCTCCACTGGCTGACTTTGGCAGAGCCTTGTAACAGGCCTCTGAGGTCAGAGCCCAGTTCACACTGAGGTTGCCAAGCAAAAACCCGATTCCTTGTCCTCCAGCATCCTAAGTAAGAATAAAACAATACTTCTTATTGTTAATTCCAATAAGCTCTCTCTCTCTACTCACCTACATCATTCAGACCACCTCATAAAAACAACAATAAAGACTTGGAAAACAAAACAAACAAAATAAATGGATGTAAGAATTACTAAAGTGAATATTCTAATTTTGTTTATTAATTATTTTTAAACATAATAAAGGATTTCATTGTCAAAACAGCCTGAGTGTTTTACACTACTATTGTCAGATGCAAACATTATTCTCACCAAATCGTCAGTTGTTAAGACTGATATTTTTTTTTAAAAAAGGCAAGCACATGCACAATTTGTAAATGTAAATTCTTGAGTGTGGCACCTCCTCATTTAACAGTTAATGTAGTTTAGTAGCTGTAAGAAGCCATCAAGGCCATCAGTTATCAATATGATTCTTGGACTGATTAATACTGTGACCATTAAGTAAATTTGCTGGTAATATATTTTACTAATTAACAATTCTATCACTATAAAAAAAAAAGAATGATATGTAAACCTGATGAAAATTAAATCAAACGTATATCTCAAATCATTAAGTCACCTTTGATACATCTTTTATTTTAAAAAATATCCATTGATCATCAAAATCAATACTTAATAACATAGAAAGTTCAGTGAAGAGAAGAAAATAAGTTTGTAAAAGTTGTATAGTTGATAAGAAACCTATGGTATTATCTATGGTAGATATAAATCTTTGTTTACTCTTCCAGAAAAGTATTTCCCTTTAGTTACACACACATATCTATAAACACATATCTATAAACCACTACAAAAAAATAGCACCTCAATACTGCATGTTCACTTTAATAACCATTTCATTTTCAAATTATGCATCACTTTAAATTTCATGGTTAAAGCGAGGTTGCATGGAATCCAAACCAAGTCTCTATCTGCTGATGATTCAAGATTCTGCATTCCCACAATGCAACACCAAGGAAGATGGAAAACTGCTCAGTGGCAGTTCTCACCAGCTAACCAATTTCTGCCAATAAACACACCAGAAATTGAAGTGTAGATCCATGATGCTATAAAAATACTTGTAGTGTAAAGATACAGATTGTGCTCACACTTATAAAATTTTTTAAAAAAGAAAAGTTTGTTTTCGATTCCATACAATCCCTTTTAAAAAAAATTACAAAAGACATTGTTTGGTATTATGCACAAAAATGTTTATCTAACAAAAATTAAGTGAAATCATTTACATGCTTTCCTTTGTTAAAGCATCAGATAAATCATTTTTAAAATTTAATTTGCTTTTAAACAGCTTTAAAAGAAAAAGATTTCACTCTCTTTTAACACTTTCTATATCAGTATCACTGAGACAAAATAATGTATTATGCTACCTTTAGACTCCACTGAATGCAGTGAAATGTTAGAGTCACCTTTGTTACTCATTTATATTCACAATAAAATGGCACATGACCAAAACATTACAACAAAGAATTCTTCATAGCAGCAGTCCAGCTGGATGTTCTTTCAACCTCACCAGGCAAAGCTCTGAAACTGTCTCTACTGAGACAACAAACTGGTTAACACCAAGTCCACTTTAACTTCTCTCCCACTGAAGCTTGTCTAGCAACTACCACTACCATCAGTACCATAACAGCCATGATGGCACAAACTTTGGCAAAAATCTGCTGCGTTTGGAAAGAATTATAAAAATGTTTTTGTTTACTTTGCACCTTTACATCTACATACACCTGTTTCTTTAAGATAAAAATGTTACATTTTTTTTTTCCTTTTTAATTTTTGCCCAGGTCCCAAGTTTTATTAGACACAAGATCAAACAAAGCACACATACTGTAATTCAGAGATTCTGAAAATAATTTTAAAAAATTTAAGAGGAAAAAAAAATAAATGAAAACAGGAAAGAAAACAGCATGCAGCAGTGATGCATTAATGATGATGATGAAGTTAGATACCTTCAAAGCAGCAGTACCTTTATTTACAGCAGACTGCTTTCGGTTTGACCACTCACCTGAACGTTTACTTTCTTAGGATCATTAACAACCTTTTCTTCAAACTGTTCAAATGGAGAAGGATAGATACACCAATAGATGAAGTGAGACAAAGAAACAAGTACTGCATGTAGGGCATTTGTAAACACTAAGTAGTTTTCATTTGTTTGGATTTTTGGGGTATTTCCATTTGTGAGGGAATAGTGCTATTTGGTTTATTTTCCATTTTCATGCATGTCATGCAATCAGGGACACTGAATCAGACATGCATGGACAATCCCTTTGTTGTGTTTTCACCTAATCCAGGAAAATATTAAACATTTTCAGTTCACATATCCCTCACAAAAATAATTATACATATGTACAATAACTTAGGGTGATATTATGAATCACAAAGAAAAATAAGGATTAGCTAGCTTGCCACATGTTAATGTACGAAAACAAGAACAAACAGCTGTGTGCTCACAAAATAAACGTTTGTTAAAGTGTCAACCAAATATAAGAGCACAATTAACCTGCTCCTTCGAAAAAATCTGACTTGAAGTAGGTCCACACATTTAAACTTTTCAGACTTCTTGTTAGCAGGAGAGAAGCAAAACATAATTTTTCTGTTGTTCATTCCAATTCATATCAAACCATCAAAGGCAGCACATTCATGACTTTTTTACTTTCAATATGACAGTAGACTCATTTCAAATTTGTTCTGGTAACTATTTCAATTCAAGGTTCATCTGTCACTTTGATCAATGTAAGCAGTTCGAATGAGAATTCTGCTATCACATGTACCAGTAAAGTCAAACCCACTAAATTTGGAGAGACTTAACCCTTTCTCTGCTCTTACACAATGATGATATAACATAAAAATTGCTCCAGCAATCTTTAATTGGCTAAAATTGATAACCCTGACTGCTTTTTAACAATCTTGAAAGCAATATACTGATGTTCAATGATGATCAGCTGACTTATCAAGTAATAATACTTTCTAAAGCATCACAAGTTGATGAGACATATAATTACACATCTGCTGTCAAATAATTGCATGCATTTCCTTTTCCTATTTATCTTATTTATTATGGTTTATACTAATTACCAGACATTACCTAAAAAAAATGACATTTTAAAATGGGGCATGACAATTTGTGCGCGCTTTGAGATCTAAAAATAAGATATACATTTTCAGATATAGATTGATCAAAACTGAAATGCTGTCATGCAAACAGAAAAGGTACAATGAATTACAAGGACAATTGTGACTATGAATGGAGAAGCAAGCAAACTTTAAACAGATCTCTTGCAATGCAAGGCAGCACATTTCTGACTAACAAGTTTCATGTCACAAACAAAACCCATTTTACATGGCTATAATAGCCAGATGACTTCTCACGAATTAAAACTTTCAACATTTCACATTCGATAACAAACAGAAGATAATGGCAGGCACCAGATGTATACCAGACATCCTAGTCTAAGAAAAATTCTAATGATAAATGAATATGTGATGAAGCTCAGCAGAGGAAAATGAAAATTAAAGGAAAGAGGTGGGGAAAATACAGCATGCGAAGCAAGTAAGGATGCAAGAAAAACATGGCTTCAAACAAAAAAAAACAGGATTTGCAAAAAATGGAAAAAAAAAAGAAACAAACAAAAAACCAACCAATGAACAATGGTTTCTTGGGTTTTTCAGAATTTTGTTAATTCGCATTTTTTCAAAGAATGAAAAATGAAAATATACAGAACAAAGATGGAGAACTGTGTGTTTGTGATTTCTTTTTCTAAGAGGTACACACACTACTGGCCAAAAGTTTGGGAGGAGACACAAATAGTTATTTAAAAAAAGAACAGTATAATCAATCTGTGTCACCATAGCATATAAAACAAAAGCTTCAATACATGAATGCACTAATAATTTCATCAAAATGCACCCCAAACCAACTCTGCTCTGATTACAGCTTTGCAAATTCTGGGGAGTCTATCAGATAACTTTGCCAAATATTCAAGTGTTACTGAGTTCTGAGATGTTATGGAGCAGCATTTGCCCTCAGTTTCTATTGCATTCATCCCATGACGTTAACTGGTGATAAATCAGGTGACTATGGTGGCCAAACTATGTTGTGGAGGATGGGTGCCTTGCCTTTTTTTGCTACCCACCTGTTGTCTGCATAATTTGGAAATGTGTTTATGATATCATTACCAGCAACAACCAATATCTTACTCCACTAAAAAGGTTAATCCGATACAAAGTGTTTCCAGCTGAAAAACACAAATAGCTCTAATTGGCTGTCAGTGTAAATAAAAGCTTGCTCAATTTAAACATTGCTGTTTTTGTTCTAAAGAGGAGAAAGAATGCTAAATCAGCATTTTTATCTACCTCAAAACTGTTGTTGAACTGTGGTCATCACCCCAGCATCTGTTCGTCCAGCCAAACAAATGAAAGGTGCATAAAAGCCATCAGAGATGTGGGAAAGTTTCTGTCAGTTGTCAAGTGTACATCTTACTGTATACAAACAAAATTCTGCGTAAAACCCAAGTAACAAACATTTCACCTGCCTAAACTCTCTAGGCCACACACACAATCATCTTATTGATCCCCCCTTCCATAAACACAACAGGTTAACATATTCTCCTTTATAATTATATGCCATATCTCTCATTTAATCCTTCAATTTTCTTTCTTTTTTTATATTGTTCACTTAAATTACAAGGTTAAAAACAAACAGAAAACGACAAGAACCAGCAATAATTATAGACATTTCTGTTTACTTTCCTGAACATATAATCTGACACATCACTGTTTAAAAAAAAAATCATGAATAACAAAAAGGTTATTACATTATTCTTTTTCAAGCTATGAGTGCTACCAACTATGCAATGTCCCTGCCTTCACCACATACATTATTCATAATTATTTCTTGGTGCTGCAGACCAACCAGGGTTTTCTGTAAAAAAGATCCACCTCTTTATCTAAAACTAATTTCCCACCTCTCTAAAGCCAATTGATCACCACCTTTTCTCTGTCCAAAGCCACTGATGCCTCTCCTCTCTTTCTGTTGAATGACAACACTCCACTGCATTCACCACCCATTACTGATTTTCAGTCTCTCTAAGAGAAACCTCTCTCTATGAACTTCATATTTTGTGAAAGCAACTGCTTTGCTAATTTTGTTGTTTACAATGAAATCAAAATGAAGTTCAAACCTGCATATAACTGCATAGAATTCTTTTAAGCCATCAGCCCCATTTTAAACTTGGTTCCAATACCAGTAATCTAGAGACAGGGTAAGGAGTAACAGTTTTGAAAGATTTACCCCCCAACTTCCCACACCTTATTATGTTATGTTATTTCTGTATGATTATTTTGTAGTGTCCCTTCTGTGTCAGATAGCACTATAGTTAGGAAATTGCGAAGATAACTGTTCTCAATCTTTCAAGAGTAAGACAAGAGGGAAAGTTATACAAAGCAAGGAAAAAATGTATTTGGTGTAATTAGAGTGGACTGCATTCTTAGCATTGTGCCTGAGGTCTGAGTACGTCTTGTGCTAAATGATCATTGTTAAGTTTATAAATGAGTTTTATCCAGTGTTGCAACTGCAAGTTGGCCACTTTCAAAGTAATAATCTGCACCAGCCCATAGGAATGAAGAAGCAAATTTTCTGTTTGAACATCAAGAAGCAGCAATTTATCAAATTTGGTCAAATAGTCAAGAGGTATATAACAGAATTTGTTCTAAAAATGCAATGAAACAATAGTTCATAAAATTATAGAGAAGTCTTTTTTCTTCTCCTTTGGATTATTAACATCATGTTGTAAAGATAAATATGAGATTTAAAACTACCATTCACCAAGATGTAAGTCAGTTAAAATTTTACTAAACTGCCATTTTCATTATTCTATACTCTCCTGCTGCCCTTTCTAAAATACTTATTTAATGAGTGTGGATAGACCTGTGAACTTCCCATTCCAATCTCAGTTCTATCTTGGTTTTATACACAAGCAAAAAATAAGCAACACAGCAGGAAGTAAAAACACAGGATGAGTTAAAATCCCTGCCCCCCCCCCAAAAAAAAATCAAAGGATTTTTTCTAATGTAGATGCTTCGTATGTCACCATCAGCACGCAGAGAAATTAACTGTTAGAAAAACTTTGAACCAATTTATCTAACTCAATTGTATAGATTTTAAGATAATGTGGGGTGACTGTCATAATCCTGCAGTACCCATATAGAAAATAAAAAGGAAAAATGATGAAAGAAAACTACTGAATTTGAGAGGATTATCAAAATTTTAAAAATCTATAATTTATGGGGCAGGATTTTTGCATTACCCTGTATATGGCATGATACTCAAGAACTAACTACAAGTGAGAGAGAGAGAGAGAGTGTGTGTGTGTGTTTGAGAGTGTGTGTGTGAGTGTGTGAGAGACACACACAAAACATTTCTTTCTAATGTGATTTTCAATCATCAACCAGCTCTCACAGACTCTTACATCGGCATGCATACTTACCCTTTTGGTGAGGGGAACCTCCACAGGAACAGGAACCACCCCTGCTATTATACAACCATAATAAGCACAGCTAAAGGATATTGGATCATTGTTTGGGTAAACCAGGGCCACCTATGAAAGACAACAATTTAGAGGTAAAGCTTATTATTATCAAACCCAATAACAGAAACTTTTTGGTATTTTCAACTGAGATTAGAAAACAGGAACAGGAATATATATATATATATATATATATTATTTCTCCATCAGTATTGGTAACCACCTTACAAACACACTCCATGTTAATGACAGCCACTTACCTGTTGTATTTACTGATCAAATCATAACATGCCACCTGCTCCTACCCTGCACTTGTGTCAAAGTCCTTCCACTCTAGTGAAATAAATGTTCGTTTGTGTAATGCTACATTGAATAGTTGTATTTGCTCACAAAGAACAGGAACAACACAAAGACAGTGAAAAGCCTAATGCCAAACAGCAGTATTGTCTACACAGTAAAACAGCATGGTAATTTTTTTTATTTATAGGCACAAAGCTCAGAAACTAACAACCAGTGCCATAAAGTCCTGCTGATTAGTTCCAACAACAGCATTGTAGTCCCATTCTCACAAGGTGGAACATTAGAACAACTGTCATCAAAAACCAGATGACGACAATGGAATTGTATGCTGGCGCCTTTATTATTCCAGTTCATCCTGGCCCTGTGCAACCAGGTCAAACAAATGGGCATAGATAAGAATGGAAGTTGTCTCAATGCCCACATCCCAATGACAAAGAAACAGTAATCACCAGGAGTCTGATAGGTAGACATCATATCACAGTTCTTGGTCAGCAAGTCAAAGTGAGCAAAGTAAAGCAGAGAAAAGTTTTAATGCACCATGCCAGCTCTGACTGTAAAGCCAAGCAGGAGAGAAGTGCCAAAGAAGAGCCAGAACTCAATGAAGCCCTTTTCCTATGGTTAAAACAAACATTTTCATGGGGTGCCAATGCCTGGGCCAACCTTTAAAAAAAGGGGGGGCCATCCAGCTCACAAAAGATGGGGATCAAGAATTTCAAGGCTTCTAACAGATGGCCTACTAGGTGGAAGGATTGATGCAGCATTGTTTTTCAAGCAGCTACTGATACTGCTGCTGCAGACAGGTGGAAGGCTGAGAGGCTTTCTGTCTTTATGCCCCCAACCCTGTCAGACACTTACAGTGGCAATAAAAGCACTGCATTCAGGTGAGTTTGTAAATTATATTTAAAGTTATATGTGGTTCTTTTAATTATAATCAACTCGATACCCATCTCTCCATTGACCAGTTGCCAACTGCTGCAAGTTCCTGACCTATGATGCTGGAAAAAACTTCAGTTGGCATGGTTGGTAACATTACTCTCCGACGAACATGAGCAGGACTGGAGTTGAGCAGTTGGTTCAGGCTGATAGCAAACTGGATGATGGAGGGTTGGTTTAAGAAGCAAAGCAACTCTATTCTGAGTTTAACTCCTGAAAGCAATGTATTATTGTGTGTTTGTATGCACAGCAAGAGGCCTTTCCTCAAACTGTTCATGACAGACTCAGAGCCATTGAAAAGCACACGTGCAACAAATCTAGAACTTCAAAGCAGAGCACCAAACAAGCTTTTACAAACTAATATGGTTTTAATCATTGGTTTACTTCTTGTATTGTTGTATCTATCAATAAAAGTAAACTATATGGTTCTGTATGGACTCTCACAATATTATTCTCATTAACAAAAGTCACAAACTACAGCTTCAGAATATAAAATACCAGCCAGCGGATTAACAACAATTCTAGTAGTCAATATGAGATCCATGCTCCAAGCATGATGTGTGTGTGTGTGTGTGTGTGTGTGTGTGTGTGCGCGCGCATGCGCGTGCGTGCATGCATGTGTTTTTTTGGTGGTAATAATAGAAGATATCTAAAAACACAGACTTACCCGATCTCCTTGCTTCACGCCTACCTCTCCTCCTTTCTGTCCTGCTTTATGCAGTAAGTTGTAGGCCACTTTATACGTCCTGCTTAGCAACTTACCTGAGAATTAAAAGAAAAAAAAAACCAAACATTCAGTTAAAAGCACTTACTAGATTTTATTAAATTCTGATAAAACCAAGTAAAATCTACAAAAGTTAAAAAGGTGTACATTCTGAAAATGTTGTGATTCATTATTGTTTTAAGGTTGTAAGGCAACAACCAATGAAATGAGGTAATGATTCTCACTGGTCTGAACTTGCAGCTCTGTAGCATCAATTACCTGCTGTGAAGACAAGTCTGCATTTTAAAGAAATTATTTCCTATTTGTCTGCTTGGTGCAAAAAGAATTAAATTTTTAACATCAAATTTAGTTTGAGACACACAGTAGGCAAAATCTGTTTGGTTATGAATATGTTCCCTAACCAGAGTCAGTTTATTTTGCAGACTGATAGTGTGTAACCGCTACTTTGTCAGGTGGCATGTCACAAAACATAAATCACAAAGAACCATGTGATTCTACGATTCCAAAAAGAAAATCAGCTGTGAGTTTCACTTGGATGCCAATTAGCCTGTTTATTTGATCCACAAGAATGATAACAATTCTGTTTCTACCATGATGGTATAGCTAATGTGAGTGACTAAAAGTCATAGACATCAGGAAAAAGTCCTTACATTAAAATACCTTTAACTTATAAAGTGGAAGAAAAACCATTCACTTTACCAAATGTTTTTTTTTTTCTTTAATTTTCATTGACTGTCAATTCATTTTTCATCATAGAGCCAAAAATTCTTTTCAGACAAATGAAAGCCTGCAGAAAGTTATGGTCCAGAGAAGCAAACATTATCCTCGACAAGAATGCATCATCATACTGAAGTAACTCACTAAATCTGCATAATTTTTAAATAACAACACATTTGAGAGGAATCACAAAGCCTCCTGATGATGCTCACAGAGGGCCAGCTCAAGGCCCTGGTTAACTGGGTGGTTGCCCAGGGCACCAAAACACAGAGAAGTCAAAAAAAAAAAAAAAAAGTACAAATTATCTGACATGCAGTCAAAATGTTCATGTGTGTGATTCTTACTGTTGTGACAAGAGACAAGGAAGGTATCATGGAGGTCAGCACTTGTAATATATGTAATAAATTCTTTATTCCTATATTTGTAATTTTTTACCATTTTAATATTTTTTATAATGATAATTCTTAATGGTGCTGAAATTCAGTTTGCCTGGGGCACTGACAACCCTAGAGCCGGCCTTGCACTCACCATAGGTCAGATTAAAAGTGGGCTTTCCATTCTGATCAAGAACAGTGATGGCGTTAGCTTTGTACGTGGATGAGCCATACCGCTGGACAGCAGTCTCCAAGCTCTTCGGCAGACCTGATGGAATCTGAAAAAAGAACACTGACTAGATAACATAACTAGATATGAAAACCACAATGGATGGTGTGATGAAACAAGGCAGAGGTGCAGGCCCGTAAAAAATAAAAATCAACGTACACACAGTTGTTCTCCAGCTACATGGGTCAGTTCTGCTCCCTCAGGTTTAGGGGCATTAGGGTCAACTGGGGGCACTGAAAACAAACAAAACTACTGGGTTAAGACCTCACTTTCCTGTCAGATAATCATCTATTTTCTGATATTTAATATAAAACTTTGAAGACATTAGATTGTAAATATAAAGCATACTGAGAATTTTCCAATTACTTTGCTTTTCAAGATTAACTTAAAACTTTGATACTCAAAGAAACCAGATTCTTACCAGTTTTGGCAAATTTTTTTTCAAAATCTTTTTTTTTAAAATTTGCTAAAAAAATAAAAAATTATGCACACCAACAAGCACATATACATACATACACAGTGTAAACACAGAAAACTTACATTCTAAGGCCTCATCTTCATCAATAAAAAATTCACGTAATGGTTTCCGCTTTGGCCTCTGTAAGAGGAGGAGGAATTGTAATAATAAAAAATGACTATGTAATTTAAAGGACTACTCTCCAGCCAATAACCAATATCCTGTATCCTAGAGAGATATTATTTTCTTTATTCTGTCTTCATATTAACATAATTCAGCATAAAATGTTACATGCGACAAAATTAATATAACATTCATTGATGCATGAAGAGATCTCTTAACAACATATGAAGGTGGCCAAGCAGATCAATTTAGGACATTTTATTATTTTTAAAGCAAGAAAGAAAGAAAAAAGTGATTATGTTGAATAAGATGATAGGTAATTAGGTTTCCATGCCTATGGAGCCAGTGATATAATTTTCAAGGGTGCTAGCATGCATTTCCATCATACTGGCTGCTGTGAACATAACTTCCGTCCTGTGAGCATTTGTTCTTCAAGTTTAAAAAAAAAAATTAATGAAATGATTGGTATCTTCAGTAACTATTTTTACAACTAGTTACAAAGAATAAGTCAATTCTCATTAAGTTGTTTCAACTCTGATGTATGTTACATTTTGTTGTATGCAACAGGTTGCAATGTGTAAAGGGACCTAAGGAATATACATGTATAGATTCCTGCCATGATAATGGTATTTGTTAATATTCCACAACAGAGCCAACCAAATGATCAGTGCAGCATAAAGATTTTCCACTGAAACATACATCCATCATTAGATGGTGCTCATTTGCATACATCCCATGAGCCTAAAAATGTGAAAGAAAGGACTGCTTTATCCTTCATTTTGGTTTAGATCAACCATTACGTCTATAAATTACAAATAACAACCTTGCTTTTCATTTAGATCAACTGAACTTGAACATTCAATTCACAATACAAATAAATACTTTTTATGAAAAGATTAGTATACATCATTTACAAAACAATTTTTTTTGTTTAAAAAAGCAAATAAACAGAGAAAAATAATTGTACAAAAAAAATAATTTGATAAAGATACAGTTATTTTTAGTTTCTGTATAGATTTTTGTCATGTTTCTATAGTCATCAGCTGAATTAAACTTCATTTCTGGAGCACATTCTTCAGTGACCCCACCAATGCACTCACTCACCTTCAGTGTGTTCAGCAGTTGCTGGATTTTAATAGAAACTTTCCCATGCCTCTGGCCTGCCAAAGATATGATATTACGAATTAAAGATATCAAAACAAATGGCACAGAAAGTCTGACACAGACAAAAAGTTTATTTTTGAAAGACAGATATTTTCAGTTCATTGTTGCCAGAGTAATAAGAGCAGCAGCAAGCCTTCATTATTATTATTTTTTAAACTAACAATAAATTTTAAAAATCTAATAGTATTACACAAACCAATGTGGAGTTACTGATGATAGTTTTAAACATTTTAAACACACACGCACGCACGTGCCAAAAAAAAGCAAAAATCAGTAATTCAATAAATAGATCAAACACTGGTCAAAGATTATTAAGAAAGGGAAGTAACTTTTGTTGAAAGGGAGATTTCAAGAACTTGGGAATTCAATAGCTTTTTTTCTATTTTGAAATGTAACTTCACCAAGCAACAATAAATAGAAAATGATTTTTAAAAAATCTCGAATTCAGTGGCGTATCTAGGGTAAATGGCACCCGGGAGCAAGCTCGAAATTTGCGCTCCCCCCCCCCAAGTAAAAAATCAACCTATTATTTATTACTTATGAGTTATAAGTAACTAAATCATTTCATTTTATTTTTCTAATTTTTCCCAATATTATTACTGCTCCGTAATTCCAAACCGTCCTTTTTATAGCACATACCATAAAAAGCAATGAACAAATGAGTCGTTCTTGCAAGTATCATATAAAAATGCTTATACTGTCATGTACCTGTTAAGCAAAGAAATTATTCTTGTCAAATTTCATTTATCTGCTGAAATGAAGTATGGATATTCCTAACTTTAAGCCCTCTAGAGCTAAATGGGTTAGGTTAGTTACTTCAAAAATCTATGAACTAAGAATTCTTAGACAGTAGTCCAATTTAACCCCTTTAAGGATTTTTTAAAGTTAACTTTATTCCAAGTACTAACTATTGAAAATACCATGAATGCATAATCTAAAAATACTCTTATGAATTGAAATGGAACAAAAGAGTAACAGAAAGTATTTACAAAGGGATCTTTCTAGTTTTCATTGATGCAAATTGATCGATTATGTCTTCAAAATCAGTTGTGTTTGTTTCTTTGCTTTCGATGCTGAGGAGGGCAAGGTCACGCAGGCGGCTTTGAGACATTGATGTCCGCAAATATGACAAAATTGGATTGAGTTTGCTGAATGACCTTTCGCAGCTTGCAAATGAAACGGCTATTGTTAACATAATCTGAAGACCGATGCGCAAATTAGAAAAGACACTGTTATCTCCATATTGAACAATAAATTTGAGATGTTCTGGTCCTGATATTGAAACTTTGACAACAACGCCCGGTAGTCAATGATTTCTTCGAAGAGCTCCTCGCCGTCAATGTCAGCACTGTAATGATTAGCCAACGAAGCGCATTTTGATCGAAGTGCAACGTCGTCTGGAAGTGAGGGATAACAGAGTACGAACATCAAGGAGGAAACAAAACTTTGTGTCAATATCGTGTAAACGGGTGAATCTATGCTGCATTTCGGATTGAAGACGATGAAGAACAGTCTTCATGATTTGTTCTATCTCATTGGTTGGTGCTGATGTTTCATCTTCGGAATTATCAGAAGGCCGTCGTTTTGGTCTTCCGCGACGTTTGTTGATGTCAACGTTCCAGTGTTGACTAAGCTCAATGCCTTCATTTAGAGATTGGTGGACAAGAGCATTTCCTTTATCCAAGAAATGCTGCTGAAGGGCTTTGATATCATCTGCGGCATCCCAGAAGTTCATTGTTGGATCTTGTAGCCGTTTCTGAACCCGGTCGATTCAAGCGAGAATCCTGTTCCAAAATCCAAGCAATGCAAAGAGATGGAAGACCAGCATTTGGCTTAAAAGATGGTCAGCATCACAGCATGTGTCGGATGTCTCATCATTATCATCTACCAAATTTTGCAGGTGGTTTAGAATTTTGTTTAGGAATGTTGCAAGATGTTTCACAGCATCTGCTCTTGCACTCCACCTGGTGTCCGATGGAGATTTGAGAACAAAAGGGACGGTTTACTTCAACTTTTCCCAACGCCGTGTTGATCGCGAAAAGAACGCAAACAGGGAATCGATGACGTTGAAAAATGAAATAATCTTAAAACTGCTCTTTGCTGCGCTTAAACCAACAAGGTTGAGCGAATGGTTGCTGCAATTTACAAATATCACCTTTTCGTTCAAGTCCGCTATACGTTGCTGAACTCTACTGGTGTGTCCAGCCATGACCGCAGCATTGTCGTAACATTGTGCCTTGCAATCACTCAGTGCAAGGCCATCATCTTCCAATTCCTTCAAAATTATGTCGACAATACTGGCTGCATCTTTCTTTTCAAGTAGGGTGAACCCAAGAAAGGACTCTTGGACACGAACAGTCCTTTTGTCAAAGTCAACATCGACATATCTCACCATTCGTGATAGTTGGTCCCGATGAGCTTCATCAATTTTGCGCCCACTCAAAACGGCGCCCGGGAGCACGTTCCCCCCCTCTGCCCCACCCCCTAGTTATGCCACTGCTCGAATTAGATATTAGATTAATCTCCAACTTTCTCATTTTTTTTAAAAATCACATTTTGAATTTGTTACTTTAGCATAAAGATTTATTCATTCTGACACCACTTACAAAATACATGTCTTTCAACATTTTTATTCCTTTAAAATTGTATGCTTTTAATGTCATTAGTGTTTTTTCCATCAAAAAGGTGGCAATTGGATATGTAGTCATTATTTCTGCTGACATTGTGTAACAAAAGACCTAAAATGCAGTAGTGTATTTCAGAGAATTCCAAATTATCACCCTTAAACACGTGTAAGAATTTACAAAAAATCCACAGTAGCTATGATTACTGAAGACACCAATAAAGTCAATGGATATCTGAGGCACTTAATAGTTTCTGTGCATTAAGTCAGATACAGGGTAAAATAAGTGGAACAGGAAGATTCTAACATGAGAAAAACTACATAAGTGCAGAGTAAAGCAAATCATTTAGTTTCATCTAAAAAAAAATGAAAATAGTGCCTGTTTAGAAAGGGGCAAGTTGAGTTTTGGGTAAGGATAAACTTACCAGTTTCCTCATCAAAAGCTGTTAAATTACCAGGGGTTGTCATGCGGACAGATGATGCATGGGACTGATTGTACCGATTGATCCTGTCAGCTCCACGCATACTCTTGATGTTACTGGTGACATCTGGAGGTTGGCTGTAGTGCTGAGCTAAAAGACACATAGTAGTTTATATAGAAAAAAATAAGGACCACAATATAATCTCACAGAAGATCAGCATTCAAAATTTACTGGTGCACACTTTGTCCTTAAGGCTATAACACCCCATCAACTGACCAGCTCATTTCTAAAGTATCTGCTAATCCCATGTTCATCAACCAAATGGAATGCAAATCTCTGGATTGAATGAATAAGCTCCAACCAAATAATACAAAAGAATTGGTTATTCTCATGCCCACTGATCCTACCTGCCACAAAGATGTCAAGGAAAATTCTTTAGCAGAGAAATGACTGAATACCTGATTATCTAATTATCTTTGAGAATGAAAGTACCACTGAGGCATTTTTAGAGAAAACTGTCCTACCTCTTATTTGTTCTCACCTGCTTAAAACTAAGGAAATCTTCATGCTTGCTAAGTAGAATCATGCAGCATTAGCTCACTTAGTCTTTGTGAAATAAAATTATTAGTTGAATAGAAAGATGGAGAAAGTGCTCAGTTAAAAAACACAAAGCATAGACGTATGGCTTTGCACTATAAAATAGTAAAATCAGAAACATATGAGAATGGAGGGATGGATAAGTTAACAAATGAACGCACAGAAAGACATGAAAGCAAAACAAATTTATAGCCCTACCTATCTTTGTGTTTCAGCTTAATAACACAACATAACAAATTTAGTAAAATTATAAACAACAAAAAATGACAGCTTTAGACAGAAAGTAAGAAATACAAAAGGCAAAAATAATCTAATAGTAATTTAACTTGACAAACAAGTTTGCTCATTTGTTTGTTGAGAGAGTATTGTTACAGTAGTCAATCAGGTCATTTGGGGAGGTTGGCCAATCTACACAGGTCAAAGTCTGTAGAGTTAAAAAATATATATATATTAAAAAAGTAAACTTACAGTGCCTCGCATTTTGCATGACATCAGCAAGTGCCTGCCTGGATGTATTTCCAGGAAAGCTAATGTTAGCATAAGCAGCACTGTAGGGTCGTTCTTGAAGCTGATGAATTGGTGAAGCCCCTATTTCTGTGTAGGACGATAAACTCGTTCCACTGTCGCGGCCCCTACCACTCCTCATCAAGTCACCACGAGTGTGTTCTTCATCAAAAACACTATCGTCATCAGATGATGAATCTGCTGCAAAAATAAATTGGTGGGGGGAACTACAAATAATCACATCATAATCATGGTAAGATAATCTAAGCAGCTAACTAAATACTATCTATATACACAGCATCTCATAACAGATGATAACCTATGTTATTAAGTAGTATACGCCTAGTGATCCATAGACAGTGATCAGGAGAGTAACTAGGAAGCCTTGAGAAAGGGAGATAGAGACAGACACCAAGGGAACTTTAGTTACACCAAGAGCATTCACAACATAAACACACAACTGTCTTTTTTGTGCTAACAAATTACAGACAATTCTGGTCTCTATCTAAACTTCTTCACTTCACTTGTCCCATAACCCAGAGGTCATTGGGGCACCTGAGAGGTGTTTCTAGGATATTTTACAACCTGGCAGAGCCCATCTCTCTCCAGGTTGAGAGTCAGGGTGAATATCAGCATCCAGAGAAGGGCTGTACAGCTGTTTTGGGCTTTTGGCCCTCATCATCAGCACATACCTCCGACCCAACCCCCACCAGGGATCGAACCTGGGACACAAGGAGTAACTGTTTGGATGAGCTGGTGGGACTTAACAAAGCAATGATCATATAAAATTACACAAATTTATCAGTGGTACCTTATTTTAGTTCCAGTTTAGCTTTTGAATGTATTAAATGTTAATTATTCTAACATCATTATTTTTTTTTTTAAATTACTGAAAATCCAATACAATAGCACTGTGTACAGCCTCAAAACTTATCCTTTTGTGAGAATGTTGACAGTCTGACTTTCTTTCTAAACTGTTTCCTGGTTGGTTTTTTTATGCTGGTATAATTATAAAGTGAACAGAAAACAAACCTGAATCCACAAGTTTTGATTAGCACTCACTGTCACTTTAGTATATTTAACAAACCTATTAGTTGAAGCTAAAGAAGTCAACTGTCACTCATACATCTGATTAATTCATAGCTCTGCAAAGAGTCAGTTCTAGCTGACTGATCTGCTAAGATGGTTTCCATCCTTTCAGTGATTTTGTAGATTTAATAATCACCTTCATGATTTAAACTAAGATGGATGTAACTACTAATTATCTCAAACATAGCCTATCCTTTCTGCATTTGCTGAATACCAGCATTAGGCTATCCTCTCCTCATCACTATCTGTCAAGATTAGATACCAATTAATATGGAATTTAATAGTATTTTTAAAATAAAAAAACCAAATCTGATGAAATAAGCTTTAACTACTTCATAAAGCAAACCAAGAATTTTAGATTCCAGATACACTAAATCTAACATAGTTGGGTGGTTAGTTATTCAAAATTAAATTTAAACAGTTAAGTCTTTAGTAGAGGTAACCAACAATCAGAGACTAGATTGTGCTCTGAATTATTTATGAAGATTAAAAATAGTTTAAAAAAAAAATTAACTACATTGATCCCATCCTTTATAAATAAGGATATTCAATTTTATCCCTAATATTAATTTTTAATTTGCATTAGAAAATATATCACGTGACAAAAGCAGGAAAAGTCCTGTAGTTTCTTCACAGCAATGACCTTAGTGATATCTACCCTAACCCTGAAAATTCATGTTACAGCAACAGTGAGAGAGTATAGCTTCTCAAAATTCGAGTTAATCAAAACTTATCTTTGTCCAAGTCAGTCCCAAAAGAGACTAGTTTATCTCACACTGCTGTCACTTGAAAAGAATGTTTGTCAACAGTTAGGCAATTGCTATGATTCCCACATTTGCTTCTGCAAAATGCATGGAAGGATAAACTGACTTAGCATTTGTTAGTATTAGGTTGTACATGTAGGGCTATTGTGTATCATAATATTTGGATTTGCTATGATACATAAATGTTCCAATCTTTCATTATATTGTTTCAAGTTTCATCATTACATTTTGATAAGTTATGTAATGGAAAGCCTGTTGGAAAATATAGAATTTTACATTGTATGCATGCTCAGGCACCCACAAAGCCTCAAGTCAGCCCTGAATGCACTGACCACAGGACAGTATATGAAAAAAGACAGATAGTTGAGAAAAGCAGAAAGCCTGATATTGAATTGTCAGTGTGTACCATCAGGCTAGCTACTCTCCCATTTGTGTGATCAATCTTATTTTTATCACTGGCAATAATAAAACAATCAATCTGGAAAAAGTACCATGGACTTCTCGCCGCTGATGGCCGTGGTAGTTGACAGAGGTCCTTTTTGAAGGAAGGGGCATCACAGGAACTTTCTTATTTTGCATAGCCAGAGCCTGCATTACAGCTTCGGTTCGGATTTCTGAAAATGAAATGAAATTTGAAAAAAAAAAAGTAATTAAACAGGAGGGGGGGCAGCAGCATCACTGGTTTTGTTTCACAGCGGATTCACCAAGAAGGCAAGATCCTGGACTTTCTCCAGCCACTGTCAACTGCTGACTCAAGCATCTGAAAGCAGGGAATTTCCCCCAGCCATCAACAAACTGGCAGTCACTTTTCCACTTCATGCTCTACAGTTAGTGAAGTGCAAGAGGAGAATGAGTTTGCAAGTTGGTACACTTATGAGGTAGTTTGTTTGGGCCAGAAAATACAGCTGGCCTACTTAACAAGCTCAAACCTTTTGAACAAAAAAGCAGTTTTTAAATTATTCTTTTTCAAGAAAATAGTAATACATTTGGATCAGTTCAGTCCAAATGACAACAATTCAATTCAGGCAATAGATACGTAACTGAAATCCCTTCCCTATTAACACTTGTCCAAATTAGAAGTTTTGTATCAGCCAGAACATAGAAAAATGTTAAAAGCAAGCAGTTAGAAATTTTTAAATCAGTTATGTCACCCCATTTAGAAACCCATTCAGTGATTCAATAGTATTACTGTTAGCAGCTACTAAAATATTTAATCTACACTGAACTAAAAAAAATTTCAGTGTAGCAAATAAATATTGTTATGGTAAGATAGAAGAAATCACTAACTTAGTTTTGCCAGTTCCCAACACCTCATTAGAAGTAACCAAGTTTAGTTACTACTCCTAAAGTGATGGGAACTACCCAAACCAGCCCTCTCATCTGATGTGATAGAAATTAATAATAAAGTCCCTAATATAAGCAGTAGATTGCTTAAAAATTTTATTCTTTCTAATCATCAAAAAGAATTTATTAAAATTCTGCAAGCTTCCTTCATTTCTCTATCTGAAGACATTTAATCTGAGCATTGCCATGGAAGTATAATCAAAGACATGTGTGAATGCAGACAAATTCTTCAAATACTTTTAGAAAGGAAGCTACAGATGGCCAGAGTGCTAATTGCACATGTCCAAAGCATCCAATTTAAAAACTCCATCTCCCACCTCCCAATCTTTACTGACTACTTCTTCAAGAGTTATATCATTTTACCAGTCAGGTTTCAATTATCTACTAGAGTTAAAATAGATCAACACAGCTACTCCTTAACTTGCAAAATTGTTCAGTTGTCACAAGAGGACAAACTAAAGGCTTTTTCAAGTGTTTGTTTACAAACTGACTAAAAAAATCATGCAATGCATACAGAAAAAAAGAGCACACCTGCTGACATAAACTACCATTGAATAGGTGAGGATTTAAAAAAAAACACCTTAATGATTTGATGTGATTAACATATTTAACATTTTCTATGCTTTAAAGATTATTAAAGATATAGTAGTTATTGCTGAAAAACAAAAGTTAACTTATCTCCACAAGAACTAAAACATCTACCAGATTATCACAGGTGTGTTGGTTTAAACTTAACTTAGTGAGTTACCACACACCAAACTAAGTGCCATCAACTATTTACAACATAATACTTCACTTCACTTGTCCCATAACCAACAGATCGTTGGGACACCTGGAGAGGTGTCTAGAGCAGAGGTCTCCAAACTTTTCAGACCACAGGCCGGATTGGATAATTACAAAGAAAAAATGTCAATCAAACTTATGAACGATTAATAATCTCAAACCAAAGAAAGGGTTCTGCCAGAATCAGCAAATACTCAACTGCAGATAGGAAAAGAAGGCCATTTTTGTTCAATTGTATTTTCTTTAAGATTACAAATTTAATCAAAGTAAGTAAGAATATTGAGACACACTAACATAAATGAACACAAAGATCAGAACAAGTTTAATGGGAATGATGGAACTGAGTCTTTGATTTCAAAATGTCCCCGTACTTAGGTTTTAGGCTTGATGAGCCAATTATTAGGATGGATGCCAAGTGTTCATCGGATAAATTCGATCGATATTTCGATTTGATATACTTCATCTTTGAGGTTTGTTCGCAGAGATAGGTAGTGCCAAACATCGACAGTAATCCCATGGCGAATCGCCCCAAATTCAGAAAATGTTCAGGATGCTGGATTTATAAAACTTGATAAGATCTCCCTCCTTATACTTCCTTTGGAGCATTGCATCTGACTGAAGATCAATTATTTCTAACTGAAGCCGGTTTGGGAGAGTTTCAACACTGCAGTCGAACGGGTTTTGAAACAGCTTAATTTCCTCTGTTTTCTGATCAAGATCAGAAAATCGTTGCAGCAATTGTGCTAATAAGTCTGTAATGACTTCTATAGCAAAACCAAAAGGAAATTCCACCTCTCCTTCGTTCTGCAACTCGTCAGAGCATGGAAAATGAACCAAGTTCTTAACAAGAAGCTGTCCTTCAAAGAGTTTCAATTTTTTTCGGAAAGCCTGGACGTGCGTTAAGAGATCACAAATCAGATTTGTTTCACCTTGCAATTTAAGATTCACACTGACTTTGGACGCAAACTGTATTAAATATTTAAGTAGATAACATTCAGAGAAATCAGCAAGACTTCTATATCGTACTACATGCAATAGCACAGCCGAAACTAATTCAAACATAGAATAAGTAATTGGTGCAAAGACAAAATAGAGTCACTCACAGAATTAAACAAAAGTTGCTTTCTTTCGCCGGTTAGTTTCCAGATGTTGAGAGTGTTTCAACGTGCTGATAACGATTGACTGAGCTGCAGACACAGTTTATAAACTAGCCACTGAATAATGACCATGTTAACTGCATCAAAGCGGTTAAGTTTACATCGGTGCGTGAAAGGGTCATCGATTCTCAACAAAGCATGTCTAGATGAGAAGGGCCTAAAGGTAAGGCGCATGCGTGCAGATCTGCACACGTGTCTAGCCATCTATGTCTATAAATCCTTTTGAGCAAATAAAAATTAGATGTTTGTGTTTTTTCTACAGCCCGACCACGTGGTTGGTGGAAAGTCGCCGCAGCCAGATAAAATCATGCCACAGGCCTTAATTTGGAGACCTCTGGTCTAGAGCATTTTACAACCTGGCAGAGCCCATCCCTCTCCAGGTTGAGAGTCACAGTGAATGTCAGCATCCAGAAGAGGGCTATACAGCTGTTTCGGTCTTTTGACCCTCAGCAGCAGCACACACCTCCGACCCCACCAGGGATCACACCCACAACACAAAGACTGACAAGCGAACTCACTACCCACTGCACCATGATACCACAACATAATGCACACACATAAATAGTCTAAATACACAGAAATCAATTCAAGCTATATTTGTATTGATAAAGAAATCATGTCATTAAAAAGAACAAAATGCCAATGCAAAGATCGCATTTAGATCAGATCTCTCCTTGCTACATGGCACTGTCACATTTTCTGTTATACATTTATTACACAAAAATTGTAGTATCTAGTATGCTTTTGCCTTGTCTTGTTTTATAAACCTAAAGATTCAGTTAAAATGTTATTGTAGAAAATTTCTTCGGTCTGGTTAATAATGTTGGCACCTGTTCTACCAAACCTATTTCAAAGATGCACCTAGACTCATTGTTTTTACAAGGACTGAACAGCATTCAAAACAAATACTATAAGAATCTTGCAGTAGCACATTTACACCATCCAAAACAGAGAAAAGGTCAAGTTGATGACCAGTAAACATAGCTACAAAATCTGTAGACAGATACCAACTGATGATTATTACACCAGCAGCCAGGTGGAAATACCCTTTAAGATGCTGTTCAAACCTAAAGACAATTTTTCATAGTGTTAGGGTCCAAAGTAAATCCTCAACTCCCTTAGCTACAAATTTTCTATTTTCAAACACTGTACAGAAAGAACGCTTGTTATAACACCATACAAAAAAAACTTAGCTTCTCTCTTGAAGATTGCTGCTAGATATACATGCAGTAACAGAATTTAATAACATGGCTGCTGATGAACAAAAGTACAATGAAAAGGAGAGAAAATAAAGTCTATTATAAAGTGCTGCAATGGCACAAAGGAGAAATATGTCACTGATACTCTTGGCCAAAAGTACTAGGTAGGAAGGAGGCAAAAAGATGGTGACTTATTTTTAAGTGTCCACCAGCTTGGTGAATAAATGAACCTATCAAAAGTCCCTACTAAAAACTTTTCATTCACAGATGTAAGAGAAAACCCACATGGCCACCTGGTGAAGCAGAGTAAAAAGAAACCATGTTAAGGAACTACAAGCCTTGGGGGTACATTTATCCCCCTCTTTTCTTCTGTGCAAGAAAAACCAGTGTAAGTCATAGAATACCTTTAATATACTGAGAAGAAATGAAATTATATTTACTGATTAAACACTGCATGTTTGCTCTCTGCCATATTAATTCATTTATAGTCATAAAAGGGGGGATTTTCCCCAAGTCCCTGACTAAAATAAAGAGCCCAGTTGTGCTTCATACTTAAACTTGAGATAATTATTGATAGTAAAATCAGTTAACAGGTGCAATGAGCAATGGACCGTCTCCAGAATTTTTCTTTTCTAGTCACTATTTACCACATGAAAATCATGTAATAAAATCAAGAATAGCATAAAATCTCAATCAACACTAACATCTATTTGTTAGTTATCTAAAAAAAACAATGAAATGAGACTGCACGAATAGTTAGTTTTGTTTCTAGAAACTTTGATAAAAATAACATAAGAACATCACTACTTGTTTTATTTTGATAATCACTATATTTTGAAAAATTGAAGTCTGTTTTAAATGTCTCCAACAGTGACATTTCAGCATGAATGTTACCTTACTAGCACATTCAGAATAAAAATGAAAAGCTATACTTTTACATATAAGCCACTGACAAGACTAGAAACAAATCTAGAATATTGCAACAGATGCTGACATAAGTTGTTATTGTTGTGCCTTGCAGGAAGAGACAAAATAAAAACTACCTGCTGCTGTGGAGAATTTATCAAAGCAAAAGCAACCCCAGCAATTCAATAAATTAGTAAAGTCCTATTTTTAAAAAGAACAAACAATTTATTTAGCAGCTCTTGCTTTTCTGTCCTATTTTTATGAGTAACTGGCCTAAGTATATCAGATACCAACACTAGACTTTGATCTTGCTGTCATTAATTACGAGGACCTAGTGAATAGCAGTGGAGATTATTGATTGCAACGATCAGTGGTACAGGATGAAAACCACCATCATTTACAGTTGGTAGGTCAGGTTCAACTAATGAAATAAATGAAGAAACGAGATGCAAAGTTCAGAAGAGCAGCAACAACAACAAATTAATGCTGCAACTTTTATTACATAAACACAGCAAATCTAATATATATTTTCAAGTGTTTGGGTGTTTGTTTGCTACCCTTTCACAGCTGAAACTATATCACCTATTGGCCCCAAATTTTGATTGTAGGTATTTCAGTCTGGGTAAGGTTTTAAGCTACTGCATGTTGGCCTAAAGCCATTTTGTCTCCATGCAGAGCTGGATACTTCAGCTATTTTTCTATAAGTAATATGACTTCAGTTTGATTTAGTCTATATCACAAAGAACAAACAGTGGTAAATAATGATTAGATTAGGATCAGGACCAACAAAACATGTGATTCCCTCAAAGTAAAATGTCAAAAAAAAAGAAAAAAAAAGCTGTATTCTACAAGACTCACAAAGCTGAATTAGTAATATAGCTCAACACTGAGATGTATATAAAACAGAGACCCCATCTTATGCCAGTTGAGCCTCCTGAAACTTAAAAATCATTAATTCAAGAAACTGGCATTCTGTACAGTTAGCTATCTCCTCATCCTCTAATAACAGTTAAGATTGGGCAGACTGCTCCATATGTAAAGTGTCCAATCATATTGCCAAGCAACATCAAAAACAAAGAAACACAAAACTAAGATATGACAATCTGTAATTAGCAAAGAAGAATGTCTAAAGAAACTAAGGAACTCAGTGAAAAGAAATACAACTTCTTAATTGAAATAAGTAGCAATGTAAAAGATGATCATCTTACTAAAGCAGTCTTAAATTTTAAAAGGTTGACAAACCCTTTTCCTGACATTGTCAAGTCAGAGTAAAAATGTCACAGATACTTTTCAAATGTAACTTTCAATTAGAAGCTGTTAAACTAAATTACCTAACAATTCTTAATTAAATTTAAAATAACTATATTATATGTGATAATTCACCAAACACAAAGATGTTCCTAAAGGCCAACATTGAATCCAACAAAGGCAGATCTTTGATAACAATGGTTTTAATCCAAAACTCTAAAACAGCTTCATATAAATAAAAAAAATCATACCAACAATTAATACATTTTCATGTTTATTTAATTAACAACTGTTTAAAACTATTTATATATTCCCCTTTATAAAGATAAGTGATTGATTACATAGAAGTACAACATAATTGTTAGTGGATCACATTTTAATATGTGCATAGCAAATGCATTTATTATTTGCATAAAAAATAGCCAGAGATGCCAGTGGTGAAGGATATCTTAACAAACGGGAGCATGCATGGGCAGCCAATGGGTAGCTCAGTTACTGGGCTGCCTGTCCAGTTGTGTGGGTCTTCTCCAAGCTCTCTGGTTTCCTTCCACATCTGAAAATGACTTCTAATAAAACTTTCTATGCTAAAGTCAAAAGTGCCAGGTTCCTCATAGAACGAGAGAAGAAATTATCTATCTCTAACAGCTAACTCGGGCACTATGCCCCCCCCCCACCACTAGGATTGTCTCCCTTGTAGAGATTGGCGTACAACACAACAAATCAAGAAAAAAGTACTTGCTCAAGTATGTAATATTTTACGTTAACAAAAGTTGTTTTTTTTTCATTTGGCAAACATTTATCTATATAAAAAAGAGTAACATCTGCATTAAAAAAATACAAAATCACCAATAAGAAATGTTTAAAAGTAGATCAAGCAAAAAGATATTAATAAAAAAGTATTATAGAATGAATAACAAGTCGTCACACTGATTGTTTTGTCCATTTAATTTCAGGTTTTAATTTGTGTTCTCTTGCTCAGGTGGTGAGCTGACTGCTTCTGAGGAGCGCTTCCTTGCTTGAGAAACCAGTGGATATTGTTTAGTTCTCTGCTGCATTTAAATACAGCGATAGAGATATGGGAATAGCAAAACTTGTGAAGCTCCAAAAAAATTAGAAAATGTAAAGAAAAAAGTTATGAATTCCAAAAATGCAGCAACAAGACACGAGGCAGATATGTAAGATCTGTGAAGCAAGATGCTGCTGCATAAAAAAACAGCATAGACATATTACTGCCATCTATCACTTCACCACTTCGTGATCAGTAAAAACAAAAAACAAGATTAAGATTAGAAAGACTACTTTGATGATAAGGTATTGAGAGAGAAATTTTATTTAAAAGAGGACAGGAAGCAAATGAAAGCAGATCATTCAGTCTCAATATAATAGACTTCTCAAAATAAAGATCACAATAATCTACAGCTGTCCATGAACTTAATAACAACAATGGACATTCTTGAGATGCACTTGTGAGCGATGAAAATCTAGTAAAATTGAGTGGATAATTTGTCTGTCTATTTTGCTCTAGAGAGAAATTAAAGGCAACTAAATGTATCTCTTGACATGGAATTTCAAAAAACCATCAAGTTTGTGCTGGTTGAGGCCTCTCCCCCTCTACCATTTTGCCACAAGTAGCTCACACTTGTAAACTAATATGTCACTGTTATAACAATCCAATTCTATAACAGAGAAGCCTTGTCTGTCTAGTTGCTGGGGAAAGCTAAAGTTTAAAAGACAAAACTACAAACATTAAAGTGGATATATAATGGTGTGTGTGTGTGTGTGTTAGACTCAGCTAAAATGTGATTGTCTAAAAGACAAGTTGAGTTATATAAATGACAGAAGTGATAAACTTAATTTCAACTACTAATAACTAAAGCCTCCAATAGAGGATAACTAATGCTAGATTTTTTTGACCATTTATTGCTCCCCAAAAAAGAAAAAAAATCTGATCTCTAATATGTTGAAAGATTTAAAATAATGATAAAAAGAATTATTATTATTATCAGCAGCAATATAAAAAGTGACAGGTGAATGAGAGAAACCGACTGTTTTCCTGAGCAAGTTGAATGCTGAAACAGCCAGCCCTTTAAACTGCTTATCAACCATACTACTAGTAAAAAAGCGGAATAGAGTCAATAATCTACAGTTTACTTCTCTTAGTCTTGTTATCCAGTACATTTAGTTTTAAAAAGTCCTTTCATCTTTCAGGTCCAATGTTTGCTCTGATTCATGTACTGAATTAGTGAGAAAAATCTAAATATGGATTATGCTTGGTTTATAAAAAGGCATATGTTGCCACTACATTTCAAGATATTTCTATGGATTTATTCATACTGCTGTTAGCTCAGACCAGGTCTCGCTCAAACAGAATAGTGGAAAGTTTTTCATATGAGGATTTTGCCACCAATTCAAATTTTATGGTGTGGATTCTCACTTCTGCCAAAAATAAAGCTATTTTACACCTGTGTTGCACAAGAGTAAATCAAACATACAAAAGTTTCCCAGCTCAAATGTCTTTGCAGATTTGAAATCTCCATTCAATCTCACTGTTTAAAATTCACAAATTTTTGCAGAATGTTAAATATGACAACATTTTACCAAGCCACCCATACATTTCACCTGAATATGATTTTAAATGCCTGTGTATGCAAAGAATCTATTTAAAACAATTTTTTTCAATTGTTGTTGCTAGAACATTTGCAGTTTTATTTCTTCTTCAAAAGTGTTAATTTCCTTCCTGAAATGAAAAGTACCATTTTTTTTTAATAGTCTTTTTCTTTTTTCTACTGTCATTTGACTTCTGTAAAATGGAAAGAAACAGAGAGAATCTATTACATTCTTCAGGGACTCCACTGTCAGACTTTGTTTCTTTAACAATTCAACAAAGGCTAAATCAGAATGAGAACCAAATTGAAAAAGAATGTAGGAGCTGACCAAGTCATGGACATAGTTGAGGGGTGTAGAGAATTAAAAGCTGTGCTGGCTGGTATCTATCTATCTGTCTAGCTGTTATTCCAGGCAGCTAGCCAGCCTCACAAGACAAGCTCTTTCTCCTCCTATTCATCCTCACTGAAAATGCCTGGCCTAGATCTCTGCCCTTTAAACATTTCCACAAGTATCTCCAAGCTGTAATGACAGCATCACAGAAATAACAGTCAATATCTACAACAAAGACAAACCCATCACTTTGCCTTAGTAAATACTGATGGTAAAGCCAAATTTTTTTCTTGGTTCCTGTCATCTCAACATAGCAGCTGGTACAGGTAAAACAGGAATGCTACAGTGACCTAATGACATCACCACCATGCATGGCAACAACATCAGTTGTTTCAAATTTTGTTTTTTTTTTGTGTCAATGGATGCTAAACATTTTATAAATTACAAATATTTTTCAAAATCCCTTAGGCTTTTTCACCATGCTGTTAATAATAAACCAAACAATAGAGAAAATCTTTGCTATATATTAAATATCATTCTCATTATGATAATCTGCTGCAGACAGATGGTTAGTACACAGAAGTGTCAATAGGTGTTATTCTTTTTTAGTTTTGTTTTTTAAAGATGCACTTATAATTCCCATGCCTGGCACTGTGAAACAGGCATAACCAGCCATCCATGAAGAGGGTGGTGATCTGATAGTGGCTAATTCCATTAGGAACACACCTTGAATATCCTTCCCTGTCCAAGTATTTGGAATCCTTTGTTTCCATACCTTTTCTTGCTTACTTGCCCTACTTACCCAGAAGATCCAGCCTTCAGCCTGATAAACTTCCTTGATGGCAAGCTAATACATTAAAAAAAAAACAATTATTTATTTTTTTGCAGTTACTTGAAGCTAAGCAGAAGAAAGCACGAGTAAAGCACACTCTTAGTACCAACACCACCACATGAACACACAAATCGGCAAAGCAGAAGCAGTGGTTGTTACATGGCAGCCAAGCACAGAGATATCCCAGACAGGACACGCAGAACTTCTGTCCAAGCTGATGGTCACTTTCTACTTATAAAGCAGGCTGTTGCTGCACTAGGAAGCTATATCCAAAAATCATGAGCATTCTGTTTTCTTTTTTTTTTTTGCTGGTTTTAAAAAATAAGTAGTAAATATTACACTTATTCACTAAAAATAGATAATTACATTTTTTTAAATGCCTCAACCTCAATACTATTTAAAATAAATGTGCATCAAATTTGTTGCTTCAAAAACAAGCTTCTGATTTAAAAATCAAGTTAGTCAGTCTTGGGTCATTTTGCATCATTTTATATTAACATTTTCAGCAGTGAAAGCAAATTTATTAGTTATACAGAAATATTAAAATAAAATAAATAAGTACAGTTCATTCACTAACAGTTTAGATGTTTCTACTAAGAAGATATTCATTCCTTTCACACAAACTCAGCCAAAAGGAGAAATGACTAAAAACATTTAAAATAGCATGTTAATATATAGATAAACTTTAACACTGCAGGCATTAACAAGATGTTTTTTCAGCAATCATTAAAGTCTTTGTATTCACCGTTTAATAAAGAGAATTATGCTAAATTTTGAATAGTTCACGTGTCCCACTTTGGCATTTATAAGGTTCTTCATGTCAGTTATCCACAAGTTGTTTCTTTTATTTATTTACTTATTTTACTGGCTGATATGTGCAGTGGAAAAGAGCAGCAAGCCGACCATTAGGTTGAACAGAGTGACACGAGCCCCACCATCTCTCTACCTGAGTGATATCTGTTGTCCTCTCGGGTGAGCCGGCGATGAGCCCGTCTCTGCGCAGCAGTAGAGGGACTAGGTGCGCTTGGACCTGATGCTGACCGGATGGGAAAAAGAAAGGTTATTAATTAGCATTCTTCATGCCAGCATGAAAAAGACAAAAAAAAAACAACAAACAAACAAAATTATTACACAAGCAGAGCCTGTCTTGAGAGACCCTGTGGTAAAAAGGCCACCTGTACTGAAAGGAATCATGTAAGCTGAGGAGCCAACTTGACTCACAAGGATAACAATGGAAAGTAGGGCTTATAATCCAGAAAACCACAACATGAAAAAAAGTTAGTGAATTCAGTTTTATGACAGGCATAATAAAATATTTTAAATAAGCAAAACAAAGATTATTTAATTAATTACAAGCAATAAATTAAGTGCATGAGAATAAGAATAAATAATGTAAAAGTAAAATTATAACTAAGTACAGTAAATCAGTTTTATCTTTATTTATGCAGGATTCATTCACACAAATAATCAGTAAATAAGATCATAATTCTGATTTAACATTTGTTTCAAAAAAGCAATACCTTTAAAAAAAACCTTATTGTTAAAATTACTATAATTTTTTTTTTAAGTTGCTTTAGAACAGGGGTTCCAAACCTGTGCTATGTGAATATACAAAACATTTTACTTTTCATTGTTAATTTTAATTTTAAAAATCAATCATTATTTTAAAATTTAATTAGGTTTGTGTTCAATAATATTCTATTTCATGTTTACCAATTTGATGCACCATTTTAAATGCAAAGTTTAAAAAATTTCCTTTCTGAAAGCTCACCAAGCCTCTGATCCACCTCCCACCCCCCAATCACACACACCATTTTTCTCAGCCAGTAAACTGACCTTTGCTTTTTTGATTTGGTTACAAAAATAAAAAAGGTTAGGTACCCCTGCTTCCCATTTAACTGACTAAAAGGCTTATCCTCAACAGTTGCTTATTTACTTTTTAATATTTAACAATCTTCTCCTGAGCATTTTAATTCAGAGAGAAACAATTAGTATTATTTGCATTACAGTCAAACATTATCTGTATCATGTAATGGAACTAGAGCCTCAAACTAATGCACAAACTAAAAATTTCTAAGACTATGGCAGCATCTAGAGAGAGAGAGAGAAGTGTGTGTGTGCATGTGCATGTGCTTGCATGTGTGCGTTTATTTGTTTGTTTAAAGAAATTTAACTTGCTGAATGATATTTTATTGCAAGGTCATTTTCAAAACAAAAGCAATTTCCCAGTGCTGTTTTATCATCACAGAACACAGAACATTTAGTTTACTAGCTGGGTACCCGGATGTTGCATGGGAAAAAAATGGCATTTATAAAAAAGGTTTTATATCAATTTGAAAAGCAGAAATTTTATATTTAAACACATAATCATTGAATGAACACTGAATTGGTGCTATCGATACATTTCTTAACATTCTATAAACTGCACACTTAAATTTAATTTTGTTCCATCTAAAAAAAAAAAGAATTGTGTGAAAACCTAGGCTTTTTGAAATTGCATAATGGTTGTGTTTCAGTTGACTCATTTAGGAATCTGAAAAAGTACCTAAACCAATACAAGGCTAGCTTATAAGATGATGACAAATCTGTAGCAAAATACTATTTCTTAGTTCTCAAAGTTATACAGTGTGTATGATATAAAAACCTACCATTGATGGCCTTCAAGGCCAACTATTGAAAAATTGAAATCTGTGTTAACTCTGAACTTTGAGAGATGGCCTTTGAGACCAGGCTCTGGTACCCTTGGATCCTAGGGTACCTTCATTATAATTTGAGGCTGCTAGTTTGCCTATTTAGAATGGGTGCAGTGAACTAAGTGTAATTTATAAGGCTTTTGAAAAAATGGCCTTTGGTAGTCTCAAAACAGCCTTCAAGGCCAATGTGCTATAGCTTAAAACCCTGCCCAGATTCTGAAGAACCTACACCCAAAATATGGGGTCTCTAGGTGCTATAGTTTAGCCTTCAAAGAGTAACAAATAAATGCACAAATGCTTGAAAATATGTATTAGATTATCAGCATTATCTGACTTCCAAGTTCCCCTCTCAAATTTCAGACCAGTTCCTGATTGACTACTACTTTCCTTGACCAAACATAACTTGATTGATTTACACAGACTCCCAACTGAAACAGCTTAATGCTCCTAAAGCTTGAACTCTTCTGCTCATTTGAACATCAGTGCCATGATGTAATTGCCAAAGCATTAATAACACCTGGTTTCTGCTGCTACTTTGTAGTATTTAGAGAGAGTAAAGGAGCCTCAGATTACTACTCCGCCGGTGTTCATCAACATCCATGAGAGTCATATCCAGCAAACACCATACAAAATTGCTATATAAACCATTAATGATTATATACTACTAACTGCAATATTTTAATTTTTAATTGGTGAACACTGCCTTCAGCTCCACAATAACTATATAGCAGCTATCTTCTAATATTACCAATAAGCTAGTTTATGGAAGTCCTGAAAGGTCAGTACTTAAGTTATTATTGTTGTTGTTAATCAGGTCAATGCTATAGCAATATAAAAAAAAAAAAAACAATAACAAGTGACAGGAATAACAGAAAAAGCAAGGTCTCTGAGGCTGTTGAACCATCAAGGTTACAAAAACAGATTCTCCAATTTGTGGCCCAACTTTTATGGAGACATTATATTTATTTAGTTATTCAGCAATCTAAACTTCAAATCTCAAACAAATTGAAATGAAGTCTGGCTAGAGCCATTGGATCAGGGAAATTCTATCTATCTATTCTATAAAATCAGGGTACAACAAAGTAAATAGAACATGTCTGAAGATACAAGCTAGTCACCTGATATTAAACCCATTAGGCAGGTCAAGTATATTTCATGTGACTTATTTCTTTAGTCCTTTATTTCTGTTGCTAATACTCAAATATTTTAGTCAGTGAAACATATTTATAGTCGTAATCATCATAACTTTGCAAATTTCCAAACTACTGTTTAGATAGCTTTTTCAAAAGAATCCAGACACTAATGGCTTGTTGCCTTTGTCTCACTTCAGCTTGCTGTTGCCATGAGTTATGTCTGGGCAATTTCATTTGTATCAGAGTTTAAAGAGATAGTTTTGTCTGAAAGTTGGTTTTACCTGGTGTGCAACCAACAAGACACCTAAAACAGCTGTTAAGCCAGCTTACTAAAAATAACTTGTACAAGCTCTCATCAAAGTATAAAGAAACACAAATTTGGCTTTGCCACTGAAAAGTTCAAATTTTAATGTATAAAACATTTCCACCAGATAAAAGTTTAGTTTCTTTGTTCCAAAAACGTTCTCTTTGTGAGAAAATAATTTATGGAGAAATTAAATCCTTAAAAAAATTTTAAAAAATTGTCAGAGTTTCTACCTCAGTCATGCAAGCTTTCATAATTTCCAATTCTCTTTTTGAATAATTTTTAACATTATTTTCTGTCTAAATCCCATCCCCACTGTTCATTTAAACACTTTTTTTTAGAAATAGCATTCATCTACATAGTAACCACTGAATAATATATTATATTTTAGCATTCTCAACTATTAACATTTGAGAAGAGTTACTCTGGTTGTTCTCTTTCTAAATGCATAGCTATGGATAAAAACAGTGCATGGTATCAACTTATTAAGGAGTGGAAGTTTTGAAAAAGGGCTTGATCATATCTGAAAGTGTATCCATAATTATAGAGAAAGAAACCTAGAAAGGTCTCTGTACTTCAAAAAAATGATACTATAGCAACCATGCTGAACTACTACAAGGAGGGTTGCAGCAGCACTCTTCCTGAGACACACCAGAAAAGGTTTGATAATGAAAGGGGTGAGGACAATGGCTACTAGCAGCAAGTAATGAGAGAGAATCTTCCTGGTGGAAGTTCCTCAAAAGCATCTTAGAAATTCTGACATTCTGAGATCTACAAGTAAAAATGGCATCAAGCATTTTTTTTAAATAATTTACATTAAAAAAAAAATAGAAACATTAGTGCAGCTGAGTGAGTAGTGAGATGAGAAAATGAAAAGTTAAACCACAATTCATATTTCAAATTCTCTTAGTTAACATCACATTCTGACCAACCACCAAACAATTAGCTATCATATTCATCTCATCAACTCCTTTTACCCATGCTGACAACTTTAGGAGGGATTTCTCATGTACTGACAATCTGTAATTATGATAAACAAATAGCTGAGGGGGACAGAATAGAGAGACCAGGGAATGGTTTAATTATAACTGCAGTGCAGTGAACACTACAACTAGGTCACTATGGTTATCTAAAAAGATTCAGTAAAACACTTCTAAACTTTCACCAACAAAGTAAATATTCCGTTATCTAATCTCACACAAAAAAATGTTCAAGGCTCTTACTTAAATTCTTGGATACAGATAATAATTGCATTTAGTGATATAAATGTTTTTATTATCATTATTATTTATCAGTTTACTTTGTAAACAAAAAGCATTTATTAAAAACTTTTTTTAAAAATTTTAATCTATGGCAGGATGTGATTAATGAAAAAAAAAAGTAATAGTTATAATTCTGGTAATAAATTAAAGAAATTAAAGAGGATTTTGGGAAAACAATTTTCTTTCTTTCTTCTTTTCCTTAGCCTTAGGGACAACCCACTTAAAAAAAAAAAAAACCAACAAAAAAGGCCAGTACATAAACAAACA
Source organism: Nautilus pompilius (assembly GCA_018389105.1). Lineage (NCBI taxonomy): Eukaryota > Metazoa > Mollusca > Cephalopoda > Nautilida > Nautilidae > Nautilus > Nautilus pompilius. The sequence continues at coordinate 2,202,629 of JACATO010000311.1, read as the reverse complement.
GATTTATACAACAGAACTGCTAATGAAAAAAGAGAACTTGTAGCTGCACAGAAAATTAGCTCTGCATTAGATTAATGCAAGGCAGAGTCAGCAGTATTCTTCCACTAACTTTCATAAGTTCTACAGTTTTTACACTATCAGTTCCTGTTTGTTTATTTGTTAGAAGAACAATAAAAGTATATTGAAAAATATCAACAAAAAAAAATGCATGCATCTCTATGAAATAAAGCTGAACACACTTGAAAACTTAATGGCAGTCAAAGCTCCACTGAGAGAAATGCTGCTAAAGAAGCCATTCTGAACTATTGGTCAAAATACAAAAATGTTGAAAGTCCTTGTAAAATGACCAACCAGTAAGCAAAGAAATAAACCCAATTTAACTTATGTTTTAATTGCCAGTTTATTCTTTGTTGTAACTTTTTAAATCCCAGTATACTTTAATTATGCAAAGCTTTAAATGTACCACCATTGTTGTTCATTTTTAAATCACTTTCTTTGAGAAATGCATGACCAACACAACAAAAACTCTCTCAGGTAGAGCTGCTGGCCTACTTCTCTACAGAAAGCTTAGTGGCTTTTCTTACTGTGTTTTATAAATACTTTAACCAAACTGTTCCAAGATTCTAAAACCCAAAACAAACAAATAAGTACTTTTTTGTTTTTTTTTAAATAAGCTTTTATTAAATAGGCACTGATTTGATATTACTATGTGAGTTGAGGAACCCAGATCAATAGTGTCATTTTACAACAGGGCTGCCATGATTAGACCACTAGGATTTTTTCAAGAAGTAATTATCACCAGCACCTGATATGATTTATTCCCATGCTAAATACAATATTTCCATCAGTATTAGGCCAAAATAGTACAGATAAATTCCATGCAATAATGACACAACTTTAGCCTATTTTAAAAAAAGAGAGATTACTAAATAACTGTAATAAAATAATGGCTTGGATCTTTCATCTCTTATTACCAATGAAATTTAATAAATTTTTCTTGACTTGGTGCCACTGAGAAAAGATATACAAGAATTAAAATTTAAAATTACTTTCCCATATAAATAATAATGAAAAAATAGATTTAGGTTTTCGTTTGCCTGTATCATTATGGTTCAGGAAGCCAAGTGAAGCACAAGAAGTTGATGACACAGACAACACATCTAGGATCCTGGTATCAATCATATGGCCAGCTAATTGGGCTCAATCTTAGGGGGCAACTTAAAATGATAGCAGTTCATGGAAAAACCTGAAAATGAACCAATTTGACCAGGTTTTTCATTGGGATCATCATCATAAATGAGAATTTCTATTAATGAGATTTCACTTTACTTTTCATTCCTGCATTGATTTCCCTAATATATACAAACCTATGCTATTACAATGTGTATATTTCACTAAACTATTTCTTTTAAAAGTGCCAATGGTACAAGAAAAACTGCCAAAATAACAAAAAGAAAACCTATTAGAAGTGCACATGGAGATCCAACATTAATAATAAGTCAGGAGTGTTGGGGAAAGTAAAAGACACAAAAACACACAACTTTTAAGATCACGGCAATTAGCATATTTGAATGTGGATTGAAAATTTTCTTAAGGAAGCAGAATAAATAATGAAAAAGTTATTAATTATAAAAATGCTTTGAAGTATTATTTGGACCTTTCTGGAGTTACTAGAGTTTTACCTTTCTGTGCATGTGTTTACTTTGTACTCAGTGGGAATCATCTGTATATCATCATGATTTATTTTTCATGATGTGTCAGCATTTACAGAGCCTGAGAAATTTATAACAGGAACACCATATATTTTTTTTTTTTAAATTTGTAGTTGCCTTAACAATGCATCAGCTACTCTGATATCAGACAAGGAAAATTAATCATTATAAAATTCACACTTCTTTTCTTTTTTAAAATTTTGATTATTCTAAACTTTTAAACAAAATACTGTTCATGAAAAATGGGGAAACTCAGTTGAAAAGCCTACAACTTTTTAGACAATGCCAGAATTACTAAGTGTTGGTAGCAGTTCTGAATTGATGGAAATTATTCTAAAAGTGTAAGATAAATTCTCGTATAAATATTTAAAAAAAAAAAAAAAAGAAGCACATTTTTGTTATCACATGTAAGATATACCTGAAATGTAATGTGCAGAAGTATCCTGAACATGGTAATAGAGACTCTGTATCCAATCAACACCTGTAAAACAACTTTGCATTACTCACCTGTTTGAGTATGCTGTTTAAAAGGAGCCAGCAGTCTTGCCTTCTTCTTCTCATAGCCCTTCTGTGTTATGTCACCTGAAAAACAAACCATTAAAGTTTGCTTAATCTGCATAAAATATGTTATAAATACAGGTGAGACAGGGACATAGCTAGAGATTGTGCCCGTTTTAACACGCAGACTGCCAGTTGATTGCCATTTAGTAAACTGTAATCTGAAATAAACAACAATTACCTTATTTCTCTCTAATATGTTCAAATGAAAGCCACGGTAATGACCATTCACTTACTTATTTTTTGTATACCTTTGTAAAGTGAAGCATGGTGTTTGTAATGCAGCTGTGGAAGCTCTGTCAAAACTGTTCCAATCAAGATATGGTATTTTAATGCGATTATAAATGTCATTAATACAATCTCTATCTTAAGTTGTCGAGCTTGTGCCAGAATATATGATAATAAGACCATTCTGTAGAATCTTGATTGCTATTTGGCTAAAAATAGAAATTAAAAACAAACACCCCCCCTTTAATGTAGAGACGATCATTACATTTTTGCCTTGGATGCAGAAAGTATAAGCATGACGTTAACTTTTTGGATACCTTTAAAATGCCAATGCCATGTTGAGTGAGTTGCTGAACAATTATTTCAATTTCTATCTTATTTAAAATTAGGAGGGAAAACTAGATCACTCAGTCTGTTAAATTACCACTGTTTTCCAGATACAAATTTTTTGGCTGTTTCTTTACCATTAGCAGCAGACAAATTGGACAGGCAAGCTATGTGTTAGCAAACTGTCTGTTTTTAGCCAATCTGTTTCTGGATCAATCCATCATAAAATCAGGCTAAGAATCAGGAATATCAACAAGTCATGGTCTCTGAAATAACTCAGATAAAGCACACTTGTTAGGTAATGAGTTATACTGGTATTTCCTAATAAATACTGATTTTTAAAGATACAAATATTATTAATAGTGGCTATTTACAACTAAAACTTAAAGTTACAGTTTGAAATTCTAGCAAAATTAAAAGTATCTCACATGGAGAAAAATGAATATTGGAGATAAACATCTAATTTGATCTGAACAACAGAATCTCTCAATTATTAGCTACAAGTAACTAAATTTGCAGAAGCTCACTAGAACAGATCAAGCTATGGTCCAACTGTTTGTAAAGGTAAAGAGGCTAAGCTGAGCAAATGATATAGCTTTGGTTAAAAAGGAACAGACGATAGGTTGAATTTTTAAACTCATGGAAAGGGCAGAGCTGCTAGAATTTGATATTACAATATTCTGAAAATGCATAAGCATAAAAACAAATCCTTTAAGATAGAAGTAAATTTACATTTGAATTTTAAAAAGTAACAACAGCTAACTAAATCATCATAATACTGGAAAGTATATGCTTCAGATAAAATAAAGCAAATGGGGTTATCATAGAAAAAACAGAAAGCACCACTTTAAAATGGAAGAGACTAAATTGGAACAACTTCAGCATATTCTTCATAAAAAATGAACCCATGAAATAATTTTAAAAATTGCATCAATACATTAATGGAAAAAATTTGGTTGGCTTTTTATAAAGGTCACATTTAAGGTTTTTTTTATAAGACAGTTCCTCTGAATATTTTCAACTATCCTAGCATAAAATACATAATTACATAAACCAGTCAGTAAACATGGCCTACTACCAGGATACCAAGAAGACAGAAATCAGAAGATTAAATAACAGACCTCAGCAAATTAACTAAATGAGTTTATGTACAGACCCACTATGATAGGATGGAATTCCTTTAGAAAATGGCTTTTTTACATAATTAAGAATTATAGCAATAATCAGTTGACTTGTGGAAGCAAATAACCAGTGTACATACACAGGAAGAGACTCTCAAGATGTCATATTGATCACCGAAGTAAAGAAATAAACAGATGGAATCTCAGAATCTCTACTTTAGGATCAGGAAATGATCAAACCAGACAGACTAATTAACCAAATTGCTTATTGACCTTGAATGGACTATGTATAAACACTCTCTGATCTGTGATGTAAACCAACTAAAATTTGCTACAACAAAAAGTCCTGTTTAACCAAGTAAATCTAAATGCACATGCATACAAAGTAGCAGTAACATCCAGAAGACAGATAGAGGGAAGTTAAATGAAGAACATCCAAGGAGCCCAGAAATATCCAAAGCATCTGCTGATGACAATACGTGTTACCAAGTTTGGAGCAGATTCTTTTAGCCCATCATATCTTTTAAGCAAGATTGTGCTTCAATTTTTTTTGTACATTGCAGTTACATCTGCTGAATGATCATTCAGCAAAATCAAACTCATCAAAAACTTCTTATGCAGCACAATGTCACAGGACAAAATAAACAACCTTAGCCCTTTAATGTCAAAAGTGAACTGGCAGAAAATATAATTTAAAAAAAAATTTTGGTTTACAAGAGAGAGAAAAATACTGAAGTATACACAAGTAAGCAGCTAAATACTGTGTGTGGTTAAAATTTATTATATCTTAGTAGATGAAATCAATCTTCTTTGCAAAGTTCTATTTATTTTGCATCTGCTATAATTTAAAACTTACAATATGCATTTTGGAAACACTTGTGATCTATGTATTAATGTCAGCCATGTCCAAACTGATAACCAATGAAAATAACTGTTCATAAGCACAAAAATGGTCACAAATTACCTGGTTATATAAGTCTGACTGTCCACAAAATATGCTGCAAACAGAATAATAAAAAATAAATAGATACTTGAGTTTAAGAACAAAAACAAATATCCATCAGTAGATAATCAGATCAACTAAGTTAAATCAGTAGAATCATACCTATAGACATACATGTATATATAAATCAATAAAACCAATTTTAAAAATATGCAAGGATTAACATATCTAGTCTTGACCTCTAAAGCATTGTTTTGAATTTTCATGAAAAGTATTAGGATTCATAAAATGATAATCACCTATAATAACCAATTATTTGAATGTCTTCAACAAAGTTTAATTTTAATGAAGCAATGAAAAAAGATTTTCATCAAAAGTTATTTTTGCTAAGTATCAAGTCACGTTTGTTAACAAGTTATCCAGCAAACACAGTAATGGATATTGTTTTATGCTCTCTTATCTTAATATTTCACTGGTACATCAGACTTTACTAGTTAATTAAATAGTTCCAAACTTATGGAATTAAGCACCCCTAATCCTGCTGTTTGATGCTGTCCATAAACAGAATAAAATCTAATTTCCAAAGAAAGAGACTATGAGGAAACCTGATCAAATGTAATGGTTTAAAATTTGAAGATACCGACCCAGTAATTAGAAATTAAACTAAAATAAAGACCTGTAAATTCTGATTTTGCTGAGAGAATGTCACATGTATAGAAGTTCTTTTTATATAATTTATTTAAAAAGTTAACCATTTGTACAATATAGAAGGAAAAAAGTGGATCCATGAAAAGGATAGAAAAAGCCAGTCCAAATAAATGAGACAAACACAAATACCAAAATCAACTATTGAGCACAAAGAAACAGCAGCATTGTTTTTTTTTTTTTTCTGGGAAACTAGTTTAAAAGGGAAAACAGAACAAATCTAACAACAAACATGTCTAGCCTACTTGTGAAAGAGACATTCAGCTGGTGAGCCCTAACAAGATCCTGCTGACACAGGAAGGACACAAGGATCCCAACAAACACTGGTTTACAAGACTTAATCAAGTTCAGCCATAAGGGCCCAAGTGGCTAACCAGACAGCTTGGCTAGGATCTGGAGTGGGTCTCTAAGAAGATAAGGGAACTAAAAAGTATACCTGCACATTCCTTCTGGAGAGAAAGATGTTAAAAACAAAAGTTATACATAACAGATCCAACATCTGGCATGTGAAATAATTGCAAAGAAAGAACTCAATTTTTTTAAATTTACTTTTTTAATGGCACTTTCACAAAATGTATGTAATATTTAAGAGTCAGTAAATAGAGATTTTTTAAAACATTGTGTTAAGTGCTCAAATACATCATCCACAGCTGTTGTCCTCTTTCCAAGTTTATTTTAAGGAGAGAACAATCACTTGCTGACAGTTTTAAATTAGCCGTTTCTTAATTTATAAATTTCATTATTAAAGTTAAATATTAAATGAAAATAAAGTGTATATAGGTAATTATAGCTGAGAAACTTCCAAAGCACCCAAGTGACCTGTTCTAAAGATGTACAAGTGCTGAACTAATTAGAATGCCTGTTCAGTGGTAGTTTATAAGAAAATGAAAAACTATTGTAACAGAAAACCAAACTTGAGCAAATATACTGGAGATGCGTTTGCTTTAAAAAAAAAAAAAAAGCAGCAGCAGCAGATAGATTATGTATCTGAACATGTAACAAAAATCTCACTGCTAAATTCAGGACCAATTAATAGTTCTAAGAATGGAATAACATGGTACCAAATCAATGCTTTTGTTCACATTCATTTTGAAATGTTTTCTGTCAGTAAAATGGCAATGCAAAAATAAATATGCAAATGAGCTAAGTACGATATTTATTTAAAGTGACTGGTGCATGATAGATATTGCAGATAAGCACCAATGTTTTGAAAGAGAGATAATTTGGAGGAAGCAGGCTGCTGATGATAGTGGATGAAGAGCTAGGACTTTACTGGTGTTTGAACGTGCAGATACAAATAAACAAATGAAACACCTTGTTCACAGTTGTCTATACAATGCAGGGACAAGGGGGAGTTCATGCTTGGTTATAGGCTATCTGTCTTGCTTTTTTCAAAAGCAAGACTAAAACTAGCCATGTGGCCATTTTTATGTCTCATTCAAAATAATAATCTCTTTTATACAGAAATTCAAAGCAAATTTTCAAAAAGCAAACTAAACAATTCATGCTTCTCTCCTTTAGCCACACAATCATTTTTCTTTTCTTTCCTTTGCTGCAAATGAACAATTGAGAAAGTAGTTCTCCAGTTAAATTGCATTACCAGAAGTGTGATTGTTATTATTAATGCTATACAAAATAAGCTATAACATCACTCTCTCTTTTTTCTTTGTATTAAGGGCATTATTAAATTCTCTGTGAACAATGGTAATATCAATAAAATAAATGGCTAGTTCATGTCAAACAAATATCCATATACCTGGGTTTGATTTAAGAACTAACATTCACATTTATATCCAATATATTTTCATTAAAAACCGCATGATTCAATTATCATAGCAGGATCAAGTCATAATATAATTAACCATGTCCTGCATACAAAAGCTGGCTGCCAGTTACTAGACATCACGATGTCAACTAAAATAACCACTATTTTCTTCAACAAATTGAAAATATACCTCATGTTGAGCTTGCAAAAATTACCCACTGCCAGCTTGAAAACAAAGAAAAATGGAAACAGAAACAAGCAATTTTGACACTGTATTTAATTAGAGTACACAAGCTTCTGTAGTTGCTAGTTATTTCTTCACCAGGTGTAATACTACAGGCATGCCGGTTTGTAGGTGTGATTCTTGCAAAACAAAGGAACAATACATAGAATTTAAAATGGAAAGTTAATGGTAAAGCAGTATTATTGAAATGGGAAATTAGTTCAGGTTTTGACCATCATCTTATCTAATCAACCTACATGTTGCCAATCTTTCTGAGGTTTTTTGTTAGCTCTTACTATTAATAAGGCAATAAGAAATGCTTAAACTAACCTAGTTTCTGCAATATGCACAACTGTCACCTTTACTTAAAAAAACGCAAAAGATCATATCATTTTAACATTATAATCAGATTTATAGGCTCTACCACTAAAATTTATCAAATGAATACAACTTTTACTCCCTTAGAAAATAAATCAAAATAATTCTCTATTCACAATAAAGTCCCATTAATAAGCATACCATAATATCAGAAAAGCTATGAAAATATTTAGTTTTGAAGTTTCACATACCAATGTTAAACTTTTAGCCTTGTGCAAGAAATATTCCCAGCAGTAATACCTTGTTCTTTTAGTTAGGGTAGATGAATAATTTATTTTTAATAAAAACTGCATCAAAGATCTTTTGTTGATGTCAACAATCTCATTTCAGATGGACTGTTGTTTATCACCATGACAGCAAGGTCAAATAAAGGTGTATCATCAGCCTGCTGTACTTTTGCATAGACCAACAGTAAGTCCAATGGGAGCCAATGAATCATTATAAATATACCTTCTAGAAACATTTTAGTCTGATATCTCACACACAAAATGGAATTATCCAAGCAGTTTGTTACCATCAAAACTGGTTAGCAGGTTGATGGATACAGAACTGAAGACTAGAAACAAAAAACTTTGTAGTTTACATTTTTCTTCAAGTCCTCTCATTGCTTTGGTATTTTCCAGTATCCACATTCTAATTGAAATTGTTAAATTTTCAATTTTTAAGTTATCAAATATTATGAAAGAATGTAATTCAGAGGTTTTCCTCTACATAGTTTATCAAATTATCTCCCCTAGAATCAAATGGCATCTTTATTTAAAAATCTATAGAAACAGCAGATAATTCTGTATGATAAGGAAAAATAAAAAAATCCAGTAATGATGGCAGGTATATATTTACATACATGATAAAAGTGCATGTTTAAATTATAAAAATATCTTCTGGAATAGAACTTATAAAACAAAGTATTTATATAAAAAAAAACAAAAAACGTAGTAGTCGCCATGGTGTGTGTCTTTCAGATTATATACCAGCAGGCCACTTGTTTTGATCGCCAGAGCTCTCCCATTCCCATGTTGGATACAAAATTTATTAATTACAGGACCCCAAATATGAATATAGACAGTATTTGCAAACAAAGTTGTTTTATTTTTCATTATATGATGCAATCTCTCAACAATATAAATGCCTGATTATTATAACTTCGAATTGTTATCAAAAGACATACAAATGAAAAAAAAAAAATTGTATCTTTAACAGAAACAATGACAGCAAATTTCCAGAATCGATATTGGTAGCTTACTCTCTACCAGCAAATAGATTCTGGAACCCATGTCCATATTTAGACATGGGACATCTGAATTCATTAATGTAACCAGGTTCTGTCTAAGGGTAGCTGTCAGAAAGTCTTTATTCCCTCATCTTCAACTACCTAAATCACAACATATTTAAAAAAAAAAAAAGAGCAACAACATTCTTTTAGCTTATTTGTCAGATAATCAATTTTACAAAACATACAAAAGTATTTAGAATCAAACAACTTAATACTTGGTTTCTTTTTTCTTTCTATTTTATATTTAATAATCAGCATTAAAAAAAATTTTTTTTTCAAAATATTAAATACACTAAAATGAACGTCTGTTCAAATTGCACTATAACCAACCAAGAGCTGCTGTAGGATGCCAGGGTGTTGAAAACCATCAGTATCACAAAACTCAGTAGACAAAGGTTCCCCCAACCACATCCATGATTTAAATCACCATGAAGCCTTGACGACAGTTCAAATCTTGATCACATTTTTTATGCATTCAGTTCTTTATTAGCTACCTCTGTATGCACACTGAATAAGGAATTTAAAACTTTTTTTTACCATGTCTTTTAAAAAAATCAAAAGAAAAAAATAATTAAGTTTTTTTAAACTTTAATAAAAAGCATATTGAAATTCACTTTTTTAAACTTTACAAGACTTCCCATTAAAATCCCAATTTAACTTCTTTCATTAGATTTTATTTTTAAATACCAAAATTACTCTCTTTTTTTGTTCTTTGGAAACTTAATTTTAGTTGCACTTCAAACCTGATGACACACCATTTAAAATACCTGGAGGCATAATTCTGATCATTATATATAGTATGTATGTGTATGTACAAAACAAAGTCTGCAACCACCAACCAAGGTATCAAAGCTGTGTGGTATTAATACAAAGTAAGAGTGATTGCTACCAGAAACATTCATTCAACATGTAAACCAAAGGACAAAGAAATGATGATTTGTAATGTATGTATTACAATTGAAACTAAGACATAGATAGGTAAAATATGGCTCTTTATCCTAAAACATTATGCAGAATTAGACAATTTTTTTTAAAAAATGGCACTCTGAAAAGTGAAGATCATAAATCAATGAAGAAAACAGTGGAGTAATTATAGTAAAAAAAACAAAAAACAACAAATCATTTACTTTGTACCAAGCTACAAAAAATTTTAATGGATTTGTCTGTTTTTGTTTTCTGGGGAAATTTTTTTAAAAAATTAAAAGTTGTTTTCCATCAGCTTAATCCACTGTTCTAAAGTGCTCCATATTCTTTCTTTGCCATAGCTGATGAAATGGTGTTCATGGCTACACAAATCTGAGATTATTACCAAATAATCTGTCATTAGTTTGTCATAGAATTTCCCTACTGGACAGTTTAACCACATGAAGATAGAAAGAGTTCATATACATACAAGCAAGAGAGGTAAAACATCATCATCATAGGCCCCAGTGTGTTAATAGAAAGGACATTACTGGAACTGCATTAAATACAAAGTATAAAGCAAATGGAAAAATTCAACTTAAATAACTCTTGGTAGCTTAGAAAATAAATTTTAAAAAAACCCCAAAAAAACTGCTTTATCTAATGATTTTATGATAACCTTAAAAAACAACAAAAAACAACTATTCTGAATCATGTAAATTATGATGTATAGATTTGTAAGATGCTAAGCCATTTCATATGACATAAAAATGCCTTTTAATTTTTTTCATACTCTATAAATTTCAAATTAAATCATATCAGGTTTTACTTATATTTTATTATCATTAAATTACTTCAGACTAAAAAGCAGAAGCTTGTTAACTGCATTTGAATATTAAACCAACCATCCAAAATTCTATAGGATTATTTGAAAAAATCTCTTCTTTTCAAAATTCCAAATGGCTGTTTATTTCTGACAATCCTCACCAAATGAAATTACTAGACTGTGTGGGTGGTCCAAAAGTAGACTATTGGACTGGTTAAGTGAAGGGCCTAAGTTCAGTTTCCACAGAAGACAAATGATGGGATCTAGCATGGCTACTTCTGGCTATTCTTTATAATCCAGTGGGTTTCTTCTAAGTGCTTCAGTTTCTTCTCCCTTTTAAAAAATGAAGAATTTTAGTAAGGGATTCCCTGCTGAAATCAGAAGCGTTGGGCCCGAAGTGACACAGGATTGGGAATGTTTCCTAGTAGACAGCCACACCACTATCTTCCCTCTCTTGGAAGCGTTAGTGTACCGAAAAAACATATTTTAAACTACACCAGAAATCAAGAGTCAGGTTCAAACAAAACAACAACAAAAAGTATCCTGCTCATTTTCTGTTGTGTTAATGGCAAGGACTGCTTTTCATTTTGATGTATGAGAGTATTAAGTACTATGAAAGAGTTTAAATAGTTAAATGTTTATTTTGAAAGCAATAAACAACTTTGTGATCTTTCTAAAATCCAAATTTAATCGACTGATCATTATTGATAAGCCATTATGTTCAATTTCTCTCAAACTAGAGTTTAGAACAAATTTCAAAAAGAAAGAGCATTTTTGTTTAAAAGTAATCTTTTTCCACAATGGCTTCATTCATTATTTCATGCAACAAAAATAATTAAAACAAAATTTTTATTTGAAGAAAAATCTGCTGTATAAATTTGCTTCAATGAAAGATTTTTATTTTAAAAAATTACTCTAAGATAAACAAAAAAAAAAAAAAACATCAAAGTTTCAAAGTTCTAGGTTAAATATGAGCAGGAGTTTCACAAAGGTGAAATTTCCTATCACTGTTCCATGGCATTATCAACTTTGAGGAGGAAGAAAAAAATTTTTTTTTCTCTGGGAAAGTAAACCAACAAGGTATACACAAGCCATTTTGAAAATTCCTCTCCCTAACCAGTCAGTTTTATCAGCAATCAATCAGTAACAGAAAACAGAGAGAGCATAAAAGAACAAGATCTGAATTCAATGTGCCAAATTCTTTAAGCACCATTTCTGGTAAAGCCTCTATATAATGGACACAAACCTAGGTTGAATAGTTTCTTTTTGTTCTGTAGCTGTTTGTGGCCTTAGCCCGTGAAGGAGTATTTTGTAACAAATCTTAAACATGGATTGCTCCAATCCACTCAGAAATAATTCCAGAGTTGAGAAGAAACAAACTAAGCAGGCAAACATAGAAGATTTGTCAGCAAACAAAAAAGGTGCAGTATTAAAATGTTGAAATACTTAATAGTAAAGCATTAAAGTGAACACATATTTAATTAAAATGCAAAGACAAATAGCATAATTCCACACATCCTTTTAACCTTTTTTAAAATTATGTATAGGTTATATGGTTTCCTCTTTTTTTTAATTATAAGTTCTGCATTATGTTGAAAATCCAAGATGCATATAGTGAAGATACATTACATACACACACATACACAACGCACACAGATACAGACAGACAGGTCTCCCTGATTTGTCCATCTAAGGTGACTCATAAGAAATGCTACCTAAAATAAATTTTTCAATAGAAGTTTCACAGCAGATATTTTGCCTTGACTGGCTAAAACTTGGCTTATTTGACAGGGGAGAACACTCATAATAAAGAGAAAACTGGTATATTTTGCAATAAAACAGGGGTCATGGCCTACATAACATGTCTGTGTGAGCAAGAAAGAGAGATAGAAAGAAAGGAGAGGAAATGGTCTGCCAATCAGTGGCCAAAAGAGATCCAGTTCACATGTACACAAAATATGCCTGCCATTGTAGTTTACTCACATGTCATTTTCTCCATTAATTACAGCCACTAATTACTGTTTGATCTGTCTGTCTAGCAGCACACAATGAAAGATGTTTATAAGACTGGCTGCTGCTGTGCAGCAACAAACACAGAACAGCCTCTGAATCCTCCTCCATCCACCATCAGCAGGACTATGACTCAATGAAATTAGCCAGCTGTATGAGGCTGAAAATGAGCTGACACATGACACCCAAAGGCAGACATCTTCTGTTTGCTGCTCCAATGGGAATCACAAGAATGGGGCTAGAGAGATTTTAAAAGATAATTTAAGGAAAAAGTGTTGGAGCAGGTCTATACATCAGTCAAATCTTACAGGGGCTTATCATTTAAAGTCTCAAAACAGAAAAATGATTCATTTAGAGCAAATGGTTTAACATTTTTTTTAAAAAGTATTATTAAAATATTAGTTTCAGATGTAAAATTAAAAAGCTGCTATAAGCTGGAGCAGATAATAAAAAGCTAAAAGCATTTTGCCTTAAACTTTAAATTAGAAATGTTATGTAATTCATTCTTTTTATTGGTCTCTGCATCTGATTTTTTAAATCCAGTTCTTAGTAAGAAAAAAAATTCTAAATAAGTTTTAAAAAGAAACCAGAAAATATTATTTTCATGAACAATTGAAAAGATTTTGCAAGCTGGCTAGCATTTGAAATTAAATTTGCCTCCAAACCCAAAGCACATATACACATTACTCTTTCGTCTACTTTCATTTCTTTATCAGGCCAAATTTTTAAATCATAAATAATCTTTTATGAAACTATAGACCTTTCAATGAAACAAACACAAGACTAGAGAAAATATTACTATGATGGTAGTTAACAGCCATTTTTTTTTCTATAATCACTTGTAGTTTATGCTACTCAGGGTTAAGGAAGAGAAAGTAACATCCAGCAATCAGAACTAAACTTGTAAGGGTCAGCAGTTCCACATCAGTTTCTAAATTTATTTTCCAGGAAACGGTAAGAGGATGACCAAGCCAAGCTTGTTTACCCACAGAGTCAGAAGTACCTGGACAGTTTTAGAAACATAGATAACCAGTCAGAGCAGCACATTCATTACTGGTCACCCTAGCAGTTTCTTTCCTTAGTAAAGTATTGCTGATTGTAGCTTCCTTGAAAAACCAGAAAATTATGAATCTCAAATTTAGCAATTTTTTAAAAATAAAGACCTCCTCTCCCAACTAAAGAAAAATATTTCTAAACTTTTTATTTTGTGATAATTTATAATAATGATAAATTCTAGCAATAAATTAGCACTAGGGGCATTCTGGACACCATTGCAAAGATGCTGTTTCAGCCAGGTTTCATTTGAACATCCATAGTAGCATCAACAGAAATTCATACCAAACAAAGGCATAAATATTAGAGTTTGTATACAATCCAAGAATACAAGAAATAATACAGAGTGGGAACAATGCATGTAGTAGAAATAAACAAAAGAAAATCTCTAAGCTATTCTACTTTGCTAAACAGATGTACTGCTATTTGCTAAATTGCAGACACAGCCAATAAATTAATCACTACTATATAAAATTTTTATATGTATAGTTTTGTCATCTTCAAGCAATAATACTCAAGAATTTCTTTTTTTTTTCGAAATTCTGTGGTCTGATTTGTATATAAAGTTGGATTTACTTGCTATAGGTATGATAGACAATCACTAAGTAACCCCTTACTTAAATAGATAATGTATCAGGTCACAGTTTCATGAGCATTTTAATTGATAATGGTTTTGAACCTCAACTAAAAATTTACTAAACCTGTGATTAACTAACTACTTAAGAATGAGAAAATTTCTTCTCCATGATGTATGCACAAAAAAAAAAAGGATTAATACTTTGGTTTTGCCATCTATTACTGTTGCAGGGTAATCACAGAAATGCTTATGTCAAGTCCCTATTAATCTGCTTGTTGACAGCAACAAAAGTTAAGGGTCAATGATTATGGCAAAGTCTTATATCTTATTGGCTCTGGCTACATTCCCTATGAAAGTAAATAAATAGATAGTCTGTTTTCAAAATCATGTTTAAGTTTGAAACCATTTTATGAATCCAGTTTAGTATTTTAAAATCAAAATATATGATGTATGTTATGCTTTTGTTTCAAGCACATTTTCTTCACCTTGTAAAATTAATGAATTCTCCCTTATAATTTTTCTAATTTAGAACTACATGTATATCCTTTTTTGAATTGAGAGGGGAGAAGACATAAAAAGAAAAAGAACAATATACACTATATTATATTTCAAACTGTATCTTGTCATCTGTCACATCAAAAAACACAATGACAATACTGATAAATTTCCAAGCTGCTTTTAAAAAAAATATCTAATGTACAACTAGTATCTAATTACTCAATTTTAGAAATCAGAAAAGTTATTTTTATAAGCATTTTCATAAAATACATAAACAAATAAATATGTAAATTACTTACTACAACATATTACTAAATCTTACAAAAAATGTTTAAGAAAAGTCTAAAATAAAATTAAAAACTTATCTGAGCCTTTTCTAAGGAACATGGCACAATGTCGAGAGAGAAAGTGTGTGTCTGTCTGTCTGTCTCTCTCTCCATAGGTGAACAAATCTGTTCTATAGGAAGTGATTAAAAATACAGCTGTCATTATCTCATTGTAAAGCTGCATCTGATCCCTTAGGAGATCCCTAAGGGGCATGTTTAACTTTGAATACTATATGCTCAGAGGGAGGACCAGAAGGTTATTGGCAGATGATGTTCAACTGGTAAAACTTTGAGGCTGGCCAATCATAAGGTCACAGTAGTATGAAACTTTTTAGAATTTTCCTCCTCCATGAAATAAACTGTCAGCATTACCAAACATTTTGCCCATTCAGCTTCCTCTAAACCCCACTAACATCACAGGTAGTTTACCACTTGTAGAAAAGAGTTCAGGCTTTAACTCATTTCTAAATATCCACAAAATAACTTCATAGGTTGGTAGTTATAATCAGTCTAAAAGATATTAATATTACACTCTTTTTCTGTTATTATTGATTTTAGTATCTAGAAGTCAAGTCTCTGATTGATGACTTAAGAGCTTTTGGCTACTAAAAATTCTCACTTGCTCAAGTCAAGATATAATATTTACAGGATTGTGAGCACTTTCACATACTGGTGCTTACTAAATTCTTTAGATATTTCAGTTCATTTTTAGTAAAATTTCACATATCAAAGGATTTACCTTAAAAACTTGCAGTGTGATGATTGTTGATCAGTTGCAATACTCCATATGTAAAGTGCTAGCTAGTGTCACAGCACTGACTGTGGTCATGAAAACAACTTTCTAATCTACTTGGAGGTAGAGGTGGCAGTGAGAAAGCACTTCCTTACTGAATAAGGAAACTGGACAAGAGTGATAGCAGCCTGAAGTCAAGGACAGGAAAGAGTGTGGCATTATATCTCTGATAAGGTTTTAGTGAAATTTGACTATGAACCCTGACCAATCAAATTAGATAATACATTGTAATGCAAGCTAAGCACTTGGAAACTCAATACACAATGAGCCTACTACAGTGTTTGTGAGGATTAAATGTTTTATATAAGATGAAAAAGGTAAATCTTATTCCTTTTATAGTTTGGTTCATTTTAACCTCCTTCCCCAACCTAGTCATTGAACACAAAACTATTTCAGTAACCAAACAAACATTTCTCCCTTTTAGGGATGTCTAAAATTATATATTTACTTGTGTTAGATTTAAATATAATAATATCTACTGATTTCTATTGATCAGATTGATCAGATTATTGAAGGCAAATATAATAAAATGTATACTGGTCTAATGATATAGTAACCTTTTACACTTCAAAATTTTTAGAGAGATATTGATGCAAATACATAATTATCTCCCTTACCAAAATTTTACAATGACAGAATTTTTCCACTATTAATTAAATTAATTTCTTTCTCTCTGTCACACACACAGTGTGTGTGTGTGTATATGGTTTCTTGATTAATTCTAACAAATAAACAAAACCACTGACAACATATTATTATTAACTGCTTTGGTTTCATATAATATCGCTATCATTATTTTCATATAAACACTTAACAGAGTCTAAATTGATATATGGTAAACTTTATTCACTACTTTTCCTGCTGATCTGAATTCTGTGATGCTACTTCTTGATTGAGGAGTTTCTGCAAGGTCAATACAGCACCAGGTTCCCATAGAAATGTCCTGTCTAAAGAAGGGATAATTATAGCATATATGAGTCAATTAGAACGCCCAATATTTTATACACTGGGCTGGCAGTAATTGGGGATAGTGTAATAAACTATTTCACAGATACAACTTAGTAGGAAACAAATTTTAAAAAAAGAAAAAAATAATATATTTTTTTCCCTAAACAGATAAAACTTAACTAGATATGTAAAGAGAAAACTAATGTAAATTATCATTATTTCATCTGGAATTATTATATTTCTATCAAAATTTAAAGAAAATAAAAAATAATATATATATATATATAAAAACTTTAAATCCTCCAAAGACTTAACTGAAGATCTGATATCACAAATTTATATGTATCTTGTGATCCCAACCTGCTGTGTAGAACTGAGACATATGAAGTGTAAATTAAGAACAATACTATACATTTATGGGACCAATGTGACATATTAACCTGCCAAGCATTAATTCAAACTTACAAATATTTCGCTATGATATAAACTATGGCTCCTGGGAAGCAAATATCATATGACAAATATATAGAATGCTTAGAACTAAACAAACAATATGTATACCTATATATTGTTTCCACAAGTGTTCATTAGGAAGCAACCGTTATTTTTTTTAAAGGATTACATAACCAAAAAATGAATATAATTTTTTTAAAAAGTAATAGATACTAATTAGTGTTGCTTCTTGAATGAGGATAATCATTCTTAAAGCACTTGCAAAATATATTTAGTGTTCACCTTACCAGGTCACATATTTCCTTTAAACCATGTGATTGCACAAAATGTGCAGCAGAGTAAAAAAATTTTCTTTGTAATTCTCACGATCATTAAACACTTCACAGTCTAAATTATTCTTGGACTTACTCAAAACATTCCACTGAGGATGTGAAATACAACTCAATACTGCATCAGGATGTCCCTAAGTCTAAGGGCTTAATGGTGATGTTTGAAGCCACAGGACAAAAGCAATCAGTGGGTTTATCTTTTTTTTTAAAAATCTGGTGGAATTCCATGACATCCTGTAATAAGAATAAATTTGACACACTCCCTCCCTGAGTCAGCCATGTGATTTGTTTGTTCATTCCAGGCCAGACAGTGCAGTACATTAGCCATCATCAATCACTACATACTGGTAACAAACAAACAAACAAAAATACTACAATTGTGTGCTTTACTGATGTTGTCATCAACTGTGACACACACACACGCACACACATTTTTTTTTGGGGGGGTAGGTTTTCATTAAATTAAATCTAATCATCTTAATCTCTAGCTAAACTGATTTTTGAGCCAAGAAAGTAAAAAAAAAAAAAAAAAAAAACAAAACATTTATGAATTTGTTCTGAAAGAACTATCTCTTGGTGTCCCAGAAATCAGCAGTAATCCTACTACCCCCCCCAAATCAAACAAATGATTTAAAAGCAAAGGTTGGTGAACTTGCAATACGATGCTTTCATTAAAGAGAAAGGTCTTCTAAAGTCCTGTCAACAAAGTTGAGAAAATAAAGGAAATTTTCTGATTAACAACTAAACTTATTTATGCAATTTTGTCCCATCACAAATTTAAAAAAATGAAATAAACTAGTTAAACCAAAAGTTTCAGTTTCACTATCAAAAAAGATATCAAAGTCCCAGATTCTTTTCTTTAGTTTTTCCAGAACGATAAAGTAGAGCACAGCAATGGCTACTTATGAAGAACTAACAATCATTCTTATAGCATGGTTCACACAGCACTATGTTTTTCAAGTATTTGAGAAGTCTACAAATACTATTTTAACAAATCAGTTAAAACAAAAATTCTCTCCATACTAAATGTAATCAGAGACAAAAACAAAAAAAAATCAGCTTAATGTGTGTCTTTGTATGTATGTCCAATATCGCATATACAGTAATTGAGAAAGAAAGATGAAGCAGCAGCATTAGCTATTTTTAAGTTCTACAGTTTAGCATCTGGCTGCTTGCAGTTTCTCATTCTATGGCTTGTTACTCCTCCAAATTCCAAATGATTTTACAGAAGTTAAGTTCTAACATTCTTTTTTTTTCTAATAATTCACCAAAAGATGTATCCAAAGTATTTAACACAATTAACTAACAAAAGAAATTTAAGTTCAAAATTAAAAAAGACAAATTAAAAACCATTAAAAAAACATTTTAAAGAACTATACACCTGCATTACAATATTAATTAGAAATGGTATAAAATTAATATTAAATATAACAATTTTAATGTATATAGTTAGTTCCTTCTGCATTTTCTCTCTCATTCTCTACCATTATTTGTATTCTCTTTCATTTAATGTTAAGTCTATTATTAGCATCTACCATACACAAAACACCCACACCAAATACGCATCCATAAAAATATTTATACCCATACTTTCGAAAGTTCCTGTTGCATGTTCATTGCTGATAGGTGATAGTACATTCAGTAATGGCAGTATTGATGGATAGTAGCATGTCTTGTGGTAAATGAATAATAGGTGGTGCCATAACTGGTGGTAATGGAAGCAATAGATAGTAGTATTTTGGTTAAGTTTTGCTAATGATGTGACAGATAGTAACAACCTACATATCTATTTGCATACTTATTTATTCATCTATAGTGCTTAGCATACCAGCTGCTGTGGCTGAGAGGGGGCACCAAGTTCAATCACTTTTTGAGTCTTACTCAGTTTGCCAAATTTCTCACAGCATGGTTTCTTTTCAGTCTTTTGTAATAGACCATCCATGTGAGTTTCCGCCAGTTTACTCCCACAGTTAAGCAGCACATTTCTTGCTGAAGACAGAAGTGTCCGGCTCCACAAGGTGCAGGAATGGCAAAACTTATTGATGATAGATATGGTAATACACAACCTCATCAAAAATGTCTACAGCTAAGACAACAATGTTTGAGATGATATGCTTTAAAAGGTTCCTATGGGCAGTCTTGTGGCATTGTCAGGAAACTTTCTTTAAAATAAATTGGATAACTTAACATCATAGACAATAATATTTAGCTTTCCATGTATTAAAAAAAAATGATAAAATATTTTGGAATATCTTTGTTATTTTCATAAAAAAAAAATATCTGTCAAAAACAAAAGAAAATTTTTTTTTGATTTTCGAGAATGAAATTTTTTTTTTTTTTCATATTTTCTTCAAGCCTGTTTATAACTTCCTAGAACAAATCAAAGGACTTCCAAAGAATCATTTAGTTGTTTGTATTATTATGCATGGTCATGTGACTCACACAGGTGCTTCTTTAAAATTAATTTCTATACAGGAGCGAGACCAGGAAAAGATAGGGATTATAGGCAGGGCCAGATTAAGGCACAAGTAGGTAAGCTTTAGCTTATTCAACTCACAGAGAGCGTTACTAAAAAACTAAATTTATGAAAATTTAAAGATGAATGTATATAAAAATTATTAGAATAATAATAAAATAAAAATAGTACATAATGTCTGAAAATAAATTGTCAGAAATTAGTGTGTAGCATTTTTTGGTTTGAGCTTTTAAGGCTTTAGAATGTCTTAATCCAGTCCTGACTTTATGATCTCATTAAAATAGTATATTTTAGAAGTGTTAAGTTATTTTTTTTTTTTAAACCACACTTTACTGCCAAACACCAATAGCAGAGCTTTAATTGCAACTCAGTCTGAACCTGTACTAAAATTCTATTAGTGTATTCTTTAATGAGATACCTTATTCAGGTATATAATTTATTAAAGGTGGATTTTTTGTAGTCTGATACCCAAACCAACCATTGGCCCAATGCCAGTCTGCCCTAGTTCAAATGCCACCCATTCAGGGTAGATAGATACAAAAACATCCATCTTGCCTCTGATGTAGACAAACAGAATTCAGTATAATACATTTAAAGAGTGAATAAATAACTTAAAAAATAAATAAATACTCTCCTTTTATTTTTTATTTAAGTATTTGCTGACATCAAATAGTTGGATATTTAATTCAGTGTCGCAGAAACATGCTTATGTATACCATGTGTACACAGATCAAAATAGTTATTGATTTTCCTTTAATGCAAAGAAGAATGTGAGAAGAGTAAACCTAAATCACCATTATTACCTAGATCCACTGAACTGTGAGCCAGACTAGCAGCTCTATCTGTGCTTGTTGTTAACACCATAACAATCCCCATAGATCTAAAAGTCTTCTTGGCCAAACCCAGCAAAAACCCACAAATGCTATCAGAACTTGGAAATAGCATCACAAAATTATTCTGCATTTAAAAAAAAATGTTAGATATAAATTACAAATGTGTGTACCAAAAACCACCATTTATTTAGTGCAATTATAATTTATTGTACTGGCTGACAATAGCAATAGTCAACCTGGTACAGATCATACATAATAGCTGTCAAACCACAAAATTTACACATCATTAATGGTTCCAAGAATGAAGTTGATTCTGTTATAAAATTCTATTCTGACTTTTAACTGAGAGAGAAAAATAGCAGAATTGCTCATAAAGACAGGTCAATAATTAAAGTGATTATTTCCTTTTTAAATAAAAAAGTTTGTATCAAGAGTTGTTTTAAAGGTTAGCAATTATAGTACATTTTAAATATTTAGAAATAAAAAATAAATTACATTTCTAAAAATCAATGGGGAAGGCAACATTTTATATTGATAAGAATTAATGCCCTATCACTATGATCTACATTTCTTTGCAACTTGTTTTTATATTTATTGGCAATAATATATACAAACATATGCATGTATACATCATAATCTGAAGTTGTTTGTTTTTTTTTAAATGTAAGTTTGTTTTGTAGATATAGTATTTAAATACTATAAGAATTCTATATGAAAATGGTAATGAAAAATAAGAAAAAGGAGTGAGAATCTTCAGCATGTGTCATCCATAGCTAGTTATTCTATAGCTGCAAACATGCAAGTTAGCACAGATTTATTTAAACTCTCTGAAGTTGTGAAATAAAAGGCATAAAGCACTAAGTTGACATCCTCAAACTGAACTGGAACTTGAATAAAACAAGAACTTGTAATTGTTACACTGAAGAGGAAAGGTGGCTTCAGAGTATTTATAGTTGAAGTGCAACAATAGTTAAAGAGTACATTATGGACATGACCTGATTATAAAAATTAATTATTTTGAAAATATATATAAAGCAGATCCCCAGACCAGATTTCTATAAACAAAACCAATTTTTTTTTCTAATTTTCTTCTTGCTAAGCTGTTTTTAAATATCTCATTTAAAAAGAAGAAAAAAGTTTTATTACTCATCAAACAAATTTTTAATTATATACATGATAGCACCTTCTGATCTTATCTTCAAATACATAACCAATGCTTTCCCACTTCTAATGCCAGTTCTTTACATTTATTTTTTTCTTTTTAATTCTATGAATGCAGGGCAAGAAAAATTTAGTAAACTCAACCTCAAAAATATATGATACAATTTCAAAAAGATATATAAACATCTCTGTATGAAAGCAGCAACACTTGTTTAAAAACCAGTCCTTCTAGGTATCCGGCTTTCCAGACATCCAACCATCTTCAGGCCCCATTAGGGTCAGAAAACAGGTTGTTTACTATATGTGATGTTATAGAAATGTCTCAGAATTCAAAATCTTTCCACTACTAGATGCCCCCATCACTAAACCATAAATATCTGGTAACATCAGCTTTAACAGTCAACCCACAGTTGCATGTCCTTTAATAATAAAATGCCATAGCTTTTATGCAGAAGCACAGAACACATTGTAAAAACAGCGTTCAGCAAATACCTCCATCTCTCAGCAGAACTGGGTCTTGGTTGTTATATTTGTATGTAAACTTAGATAAGTGAATAACTAATAATGAACCTCCCATGAAAACATATGACTATTTAAAGTATTCCAGATTCTTGAAAATCTGGAAACAGGTTGAAAAAAATTGTAGAATTAGCATTATCAGAGTAAAATTGTTTTCTTTTGATCTAAAATCAAAAACATGTACACACAAAATTCTGTCTGTCAAAAACTTATTCTGATTACAGAAAGAAACTATGAACTCTCTTATACAAACTTGTCCCCAAACTCATTGGAAAGGTCAGCTTGACACTTAGGCCCACCCAAACTCTGCTAAAGTCCCCAAATAAAGGAAGTAATAATACCATGGTCTCCCATAAATGAGAAGCTATTTCTAGTTGATGATGACACAGTGCTATCACTTTCAAGAATTACGAGAAATTACATCCCCCCTTCTAAATTATGTAAATCAGATATTCAGGATATCCTGTTAAAATGTATTTAAAAAAAAAAAAAAGTAACCCTCATGAAACAAAATGTCAGTCATGTAATGAGGGTTATTACAAGTGTGGATGATAACAAAGCTGCTTAGCTAAAGTTCACAGCTACAGATGATTGTCTACTAGTATCTACTGGAAGATTACTGTAAGGAAGTCAGCACTTGGAATACTGTACTCCGGAATGTGACAACAGAAAACTTATCTTTGATTAGAGTCTTTAGTAAATAAATTAAAAGTATTTCTTTTATACAGTGCATACATGTTTAGCAGTTTGCTTGATCTTCATTAAAGAGAAAACTAAAATGTCTACTAAAGTTTATAAAAGTAAATAGTCAATAACTTAAATAAGACACAAAAGCCAAACATAGCATAAGGCTGGGTAGTGCCAAAGATGTGGAGATCCGATTATTGGTGATGACACCTGCAATGCAGAGAGCTAAATTATGATGATGGTGCTTGAGATGCAAAGGACTAAATCACAATGAAAGCATACAAGATACAAAAAGCTAATTAAAATTGATGATTTAAAGATAATATGTGGTGGTGGTGTCCATGCTGTGATAAGTTCATTTGCAGTAATAGTATTTGAGATGCAATGGCAGTGCCTGAGATGTGGAAACCTAATTCACAGTATTGGGGCTTTAAATGTAGAGAGCTAATTTGAAAGCCAAATCACAATGCTGTTGCCCAAGATACAGAGCTATGTTGCAATGGTGTCCCAGATGTAGAAGTTAAGTTACAATGATGATGCCTGAGAAAAACAATTCACAAAGATGGTACCTAAAATGCAGAAAGATAATTCATAGTGATGGCAGCTGAGATGTGGAGACCTAATTTGTGATAATGGTGGCTGCAATGTGAAGAACTAAACAATAGTGACGACATTTTTAATGTGAAGAGTTAATTTATAGTGATGGTACCAAGATGCATTTCAGAGTTAAGTTGTAGTGATGGCATCTAAGATGCAGAGGAGAGCAAATTCAAAAAGATTGTGCCCAAAATGGGAAAAGTTAATTAATGGTAACAGCAAGACTCTGGAGAGACTTCCATATAATTTGTTAATATATAATACATCTTACTTAACATTTTCAGGATTGGACTTTTTTTTTCATGAAATGCATGACATCACATACCCTTGAACCAAATGCAAAGTAACTATAAACTAAAAACAGAGAACATCAGTATTCATCTCAACTGCATAAATATGGAAGCACTAAATGACAAAAATCTTAGTCATTTGCTCTGCTAAGGTAGTATGCTATTGACATAAATGGTTGTCATTCGTCCTGAAAGTGTTAAAAGCTGAGCAACAGTTAATGTTTGTTTTTTTTAAAGATTAAAACCTCCACATGGATAAAACAGAAGCAAATACTGTGCATGTATGTTTGTATTCCATGAGTTATAGTCATTTTCAATGTTAATTCATATACAGATACTGATATAACAATCTAACGTTAATTGCATAGTAATGTTATCAACACTGATGTTCAACTTACATTAGTTGTGTGATATGGTCAGATTGCATAATGATGCCTTAGAGATGCATGCTATAGAAATAATTTTAAAAGAAAAATAATTCTATAATTTTGTTTAAAGAGCAATAAACTCTACTTCCTAAATTTCTGCCTACAGGAAGAGATGACCAAAAAAAAAATAAAATTCAGTTACTTAAAAATTAACAGTACTATCCCAAATATTTATCATACTTGATAAAGCTAATAATATTCCTACATGATTTAATGCATGGTTTACATTTTAAATAGTCACTCATAACATAATATTAATGAACATATATAAAATTAAGTTTTGACGAACAACAATCATGATACATGAATGACTCGAGCTTAAGCTCTTGCTAAAGTACAAAATTATCTACAACACTTCCACATTTGTTGATGGTTCATTCTGCATCAAAGCATCAAGTTCACCCTCTCCCACCTTCCTTATCCTAACAGATTTTGATGAAACTTCTACTGAAGCTAGAGTGGGCTACCAAAAGATGATTTGCAAGGTTGCAGACCTCAGCTCACATTAGTTCCAAAGATACAGAGCCTCAACCATAGACATTTGGGTGGAAAATAACGCTTTATTCTATGCATGACAAAATCCATATTTCATTGATCAGAACATGCAAGCACAAGACAACTGTTGCCACGAAATTTGAATTTCTATGATCACTTAAACATATTCTAAAAATAGCATCGGAAATGAATTACAACTTTTATTTTTGACACAAATTAAAATTAAAATGAGCATTTGATCATGACCCACATTGTTTGAAGCATGGTAACTGTATTTCTGTGATCTGGGTATGAATACAACCAAAATATAGTGAATGAGCATTCTGTCATTTTACTTTTGAGAGATGACAACCATCCAAAAGTATATACTACTCTTTGCGTCCATAGCTGTATTTTGAAATCAACACATTGCCACTTTAACCAACCAAGAATGGATGGCTCTTAGTACAAGCACATATGAATGTACTATATGAATTGTGGAAAGTAGTAAGACAGCTTTGTAGACAGTAGCACTAGCAATACCAGCAAAAAAATAATTTTATCAAATAGAGAACCAATGGCTCTACTAGAATATCATGTGTTAACTTACACTCAAAATAGATTACACTGGAGTGGGCGGAATAGTGTGTAACACTCATCTCTTTTGGATAGCCACTGAAACATTTGGACTAAGCCATGGGGATACACAAACTATATGCATTCTTCTTTTTTTACTAAAATTTCCTATCCACCAGTCCTTGTCATAGATGCATGTAACTTAATTAATGCCCTGTTGCAGCTTTAAATCTCTTTTAATCAAATGGATGGAAATGGCAATGTTTGCTTGGAATGATGTTACCCATTGATACTCAGCTGACCTGAATTCAATTCCAGCTACTGCATCTATTCTGCATATCCTAACTGTTAGGATTTGGCCCTCTATTGAAAATGCTCAATTTTTCTGTAATGTCATGAGAATCATGAAATTCTCATAATTTTTGTATTGTGCTGCTGAACCACACCAAAATAGTGAATGTGTTTGATTGACCCAAAAGAGCACATTCAACATGTGATTAGGTTCTGCAAAAAAAGTGTATACTGTTACTATACCATGTCTCAAGCAGTCACATGATGCAGATTCTTTCAAATGATTCATCTTTAGTCTTGTAATATGCCAGCCAATGAAAACTTTATAAATGAGTGGTTTTCACAAAATCTATCAATTCTATCAGTGCTACTAACTTGAGATACATTGTAGTAGTCACTGGTTATAGATTTTTTTGTTGCTGCTGGTTTTGTTGTCCATAGATGTGCTTTATTACTTTTCATGATACATATGTCCCTTAAAAGCAGGATAGCCAAAAATATTTTCAGTGATTCTTACACCTCAGAAATATGGACATTTCATATATATAATTTATAAACATTTATTCATGAAGCCACATAAACATTTTGACCCCTAAGTTGGGGTATTTTCTGGTTGCACATTTAGTGAGGACATCATCATAGATACACAACTCTGTAGAAGATAATGGTGAAATGCTCATAGTCTATATTCTAGCTTTCTTCCATACCAAGATAACAGAAACACAATTACCATGCTTCACAAGTGATGAACTTGGTAATTAATTATTAACCTTCAAATATGGCTTCACTCACTGTGTGAAATGATCAAATGCCAACTCTGAGTCTTTAATTTGAGATAAAAATAAGTCATAGGCCATTTCTGACAATATTTTGAGAATCTACTTAAAATGTTTTCCTAACCCTGATCAACGAAATGTGAATTTTATCATGTGCATAACATTAGCATTAACATTCAACTGAGCCTGTATCTTTAGAATTAGTATGAGTTAAGGGCTACAATTTTGCAAAACTTTTGTGGCCCCAATGTACCTTTTGTAGAACTTTCATCAAAATCTGAGTGAGGGAGGCAGGGCACATTTGATGATTTCTTGCTAAATGACCCACATAGCATTGTAACAATATTCCTAGAGGTCAGGAAAGGTTGCAACGAATATGAATGTAAACAGTAACACATTAATGAAAAGTTAGAGGGGTGGTAGAAGAAAGAAGACTGTTAAAGTAATTTTGATACAACCATCAGAGGTAACCCTAAACAAGCTGTGAAATTTACTTTTAAGCATCATCTTGTTTCATCATAGCCATTGGTTTGCACCTTATAATTTCAATGGTTAAAATTAGCTAGCTAACTTGGAAAGACAATGAGAAGCTCGTTAATGTATCAAAAGAGCTAGCATTCTTTTTATGATATTAGTGTCTGAGATTCATATCAGAACGGAATATACAATTTATAAAATAAGGAGAGAAATGGCATTCTCATGTATGCCAAGCTACCTTAATGGCATTAAGAAAAAACTATAAATCAATAGAAATTTGATTTCAACATTGTTTAGAACATTAAAGATAGTACGTACAATCTAAATTATATTTACAAAGCAAGCAATTTTTTCTGACCTTTACACTTTAGCAACGATAATGACATTTTAAGCATGCACAATTACTAAGATAAAGAGAAAGAGAATCAAAACGCGCACAATTTTTCTCTCTCTCTCTTTCTTTTAAAAAGAATCTGCATGTTTCAGAAACACAATGATGATAAAAAAAAAAAACTAACTAATATTCATCTCTCTATCTCATCAACATAAGGTAAGCTACTATGTATTTTTAACCATCAGTATACCACATCAGCTTTTACCTTTTTTAAAGAAGTGGATTTGTATCCCTGCCTAAAAGTACTAGTTAGTGTGTGTGTTGAATTGGCTGTATATTAGAGATGTGCAAATTATCAAAATAGCCGATTACTGACTAATCAACTGACAAGTAAAATTCATAATAGATTTTTTGGCCTGCTCTTACCAGTAAAACAAATTTATTTCCATGCACTATTACCCACTGGGACAAATGTATACATGAAACTTCATGTTTCCAAATTTCATCCAGTTTTTCCATATCTTGATAAAAATTTATTTGCTAATGAAAATTAGAGTAAAACACCCTAAATAATTGTGATGTATTGCAACATTCTACAAATATATCATTTTGATTAAAAAAAGAAAAGAAATGCTATATACAGAGAGACAGACTTTAAAAAAATGTTTATAATATTGTCTATATTAAAAATGTTTATACAAAATCTATCAAGTTATTTTCCCTTTATATATTGCTATTTCTAAAGAGCACTATCTCAGAATACATTAATTTTTCTCATCCAGCTTAGTAATATTAAACATGATTTTACTTCTGTAGCTTAATAATTCTTCAAATGTTTTTTTTTTTTTTTTTTGGTTTTAAATTCCCAATGACAAATAATGCCTCATCTTGATAAGATGCTGAAATAATTGTTTATCAAGAATATAATAGTAATAAGTAAAAAAAAAAAGTGTGTGTGTAATGGGGTTAAAATAAAAACTTATCTACAAGCACCTTGCAAGTCTGTCCAAGTTTCACTTCCACCATGAAATCTGATGCTTTGTTAATTCAATGAATAGCCAGTGAGCCTTTGATAGGCTCTGATATTTTCATAAGCTCTAATTAAACAATGAAATTGCACTTATTATAAATCTTGATTAAGCTAGCAACCATTTACACTACAATTATCTATGTTCAATTACTGAGGCTCTTCATGCTGTCTGCATCCTCATAAAATGCACTGAATAACTGAAATGTTGTCTTAAATATGAAACAATGCCACAAACTAACTTTTCTAGCACAATTCAGACTTCTCTGACAATGAAAACAAATAGTGATCTCTGTAATTTCACAGTCAACTTAGTCAGCATGTAATATCTCTGCTTTTTTCTAATATTAATGCTGTTCCAAGAAATTATAGTACTACCACAGTACAAAAGATGTGGAGAGAGAGAGGGTATAACAGTGCTCAAAAGTGCTAATTACATATGAAAGTCAGGTACAATCTCCTCCCACCTGGTTGCCTGTAAATATAATATTAGTATTGTATATATTTTAAAAAATCAATCTTGCTAAGCATGCTAACATGTCAGTTATATTTCTGATGGTAACAATATACAATTAAATGGATTGCTGTAATAAATTATTTCATGCCATCATTTGACAAACTGCAGTTACCAAACATAAAAGAGAAAAATGATGGAATCAATCCTCAAAAACCACAGATGGTAAATGCATATTAAAAAATTTAAAGTATACAGAAGATAATAAAAAACATTCTCCAAATCCTCATTCTGATTATAAAGATCCCACTGGATAAAGCTATAATCTGAATGAAGTTAAAAAGCTGTCCAATTATTCTGTTAATACTAATGATCAATCAACTTTTTTATCTTAAATGAAACTGCCTTAGAAACAAAAATCATACAAGAAAAAGCACTCTAGCTAAACAAATAAAGCAACTTTTACTCATGCAGAGATGTCAAACATTTAGATAAATAAGGTAAAGAGCAAGCTGAATGCATCAACTATGCTCCAGTGTCAAATTCTAGTAAAATAATCAGCCTTCAAAAAATACATTCGAAATTCTGAAAGCATGAATTTTTCTAGTTTTTATTTTCTTTTTTATAAGATAGACAACCCTGGTGATAAGCATGGTGCCAAAACCCTATGCTATGTGGAGCCTGGTGATTCTGACAGGAAAATCCCTATTAGAACTCTTTAAGATTTTAGCTGTTTGAAACTGGAATGCCCAAAGAAACCCCATGCAGTTGGCAGGTGAAAAAACAATGCCACCACCTGAAAACTTAAGCCCTTAACCTTAACAGTCCAGTAATCTACCACCAGACCATAGCAACACTAAAGCTCTAGTGTCAAACAGATTGCTATTCATGTGATTGCACCTAGCCATAAGCATGACCCTTCTTACTATTTGATAATCTAAAAATACTTTTAAAATCTTAGTTACTTAATCTCTGGTGGATTATGAAAAAATTGCAAGTCCATCAATGAGGTAACAGGGTGATAAATACAATTAAACTAAAAAGTATTTTCTAAGTATAAAATCAAAACAGTTAAATTTGTTTCTTTAAAAAAACTAACATACCTTCAAAGAATAGAAAAATAAATATAACAGGCATAATGCATTAGTATCATTATTTCTTTATATAGTCTAATAGCAATCAAACAGATGAACTCTACCAAACAAAACTTAATAGGTATGCACCTGGGCAATTTCAGTTAAGAGGATTTACAGAATCACTATTTCATATTTTATCAAAGCAGGAATCTCTATCCAGTTCAGTTTGCTTTTGCTTATTTTTTCATTTTATTTTTTAAATAATGTTTTGTCTTGTTTAAGATTTTAGGGAAACTGTACCATATATGATGATAAAAGATTTGCTTTTTAAATTATTTGATCAAATTAAAAAAAAAAAACAGTGTCCTCAATTACTATTCAAATGGCTATTGACAGACATAATCAAAATAGGATACAGAGCAATTAGGTGAAAGAATACAAGAGCAATGAAGTAAAACAATTGAGAAATCAGTGAAAATAACAAATTAGATTTTATAGGTGACTAATATACTGGGTTTTTTTCAATTTTTAAAAAAAACTTTTCAGGGTAGAAAGGCATCTACAATGACATCTGAATATCAGAAGGTGATCAGAAAAAGGCTTAAGACAACTGAAAGTATCCAACCTCCTGTACAAAGTCAAAAAGGTAGGATATCATAGCAGCTGATATTGCTGTACTAAAATGTTATCGATGTTTGGAAGCACTTAATCAACAGTTATTTTGTTTATTAAAAATAAACACATCATACCATGGTTATCCAATCAAAGACATAGCTTGTCCCTAGTGCAGCTTCCGTCAAGAGTAATAACAAATTATGAAACTTACAATGCTGTATTTTTAATATTACGTAATCAACAATAATATATTAATTTTGTAAAAACTAAGTGTTTTACTTTCATGGATTGCTTCTTTTAATGCTTTCCTCTATTTCTTCATGCTGCTGTTGGCACATTAGGCAACCTTCAGAGGAAATTCACTGGTATCAGTTTCCCAAACCAAGTAGAAGACAGTAGAGTGTGGAAGAGGGGGGAGGGGGTGGGTAGCTGCACCCCCACCAAGAAAGCCAATTCTAAAACTCTTCACTTTTTTAGATATGGAAGGAAACTAGAGTAAGTTACCTATTAGGCTACTTTTATTCCACCACCACCTCCCACCTTCTTATTACTCTGTGTTGTTGCTGTGTGGCCAATAGTCAGTGATGAGCTGGAAGGTATCCCTGCCAGAGACTGCCTGAGTTTTCAGGATTAACTGTTCAGCAACTGAAAAGGCCAGTTAAATTCCCAGAAAAATTGACTTTTGCATCAAATATCTGCTTATAAATGTTCTTGTGAAGTTCATCTTCTCCCCTCGCCCACCCATGACAACTATGGACATGAGTCTTGTCATACTGTGAAATGGCAGATGTTTTCCATGAGGAAGCAGAACAACACCAACTATAAACATGGGTTAATGGAAGGTTTTATTAAACTGAACAACCAACTACAAACCAGCTTGTCTCTCGTGCAAAAATGTATTCAATATTCTGTCAGATCATATGTTTTAAATTCTCTTAAAAATTAGAAATAATGTTAAGGAAAAAAAATATTAAAATATAAGTAAAAAAAACCAGATCTTTATTTATTTTGACTTATTTTGTTGGCATGTCTGTGTAATAATCAATTATCATACAAGGATCAACCTGAATTATCACTGATATTTCAGACTATAAAGCTAAACATTTATCATCAGTCCCCCTCAAGGTTTATTGGATTCTATTCTGGTCAATAAGTTACACCCATCACTTATTTATAAATGCATACTCTACATATAATGTCATGAATATATCCCAACTATAGTCTTGAAAATATAGCCAAAATGTCAGCACCTTAGCGTAAATTTAGCTACATTACTAAAACCACCAGTTTTGTCAGTAAACAAAAATGTTATGTACTTTCACAATAAAATAGTGACTACCATTCATTCATCTACTAGCTCCCCTTCCTCTGTCTGCCAATTTCATATTATTGAACCACATAAGCCTTGTCCAAATCAGTTTACCTATTTACAAAGCTTTAGTATGCCAACATTTCAGAAGTGAAAGCAATGAAAGAATTTGTCCACATGTATAAAATAACATAAGCCAGTAGTCAATTTTCCAAAAAAATTGAGAGAAAAATAATGCTATTTAAGAAGCAAGGTGTTAGTTTAGCCATCAATAAATTTA